>JADXDR010000128.1:201591-231868 GCA_025026875.1 Chlorella ohadii
GCATGCTCTATCGGGCAAGGCAGCAGGAACTTGATGCTGCTGCTCTCTGTCTGCATGTGGGTCCGTGCATCAGTGCTTGCTTGCTGCTTGCAGCAAGGATTGGCCTTGCAGCATGCCCCGCCCTGCTGCCTTAATCGCCCTGCGTTGCCCCTAACCGCTGCTCTTCCTCGTTGCCCCCCCTCTTCCCTGCAGGCGAGTGGGTGCTGGGGCGGGCACCGGAGCTCAAGTGGAGCCAGGGCGACAACTGGCACGTCACGGTGCAGCTGCCGGCAGGTGCGGTTCGCTTGCAGGTGTTCCTGTTCCCTCGAGTGTCGGGCGGTTGCGGCGAGCGTGACAAGACTGTATGCAACATGGCCAAAACCACACCAATCTGAATCATTCCTGCCTGCTATGTTTGCCCACACAGGCGGTGCTCAAGTACATGCTGCTGGACCAATTCCCTTGCTCACTTGGTAACCTGCAATCCATTGCACCCCAATCCCCAAGCGCAGGCGGTGTTGTGGAGTACAAGTACGTGCTCCTCGACCACAGCGGGCAGCACGCGGTGGCATGGCAGGCCGGCAACAACAGCGTGCTGGCGATGCGGGCGGGAGAAGAGCTGGTGGAGGTGTTTGACAACTGGTGAGATTGCTCGCACTTGTATCTATGCACACTTGGACTGCTGTGCATGCCTGCAAGCTGCGCTGCTGCCGAAAAAANNTGCACACCAACTGGTGCCTGCTGCAGCTTTGGTGGCGCCAAGCGGCGGGGCTGCTATCGCACGCGCGCCTGCTCCAGCCTGCCTCCCTGCTATCACAACCGCCATCTTGCATCCCTTCTGCATCCCAATCAACCTTGCTCCTCGCCATCAACCACTGCAGGGGCGGCGATCCTGGAGCACAGGTGGTGGCAGATGCAGGGACGCCTGCCACTCGCGAGCACCGCCTGCTGAGCTGGGCGGGAGAGATGGAGGCGCAGGTCAGCCCGCTGTGCCTGCCGCGCTGCCCTGTGTTGTGTTTTGCTGGGGTCTGCTGCTGCGCTGCGCTGTGCTGCGCTGTGCTGCGCTGTGCTGCGCTGTGCTGCGCTGCCCTGCCCTGCAAGCTGCTGCGTGAGGGCAGGGGTGTCGCAGGCGCGGCTGCTGCTGCCTGCTGCTGAGTGGTCCGTTTGTGTGCACAGTCTGGCAGCTTACATGGCGTTCTGTTGCTCACCCAGCTGCCTGCCTGCCTCTCTTCCTCCCTCTGCAGCTGGTGAGCCAGCGGCAAGACCTCCGCCGCGCACGCATGGAGCTCGCGGCAGCGCAGCAGGTGGGCGGCAATGGCACGGCGAGGAGCTCAGAGATTGCACCCGCTGCCTGCTGTGTGCAGTTGGCACGCCGTGCTGTGCGATGCCCAACTTGCATGCACCCGCTGGCGCCAAATGCACAGCACACAAACCAGTTGCTGTGTCTTGCTTTCCCTGCAGGACGCTCGCGAGGCTCGGTCAGAAGTCAGCCGCTTGCAGGCGCGCCTGCGTGCCGCGGAGGCCGAGAAGGCGGAAGCGGCCAGCCACCTGACCCAGGCCCGGGCACTGAACGACGCGCTGCAGGGTCAGGTACGCGTGCGTGGCACGGATGCCGTTTGAGTGTTTGTTCAGGTGGAAACCAGCCGGTGGGCCAGCCGTCTCGTTGGTGGCATGCACCGATGCACGGATGTGCGCCCTCAAACTCACCACCCCCATTCCTTTTCCCCTGCAGCTCGAGGACACGACCGCCTCCTTCCAGGAAGCGCTGCGCACCGCCGCCGACATCCTGTGCCAAATCGACGAGGTCAGCGGGCTTGCAGGCGAGTTGGAGGCTCCCGGCAGCCCCCGGCCCAGCAGCAGCACCAGCAGCGCTGCTGCCCACAGCGGCAGCTTTGGCAGCAGCAGCTTTGGCGGCAGCAGCAGCGGCAGCAGCAGCAGCTATGCCGCACCGCGCGGCCTGCCCGCCGGCACAGGCGCAAGCGGCAGCAGCGCCCAGGGCCTGCCTCAGACGCGCTCGCAGCCMCAAGCTGCCACCCCGGCGAGCAGCAGCGCCAGCGGCAGTGCAGCGCCCACCCCCGCTCCCACCTCGGCCACTCCCCCGGCCGCCAAGCCGGCGGCTGCGGCTCAGTCAAAGCAGCAGCGGCGCGCGCGCAAGGCTGCCAAGAAGGCCGCCGCCCGCAACAAGGGCAAGCGCAGCTGAGGAAAGCAGCGCAGCTCAGTTTGCCCAGTCTGGCACGGGACCACCACGGTTGGGCCGGTGGTGTGCCGCCCGAGCAACGCTGCGCGCATTCTTTTGGCAGCGCGGCCCAGCGCCAGGCGCCACAAGCCGTCCTGCCTCTTTGCCATGCTTTGCTTTTCCCCCCACTCTGCCGCCTCTTTCATTCCTCCTTTTGCCTTTGCAGTGCAGCCTTGCGCTGCTGCCTGCTGCCTGTTGAACGCTCCTGCTGAGAGCGCATTGTGGCAAACGCTTCCTCCATTTCATGCCCGCCGCATCCAACCGGCGCCGGTTGTTTGTTTGTTCGTGTTCACGTTCACCCTACCGTCGGTTCGTTGCAAGGCGCTGCCTGTCGGCAGCGCCGCTTGTCCCGCGCTGCCCATGCCCGTTTTTAGTCCTCCTGTTTCCCCCCGTTTTGCACAGCTGCTGTGCCTGTGCTCCCCTGTTTCCCCCCTGTTTTGTTTTCTTCCCCTGTCGCACGCCGCCGCCACTGGCGCGCCCGTGCCGTCTCACTGTGTAGTCCACGCATGCATCGATCTCTGATCTTTCAGCCCCGAATCTCTTCTTTTTCGGATCGCTCCCCAACGTCCAAGTGTAACATACCTCGTGCTGGGCACGCGAAGGAGGCAAAAGGTTGTTGGGGCAGGATTGGCCGAACGAGCACTTGTGCGATCATGCTGAGCTGCGGCGGCGGCAGCAGGCCCCCAGCGTTGGCGGCAGGAGTGTGTGTGCTGTCGTAGCCGTCTGTCAGGCCGCCATCGGCACATCGGGAGCCGTCACAATGCTGTCTGCCGCGCCAAACGGCTCCCTGCTCGCAGCGGCAGCAAAGCCGGCCGCGCCTCCCGCTCGCCGGAGCAGCCAGCGGCACGTGTGCCGAGCGAGCTCCGCAGATCGATGCAGCGACACGCTGCAAAGGCGCCAAGCGCTGGCGGCACTTGTGGCGGTGACAGCGGCGGCGATAGGCAGCGGCGCCACGCAGCCGGCCGCGGCAGCGAGCGACTTTGTGCAGACGGCCAGCGGCCTGCTGATCCAAGACATCACGTGAGAAGGGTCGCCTGTAGGCAGCGATGCAGTTTGTGACTGCTCATGTGCAACCCTGCTGTTTGCCGCTCACGCTGCTGCGCTCTGCGTCAGCAGAGTGTGCGAGTGCAGGAGTCGGGTGTGCACCTTCCTTGCTCTAGCTAGGTCAAATCGTTGCCCGCCTGCTTACAAATCATTTGCTGGTTGACCTAGGTTTCCTGGGCTGCGCTCCACCCGTGCTGCAGGGTGGGCCAGGGAGCTCAGCCTAAGCCTGGAGATAAGGTCGTGGTGCACTGGGCAGGGCGCACCAAGAACTACCAGGCAAGTGCGCACTTGTCTGCTGCTTGCCAGCAACCCAATCTTCATGTGGTTCAGACTGGCAAACAGCTGCCGAGTGGGCGAGGACTGCGCCGTTCAGAGTGGGCAGTGCATGAACCCTTGAGCAAATGGGAAGCCTGCTCAAGGTCCAGGCTCAGGAGCGAGCGGCGGCAGCAGTGCTCTGCCCTCTTCCACACCAAGCTGCTGCCCTTGAAGAACATGTACCGACCCCAATTCGGTGCTCGGTGCTTGTGTTGCAGGCCAAGAGGATTGGCAGCACCTCACTGTGGATCCAACCAAACTTGCGCAGACTGGATTGACTCTTGTTGCTCTTCTTTTGATCGCTGTGCAGGCCAAGCGCATTGACAACACCTCGCTGCGGGACGAGCCGTTTGAGTTCTTCCTGGGCGCCAATACGGTGCGCTGCGCAGCATGAAGGGGCTAGAGAGGGCCATTTCAACCATTGTTTGCACGCCCGCTCCTCTTGCGTTCCTGCGCTCGGGATGCACTCTGAGGTCGCGTTAGGGTCAGCTTTGTATTGTCTGCCAACCCTTGCCCCATCGCAGGTGATCCCTGCTTTTGGTGAGTACCACAGCCGCATTGAGGGCTTCACCCACTGACTGAAAGTGCCATGTGCCCGCTTTGGCTGCCGGAGCAGAGCAGCGTGCCAGCTCCACCTGGGCGCCATGCCGTCGGCAGGCTGGAGTGCCTTCTGTGTGGCCCCGTGTCCACTGTGGAGTCTGATTAACCCGCTATAATGCACGGGAACCACCGCAATGCCATGCAAACTAACTACGCATAACTGCGTGCGGACACTGCTGCCCTGCTGTCCCACCCCTGCAGAGGAGGCGGTGGCGGGCATGCGAGTGGGCGGCGTGCGGTGAGTGGCTCCGCTCCGCACAGACGCATTTCAGCGTCCCTGCGTTCAGCCATCGTCTCGCATCCAGGTGCCGTGGATACAACCACTTTGTGGCGCACGTTCTTCCAGCATTGTTCAGGGTCTTTGCCTCGGCCTCTTTCCGCAGGCGCATCGAGGTGCCTGGAGAGATCCCAGAGCTGAGCCACCCTCCCACTAACCTGTGATGCTGATTGCTGAAAGGGAGTCATTGCACATTGGCAACCCCTCTCCCGCAGGCGCATCGAGGTGCTGGGAGAGATCCCGGAGCTGAGCTACCCTCGCGACCGCTCGCAGCGATTCAACGGCTCCAAGTGAGGGGTCGAGGGCAGGGCACTCGTGTGGTGTGCTGGCCCTGGACGGCAGTTTGGGCAGGCCAGCGGGCGTTCTCAGCTGGCATATCGGGCACATTTCAAGTGGCAGCACTGCGCGCAGCGCTTCAACGGCTCCTGATTCCTTGCTACGCCCTGCCTCAACCGCAGGTATCGGTACGGGCCGCAGCCGGCCGACTTTGACGGCCAGCGTGCCCTGGATTTCGTGCTGGACAACAACACCCTGTCGGACACCAACCGCACGTAAGTGCGCAGTGTAGAGAGGCAGCGGGGTGTCTTGACCTGGGCAGCGGAGGTTCCCTAGGCGTATGATAAGGGGTGGGCTGGGGCAGCCGCAGGCACCTCTCAATTTATGCTGGTGAGCCTCAGCTCGTTRTCATGCGCATAGGCCTAGGCCCACCCGCCCCACCCCGATCCACGCAGGCTGCTGTTCGACATTAAGCTTCTGGCTGTGCGGCCCCAGTGAGCAACGCAGGCTGAAGCAGTTTGCGGAAGCTCGCCCCTGGCCCTGAAATGAACAAGGGGCTGGAGCTGCATGCCGCTGGGAGCTCAAGCTGTCACCTCGCTTCCTGGCCTGTACTGTCGGGTTTTGCATCCTCTTCCTGCCACACTGCTGTGTATTCTCGGCGTATTTTTGTAAGAGTCTGAAACTGCTCAGCTGCCGCTCCAATGGCGCGGTCAGGGCGAGCGCTGCCTCTGCTGAGCGCACGTGTAGCGTCTGCCGACCCTCACACCGGGCCGCATCATAGTGCCTCTCCAGGGCGTAGCGTCTGCCGACCCTCACACCGGGCCGCATCATAGTGCCTCTCCAGGGCTCAACTGGCGCGTGAGGTTTTCAAGATAACGGACGCATCAAGCATGCACGCTGGCATCTGCTGCATAGCTATCGATTCTCCTCCTGCACAGCACGCTGCCGCCCGCCAAGTCGGCGCTGGCGACGGTGGGCATGCAGGGGTGTTCGCCGGCCGCTGCACAGCACATCGCTCGCCACTCCGTACTTTGGGCGCCATGAACGCGGAGGAGCCCGCGCAGGAGCCCTGCTGGGTGGACTTGCTGGACGACCGGCTGCTGGGCCATGTGTTTGTGCTCGCCGGCAAGGGCCAGCGGTGAGCGACGTCGCGAGCGTGGAATAGGGCGCGCCGCGCGAGCTACCGAGCTGGCCGCTGCTGCATGTCGCCGCCGCCGCCGCCGCCGCCGCCGCCCCCTGCCCGGCCAACGCATGTGTGCTCGAGACCACCAGNATGCCGCCGCCGCCGCCGCCGCCGCCACCGCCCTATCCATCTTCGCCCCCCCCCCTGTACCGTACCAACGCATGTGTGCTCGAGACCACCAGCTTTGCCTGCCTGTCCCTGATCCTGTTCTACTCCGCACCTAATGTGGTCCAAACCATGCAGGCAGTGCCAGGCGGTGTGCCGCCGCTGGCGCAGCGTGTGGTTCAGCTGCCCCGGGCTGTGGCGCATCCTGCGCCTCTTTCCATTTCGGAGCGTCGATAGCCAGCTGGCGATTGTGAAGCGCGTGGCACCACTGGTTGAGCGCCTGGAGATAATTGGCACCAACGCCGTCGGAGCGGCGGGCAGCACCCAGCAGTTCAGTGTGGTCGCCATGCTGGCCTGCTTTCCGGCGGGGCGGCGGCAGCGGCTGCAGGTGTTCAGGCTGACGACCGACCCCTACCGACCGCCTTGATCGGTGGAGGCAGATTGGGAGCTCCACAAATACAAGTCGCTGACGGCAGCAGACCTGCGGCAGGTTGGCCGGCTGGACATGCTGCGTGCGCTCGAGCTGCACAGCTGGCAGCTGCCGCACTGCACGGCTCAAGTGCTGGGCAGGCTGACGCAGCTGACGTGGCTGCGGCTGCGGGCGCGGCAGCTGCCGCCCGGCTGCCTGCCGGGTGCCATCAATGAGCTGACGCAGCTGGAAGCCCTGGGGCTGGAGACAACCATGGCACACAACCACATGGGCATGCTGGCGCTGACTACGCTCAGCTCGCTGACGTGCCTGGTGAGCTGCTTTTTGCAGCGGACCACCCAGCCGGCCATTCCCAACAGCCGTTGGTTTGGATACAGGCCAAGAATGGGCTGCCGCATGGGCTGGGCTGCCCATTCCATCCTGGCAGGGACACCGCCTGCTGCACTGTCACTTCTCTCCTCGTGTACGTCTTCCCCGCTCTGTCGCCAGCTGTCGTGCTGCCTCTCTCTCGATACCTCAGCCGGCGGTGCACCTCTCCATGTTGTTCCCTCCCTGCAGGAGGTGCGCCAAGCCTACCCGAAGCACAGCCTTCTGGTGCTGCCCCCCCTGGACCAGCTGCCGCGCCTGGCAGCCCTGCGGTTTCAGAACAAGCGAGGGCTAGTTCGGGTGAGCGTTGCGGTGGGCAAGGGCAGCTTGGCGGAGGCGGTTTTGAGCTGACGAACAGCTGTGCAGGTGGAGGGGACGCTGGGAAGGGCTTGGCTCTGCACACAGCTCTGCTCACAAACCTTGCAAACTGCGGTGAGACGCACACGCCAGGTGTACACACGTGTGCAGTGCACGTCCGGCCTGGGCCGGAGAGCACGCCCCAGCCGGTCTCCTCGAGCAGTGTTGCCGCACCTTCTATGCATATGGGGTGCCCTTGAAACACACACGTGATGTGTTGCCCTCCCAGCCATCCACCCGCCGCAGCCATTACATGGGCTCACCGTGATGATGTCATCCCTGCCCAGCAACCTCCCTGCACCTGCCACCTCCCCAGCTGCTGCCGTGCCAAGCAAACCCACGGCCTGCTGCCCTGACGTGCGCAGCTGTGCAGCCACCATTTGGTGGCGCACGTCGAGCTGCTGCAGCGGGGCCAGCTCGCCTCCCTGTCATTCCACCAGTACGTTGCAAAGAATGACGGGCAGGACTCGCTAGCACGCCTGCTCAGCTCGCTGGTGCCTCCAGGAGTCACGCTCGACCGCCTGCAGGCAAGCGATTCTGATAGCCACGCATTAATATGCTGCACCTGCTGCGCCCCCCTGCCTGCGGCCCTCAGGCGCCTGGTTGCAAGTGTTTGGCGTGCATGCATGCACAACTGGAGGCTTGTATCAGTCTGTGCTGTGCGGGTGTTGGCAATCCTCTTACAGTTTCAACTCCAGTGGGCTTTCCCTGCGCAATGCACAGAGCCAGACAGTTTGTGCCTTGCTGTGTTCTCCACCCGACATGCTGGTCACTAAACAACCACGCCCAACCTGCCCCTCAAACAGGCCTGCCAACTGATAATAGATGACGACACCGACGCGCTGCTGGGCTGCACCCACCTGCGCACGCTACGCTCCCTGGCTGTGACCGGCATCCACTGCATTGACGGCAGCAGCAGTCGAGCGGGCGCGCTGCGCCTGCTGCTGGAGCAAACCTGCGGGCTGACAGAGCTGCGCCTCGACTCTTGCCTGGATCTGGAGCAAGGCGGGTGGGGCGGCCTCTGCCCGCTGCTGGAGGGCCTGACTTCACTGTGAGTGCGTGGGTCCAAATTGCCAGCTGGGGCGAGGCGCGTCCAGGTTGCATAGGGCACCAGGCAGAGGTATGGGCTGCGTATCTGATCTGTTGGGCGCTGCTGCAGCTGCCTGTGTCATGGCTGGTACAACGCACCGTTTACAGTGCACCAGACCGGACTGTGTCTGATCGGCGGACGGTTCTGCTCCCCTTCACTACCCAGGCTCCGCACTCCCACCCGCTGCAGCTGCGAACTTCACTCTCTGCTCGCAGGCGCAGGCTGCACCTGGGCCACACTTTGCTGGACTGTGCAGACACTGCTCCCTTCCTATCACGTGAGCCAGCCCTTGCTGCCACCGCCGCCGCCGCCGCCGCGCACGCTCTGCTCTGTGCTGCACAGCGCCCCCCTGGGCTGCGCTGCTGCTCACTGGCTGTGCGTGCAGCGGTGCTGCGGCGGTGCTGCCATAGCGGGCCCAGCGCAGCGCTCCGCTTGCGAGCCTTGTGGCACACCTGTAGGCCTCGAGCCAAGTGAGGTCACCAGGGCCTTCTGTGCAGCCCGTCCGCTCTCCCTTTGCATACCCTTCCCAACCTGTCTGACGCTCGCCGTGTGCTCCCTTCTCCCACGCTGGCCTGGCAAGGATGTGCAAAATGCGTGCTGGCGCTGTGCAGCTTTACATCCTTGCCTCCTCTGCACTTCCCTCACACTCACTCTCACTCTCACTCCTGCAGGCGTGGAGCACTTGGAGTTGACCAGCTGCAGCCTGAAGGGCTTCCCGGCGGCCGCCGTGCTCAGCGCGCCGCTGCTGCACACGCTGAGCCTGGCGGGCAACTGCAGCCTGGTCCTGACTCGGGCCGGCATCAAGGTTTTGGGGATGGTCCCCTGCTTGCGGGTGCTGGTGAGCCGCCTCGCTCGGCTTTGAATGCTTTCTGGCTTGCGGGTGCGGTTGAGCTGCAGCTCACTCTGCGCTGATCTTGCTCATGCTGATGAGCTGCTGCTCTCAACGGGGGCAGGTCTTGGGCCAGCAAGGACCAGCCACACCCAGGGATCGCTCTGTTGCTGTGCGCTCTGCAGGCGCCCTGCGTTCCTGCATCGTTCCACTGCTGCTGCCGTGCCCTTGCCGCCGTTGTGCACTGCACGGTGCACACGGCTGCTCCCTGCATCCCCTTCCATGCATTGATTGCACTCCAACCCACCCATGCGCGGACTGCGCCCCAAACCACCCAACCATGGAATGCACCCCAACCCACCCATGCAGGACCTGCGAGGCGTGGACATCCCCCCAACTGAAGCCATCCTGCTGGGCCCGAGCCTGCCGGGCATGCAGCTGATTCTGGACAGCGCTGAGGAGCGCTGGGATCCAGAATATGATTATAGCCGTTATGATTACGTGCTGGAAGAGATGGCGTGGGATGAGTGGGGACGGGACGAGGACAGCCGGCAGTCGAGGCACTGATCCACAGCCAGCGTGTCCCGTCCCTCCCGGGTCGGGGCCGGGTGCATGCCTTTAACCGTTCATGAGTGCTTGGTTTCATTCTCTCATGAAGTTGGGCCCTCAGGGGCTGGCGCTAAGCTGTTAACTAGACTAAACTAGTAGGGCGGCACAGCTAGCGGTGGGTGCACGTCTGCCAACAGAGCTGTTGTGCACTGGGGCACAAGGCAGTCAGCGATTGTGGATACAGTCACCGGCTTGGTTGGGCTCTGCATGCAAACCCTGCACAGCACTGCAATGCACTGGTATGTTTATGTGAACTGCTTTATTTGCAACAGCATGTGCCGGCCACAGGAGTTTGAGCAGTTCAGGTGGCACGGCAATCGGCCCTCCAAATGCGTGTGGAGAAGCGGTGCACGACCGGGCTGGATAACCCTGCACAAGCAGGTACACAGCAGCAGCCCACCTGAGCGGCGGCCAAACCTTTATAGCAAGCGAGCATCAACAACTGGTGTGTGCGGCAGGCTTGCAGCAGGCCAAACCCACTCACATGCGCAGCGCGCTGCCCCCGCCAAGTCGGCGCCGGCGAGGGACGCACGCATGGCCCGCCGCTGGTCACTGCAAAGCCAATCGGCTTCCCTCTCGTACCTCGGCGTCATGCAGTGCGCGGAGGAGGAGGAGCCAGCGCAAAGGCCCTGCTGGGTGGACCTGCTGGACGACCGGCTGCTGGGCCARGTGTTTGTGCTCGCCGGCAAGGGCCAGCGGTGAGTGATGTCGTGAGCGTGGATTTGCGCGCGCCGCGCGAGCTACCGAGCACGCCTCTGCATGCCGCCGCCGCCGCCGCCGCCGCCACCGCCCTATCCATCTTCGCCCCCCCCCCTGTACCGTACTGGCAACATTGTCTCCCCGTGGCAGCTGCCAACTGCTCAACACTGAATGGATGTGCAAACCTTTTTTTGCGCGTGCCACACCGTGCAGGCAGTGCCAGGCGGTGTGCCGCCGCTGGCGCAGCGTGTGGTTCAGCTGCCCTGGGCTGTGGCGCAGCCTGCGGCTCTGCCCAAGCCAGGATGTCAGCACCCAGCTGGCGATCCTGCAGCGCGTGGCGCCCCTGGTTGAGCGCCTTGACGTGATTGGCACTGATGCCTTCGGATCGGCTGGCAGCACCCAGCAGTGGATTGCAGCCGCCACGCTGGCCTGCTTTCCGGCGGGGCGGCGGCAGCGGCTGCGAGAGGTGCGGCTATCAACCGAGCCCGTCCGCTTGCCCACGACCGGTATCCAATTTTGGGAGCTGCACAGCTACAGGCCACTGTCGGCAGCAGCCCTGCAGCGGCTAGGCCGCCTGCGTGCGCTGCGTGCGCTTGAGCTGGACAGCTGGCAGCTGCCGCACTGCACGGCTCAAGTGCTGGGCAGGCTGACGCAGCTGTCGCGGCTGCGGCTGCGGGCGCGGCAGCTGCCGCCCGGCTGCCTGCCGGGTGCCATCAATGAGCTGAAGCAGCTGGAAAGCCTGGAGCTGGACACTGCTGTGGAATTGCCCGAGGAAGGCACGGCGCAGCTGAGCGCTCTCAGCGCGCTGACGCGCCTGGTAAGCCATGTGCATGTGCCGCCATGCAGCCAGGGCACACATAGAGGCTACTGCACGGCCATCATCCTGCCGCCACATGTTGCTTCGCGTTGCTGTGCCCCTCTGCTAGATCGCCTGCACGTCTCTGCCCGCTTGCTATGCCTGTTGACACCCCTCTCAGCATGCCCCTCGTGGCGCGTTGCTTGCATCACTGCTGCAAGCCTACCTGCCTCTCCTGTCAGGCCACACAACAGCGCTGCCCTCTCCCCACGCTTGTGCTCCCACAGGTGGTGCGCCAATTCAACCCTGCTTACGGCATGCTGGTGACACCTCTGCTGGGGCCCCTGCCGCGCTTGGCGGAGCTGCATTTACAGAGCGAGCGGGGAGTTGTTGCGGTGAGGCTGAGGGGTTTCTGGGCGTAAAGATGCATCATTCAGTCGCTGAGCGTTGCCAGTTGGAAATGCACTCAGGCTGAAGGGCATTTTTCAAGGGGCTCCAAAACGTGGCAAGGCTCCAAAGCTGCAGCATCAATTCGTGAACACATGGGGCAGCCGCCTGGTGTGCAACCGCTGCTCATCTGCACTGCTGGGGCACCCACTTGCGTCAACGGCCGCGCCTTGCAGTGACACCCAAGGTTAATCTTACCTCCCGTTCTGTTGCCTCGTTGCGTGCAGCTACACGGTCAAGCAGTTGGGCGGGTCAACATGGTGTTGCGCGGCCAGCGCGCGGCTGTGGCGTTCTCAGATCCCAACATTCATGGGTTACCACGGCCGCGGCTGGCAGGACTGCTCGATAAGCTGGTGCCTGAGGGTATCAGCCTCGACCGCCTGAAGGCAAGGCACTCACAGCTTGCTGGGGGCATGTTGTTTGCCTAGCACGCTGCGTGGCACTACCCAGCTGCCATGGGGTGCATGCTGCCGGCGTGCCCTTTGTAAAGACTGCCTCCCACACTCAGTGTGCGCTGTGCCCAGCTGCCGCACTCACTTCCGCGCCCACTTCCGCCCTTCCCCTACCCACATCTGCAGGTCAATCGGCTGTACTACGATCGCACCGAGGAGCACGTTCAGTACAGCCGCTGCCAGCACCTGCGCACGTTGCAATCCCTGTCTGTGTCTGGGCTGTATTCCCGAGGCGGCGTGGACACCCGGGAGTCTGCGCTGTGCGCGCTGCTGCAGCCGGCTCAAGGGCTGACCGAGCTGCGCCTCAACCATTGTGTGGATGAAGAGGATGGCGGCTGGGAGGCGCTGTGCCCAGCCCTGGCCGGCCACACCGCGCTGTGAGTGCGTGGGTGCAAGCAGGGTGGCGGCTGGGGGGCATGGCTGTTGCAGTGGCGCTGCCTGTGCATCCCCGTGCTGTGAGGGGCGGTGGTGCACAGGCACACATAGCCGGCCCAGACTGCATGGCGCCATCCTGAAGCTGACTTGTGGCATAGCAGGCTCATGCACACTGCTCACATGGGGGGGTGGTTGGGGCTTGTCCATGCGCATTGCATTCAAACTCTCAATCCCTTTCTGGTGGTCTGTGCTGGCTCGCAGGCGCAAGCTGCACCTGGGCAACAACTCCTTCTACACCACGCGCGGAGCACCCTTCCTGCTGTGTGAGGCCTGTGCTGCCGCCCCTGCTGCTGGCTGCTGCTGCTGCTGCTGCTGGCGCAGCCGCTTGCTGGCATACTACATGTGCGCGGCTGACCATTTGCGCAGCATGACACGCAACTAGCCATCCCGCTGCCCCTGCCTCACAGTTGTGGAGCACTTGGACCTGACCTGCTGGCGCTGTTCAGGCTTTACATCCTGGCCTCCTCTGCAATGCCCTCACTCCTGCAGGCGTGCAACACCTGCACTTGACCTGCCAGCTGGCGCTGCACAGCTTTACGTCCTGGCCTCCTCTGCATCGTCCCCACTCCTGCAGGCGTGGAGCACTTGGACCTGACCTGCTGCAGCCTGCAGCACTTCCCGGCGTCCGCCGTGCTCAGCGCGCCGCTGCTGCGCACGCTGAGCCTGGCGGGCAATACAGATCTGGTACTGACTGCCGAGGATGTGCAAACCCTGGAGATGATTTCCTTCCTGCAAGTGCTGGTGAGCTGCGGTTGATTAAATGGGTTGACTGGTCATTGCTGTCCGCTCCAGCAATGCCTGTGATGCACAGCGCGTGATCCGGCCCGCAAGCCTGCTCAGTGTGCTGAGGAATTGGTGGGCAGGGTGCCAGTAGTAGCCGATGCAGTGCTGCAGCCCATGCCCGTGCCATGCGTCCTGCTGCGCTGTGGCAGTACGCTGGCGGCGCCATATGCTCGTGAAGTCAGCCATGTGCCACCTTAAAGTATGCAGGACCTGCGCGGAGTGCAGGTCCACCCCACAGAGGCCATCCAGCATCGTAATCTACAGTGTACAATCCCTGCTCCCCCTCTTTGCAGGACCTGTGCGGCGTGCAGATCCACCCCACAGAGGCCATCCAGCTTGCGCGCAGCCTGCCACACGTGCAGCTTGTACTGGACAGCGCTGCTCAGCACTGGGACCACGGCGGTTACCACGGGATGTCAAGCGGGCAGATGGGTGTGGAGTGGGGCGAGTGGCCGGCGGCGGAGGACGGCCAGCAGTAGGGGCCGCCAGGCGGCTGCATGCCAGACGGGCGGTGCAGCTCGCGGCAGGCGGCGGACGTCCAGCAGTAGGGGCGATGCACCTTGGCGGCAGTTTGATAGGATGGTAGTTGATCGGGCCAAAGGGGCTGGGCGCTGCGGCCGCTGCTGTGAGCGGTGCCTCCAGTGCCTTGCCCGCTGTCATTCGGCTATATTCATGCGCATGTACGGCGCAGTATTGCATACAACTGGCAAACGTGGGGCCCCCATTGTAAGGGTTGGGTTGCAACAGGAGAACAGCACACACATTCAGTTGAGCCAGCATGCAAGCCACGCCACACAGGCCCTCTGCTTCGCCTGCACAGCCAACATGCCCTCCCTGCTTGAAGTGTGGCCTGCTTTGCAGCTGTTACAGGGCAGTCTGTCATGCCACCAGATCATTTGCATGAGGCCAACAAAGCGCTGCTGCTGCTGCCCGCAGCATGGGCTGCTGGCTGCAACACAACATCCGCAGTGTGCAGGCTGCACGGCTGGGCACTGCTGACGCCCCGCCCGCTGCGCCTGCTGCGCCTGCTGGGCCCGCTGTGCATGGCAGCGCAGGGCAGCGCATCACTCTGGCTGGAAGGCCTGGCACAGCTCCCAGTAGTGCTCCACACCGTGGTCCTGCAAACAAGCAGGGGAAGGCAGTTGATGGAGCAGTTAGTTCAAGTGCCCAAGGGAAGCAAAAAGAGCTCCCAGCAAAGGTCCCCTCCATGGCCGTTCATCAAGGGAGCATTCACCAAGGGAGCATGCGGCAGCCAGTTTGTTTCAGGCAGTCAGGCAGACGTGAGTCGGTGGGGCTGGGAGGGCTTGTAGAAGTTGTCACAAGCCCAGACTGCAAGGGCGCCGCCGCGCGACAGCAGGCGCAGCTTTGACTAGCAGCAATACAGCCCACGCACCCGCAGGAAAGTGCGGGCCGCCGCCTCGCTGTGCACCGTCTCGCTGTAAAACTTGCGGAAGACGGCCTCCTTGACCACGCCCTGCAAAAGTGGTTGAAACGCATAGAGGCGGTTGGGCAACCAGACAATGCACTAGCCTGACCTGTTTCAGGCATTGTGGGGCAGGCATGCATTGTTGTAGAAGCAGGAAGTCACGCATAAAACTGCGCCCTGCTGGAAATACACGCACCTGCCAGACGAGGTGGCAGTAGTTGGGCGGCCGCGGCGGCTTGCCCTCCTCCGCCTCCTCCTCCTCTTCCTCCTCACGACCCGCATTCCAGTCGATGCGCCGCAGCATGAGCTTCTCGTACCTGCAAACACAGTGGGAGCAAAGGAGCAAGGGCAATGGTGCGTGTGCAGCAGTTGCAGAGAATCTTTTGCCGCGCGGCTTGCTATCTGTCGGTGAGTGGTATGGCGAACAGGCCCATCAATCACTACTGCACGCAACAGCACAGCAGTGCAACATGCCACGAAGCGCTTCCCCTTGCACACCTGCGCAGCGTCTTCTCAGTGCACTCAACCAACAGCGCAAAGGTGCCAGACAGCAGCTTACCCACTTTACCAGACCCAGCACCCACAAAACCTATCATCACGGGCTAAAAGGATTACGTCCTCGCCCTGCGCACCTGCGCAGCGTCTTCTCCGTGCCTTCCACAACCACCAGCGCAAAGGTGCCGGACAGCGCCAGGCTGGCGCCGCTCATGTGGTTCTCCCGCGCGTTCACATCCACCTTGAAGCGCAGCTGGGGCGCCGACAGGTCACCGACCTGTGGATGGGAGGCCGTGCTGGGACCAGTGAGATTTGCATTGCAACCCATGCAAGCAATACGCAGTGAGGAGCGGCCCACTTGCAAAAAACACTGACCAGGGCAAGTAAGCTGCGACAGTTGCACCACCAACTGGCAGCAACATATAGAAACACACAGGCGACAACACGGTGTGCGTCTTGCCTTGTACAGCGCGACATGTGGCATGCCAGCACTCAGCAGCACATCCGTACAGCGAGCGCCAGGCAGGCAGCTAAACAAGCAACTGTTTTTAGTTGACTCGCACCTTGTACAGCGCCACGTGCTTCTGCGTGCCGTCATCCTCTCCAATCAGCTTCTTCAGCTTCTTGTCCCTGCGGGGTTAACAGGAAAACAGCAACTGATAAGATGAGGCACAGACTGTTGGGGCATCTGCGATGTGCGAGCTTCCAGTCACCGCGCTGTAAGGTTACCTGCACTCTCTAAGAAACAGCCGCTGATGATATCTGCAATGCAAGCCCACCTGCGCTCTGCCGGCGTGAGCATGCGGGCCAGGTTGCGGTCCTCGTGCGCCGCCTGCCGCTCTGCCATCTGCTTGCGCACCTCCGCCTCGATGGCCGTCGGGTCTGCAGGTGTTTTTTGCACGTGAAATAGGGGGCATTGAGGTTGGACCGAACACTGAGTGGATCGACCTCGACCAACGTGGCCAAGTGTGCCGGGCGGGCTTGCATGTGGTACCTGCTGGCACCAGCATGCACGCTTTTCTACAGCATGGCACCCGCCGGCTGTGGCCTCCACTCCCAGGACGCGCACGAGGTTGCAGAGTGGCGTAACACAGATACCAGGCTCAAACCGTTGCATTCGCACCTGCCGTTGCCTCTGCGCCCAGCACGCGCATGAGGTTTGAGATCTTGACCTTGGGCTTGGGCGGCTCCAGCAGGCCCTGGCGGATCTGCAAGCCAGAGCAAATAGGAGCGCATCCACCGCGCCATTGAGAGGTAATGAAGCAGACGCACATGTCCAAGCAAGTGTTGTGCCAGGGATAGGGCTGCAACCACCGCAAAGCCCGCCTTGCCTCGTCACTGCATGAGGCAAAACCAGCCGCAATAGACGCGCATGCACACACAATCTTTACTTGCAGGAAAGCAGCTGCTACATGCAAAATAGTCAGCCACCCACCAGCTCCTGCTTCTCCTTCTCGCGCGCCACGCGCCGCTGCGTGCGGAGCTTCTTCAGCTCCTGTGGCAGGGATGGATAGGGCAGAAGAAGGATATCAGCGGCTTTTGCTGCCGATCAGGTTGGACACCACTTGCACTTTTTAGAGCTGTACAGTGACAAGCACTACTAGCATTCCATGCAACGCACCCGCTTGGTCAGCTTCAGCGGCTGTGGCGGCACACGCTTTCCCTTCCAGAACATTGCAAATCAACAACTTCATGCAGTAAGTTCGCATTCAACACGCACCCGCTTGGTCAGCTTGAGCGGCTGCGGCGGCGGGGGCGGCGCCTCGGCGGGCGGCTCAATCAGCACCGGGTGCTCCACATAGAAAGTGATGCGCCCCTCCCGCAGCTGCAAGCAAAAGAGGAAGTGCAGGCAAAGAGGGTAGGTAGACAACAGGACAGCTCAATCACCGGGTGCTCCATCACATATAAGCAATCCTGCCATCCCGCAGCTGCAGATAAAGAGTCAGATCACCCACCTGTGCCGGCTCGCCATCCACCACCCCGCCATAGCTGCTCTTGTCCACCAGAATGCGAGCGTCCCACCACTCCACAGCAGGAATGGGCTCCAGAGCTGCCGCCGGTTTCGCGCCGCCCTCTGCCTGCGGGGATGAAGGGGGCAGAACGCACAAAGTTGTGCTGCTGCAGCAAGTGCAAAGCGTTAGTTGCAGGGAACAGGCTCCAGCGCTGCCGCCGGCTTGGCGCCGCCCTCGACCTGCACGGTGAGGCGGCAGGTGAAACCAAATCATGTCGCCTGCAGGCCTGCCAGTTACCAGGTTCACCACATCGCTGAACATGGAAACTACACAAAAGCACCCGAATAAACATCTTCCCTGCCCTGCCTCACCCGCACTCCCAGTGGGAAAGGTTTGCATACTCCCCACCCGCCGCCATCACCAACAATTCCAGCATGCCAAGAACGAGCTCGCTTTTCTCACCCGCACTCCCAGCGGAATGAGGTTTGCATCCTCTCCGCCTGCTGCCAGCTCCGCCTCGCGCTGCCGCCGCGCCGCAATCTGCTTGGCTGCTTCGTCGCCATACTTGGCCTGAACGCAGGGTGGCAATGGCAGACAAACGGCGGGCTTCAGCAGCAGCCCACAACGCAGCACGGCAGTAGCAGTTGGCGGCGGCAGAACAACAGCGGCAGCCGGCAACGGCAGCACCGAACAGTGCGGAACCGAGCGGCAGCTCACCCTCAGCCGCCCAATCTCTGCCTGCTTCTGCAGCTTGCCCTCCTCCACAAACTGCATATACAAATCGGTGACAAAGCACATGTTGAAAAGGGTTGGCGCTGCAGCAAAACGGCAACAGCAGCGAGGCTCTGTGGCAGCAGCGCATTTCCTGCGGGAGTGGCGATGTGCAGGGTGCAGCACAACAAGGCCCCCGGCAGTCTTTCTTGCTGGCACAGACGGATCCCCACCTGGAAGTTGGAGCGGGGGCGGCGCTGCATGCGGCGCAGCGCGCGGTTGCCCAGTCCCGGGTCGAAGAACCTGCATAGGGCAGCAGGTGCAAAGAAATGCTAAGCATCGAAACGAAGCAGCTGGGCTCGGCAGGGCGGCAGCTAGCCTGGGCAACGCCCCCCTAGATCGGCAGGGCCGGCAGCTGGGCAGCGTGAGAGATGCCCAGCAGGCAGCAACACTCCCCCAGCAGAACCCAATTGCAGCCATAGCTATAGTTTCTTGGCACTCACTTCTCTGCTGCGTCCTCCTCCGGCTCCTTCTGCTGCTGCTCCTGCTGCTGCGGGCCGGGCGCCTGAACCACCGGCCGCTCAATGGGCTTGCCAGTGGCATCCACTTCTCGCCCCTGCTCGTCTAGAATGAGCGGCGGCGGCAGCTTGGTGGCCAGCTTGGGCGCACTGGGCTGCCCAGCGGCCGCGCCAGCTGCTGCACCCGGCACCGCCGCTGCTGCCGCCGCCGCCGCCGCCGCCGCGCCGGGCACCGCCGCTGGTGGCCGGGGTGCTGCCGCTGCTGGTCCTGGCTTGGCACCTAGCTGCAGCAGGGTGAACATGGTGGGAGTAGTGCAAAACAGTCGGGTGCAGCGCTTCAGGAATGCATACAAGCACTCGCAGTTGGCGCCGCTCGCCCGCCGCCACCGCCGCTGCCCGCGGGCCTGCAGGCGCAGCCCCGCGCACCGTGATCCCCGCCTTCTTGAGCCTCTCCGCCAGCTCCTTCTGCTTCTGCAGCGCCGCCTTGGCCTTCTGCAGCTTCTCCAGGTCTATGCCCAGCTTTTTGGCGGGGGCAGCTGCMGCCGGCGCCCCGCCGMTGCTGNCCCTCTACCCTGGGCCGCTTGGCGGCCTCCTGGGCGTCGCKKTCCRCCGCRTTCCSCTTCTCCGCCCCSTCGCCCGCCATCGCTGCGAGAGCGGGGTTTTTCGGCCGGCGGCTGTAACAAACGMGTGATGTGTCGAGCGACGATCACGATGCGGCAGGCSCGACAGCSCCTCTTGAGCSCCKCCGCCYCCCSCCSCCKCGGGGGCGGCGCGCCGCGGCGCACCTACGCATGACAGAAGCCTTGTCGAGCTTGTGAGTGCCGGCCAGGGAATTGCATCGATGGAGCTGCTTGTGTTCTCAAGGTCACAATGCACGACCGACTGCAAACTTCACAGCTTGTGTCTTCAGCCACCTGGCCCGCCAACCGTGCTGCCGCCACAGCCGCCGCCCACGGCCCAGCTGCTCCCGGCTGCCTTGGCTGGCTAGCCTTTGCCTAGCTAGCCGCCCTGGCCCGCCAGGCTGCTGCAGACCTCCTTGTGTCCTGCCTTCCAATGCTTGGCTTGACACTCTCGTGAGCAGTATGCCACGGCCTGCAGGAGCTGGGTGCACATGGTGGTAGCTGAGGAGAGTTGCGTTGCTCAGCATTATTCACTGCCCCGAGTAGCTGGGCTCCGCGGAGGAGCGCAGTGTTGCTCGGTGTGCAGCCGCTTCTGGATGCAGCACTTCCGGCGACCTACTGTGCAGCACGGCATGCCCACCACTCCAGGACAGCATTCCACAACGGCATGCCACGCAGGGGCCCAGAACAAAGAACCTAATGGACACCCACCTTGCAGCGGGAGCATTTCCTCAGGTGCTGGGCGCACTCGCCGCACTGCGCGCAGCGGCTGGCGGCAGCAAAGACCTCCGTCTCCACAAGGCGTGGGTCAGGCCTGCTGTCCGGCCGCAGTGGAAGGCCTGCATGGGACGCAGCGGCAGCAGGCACACTGCTCGGTGCACAGCTGGCAGCTGAGTTGCGCAGCAGCGTGCCATGCTTTAGTTTGCCACCAATGTAGCCTGCCAGCAGCCACTCCAGTCTGCATGCGGCGGATGCATGGCATCCCACGGCTTCCCACCTTGCTTCGCCTCCCTGGCTCGCATGAGCCAAATCACGCGTTGCGCGTACCCTTCTTCTTCTTCTTCTTCTTCTCAGCCAGGCTCCTCTCAAAGCTCAGCTGGTAGTGATTGTGCGCCTGCATCTGCAGCTTGGGCAGCCAGAGCTTGAGGTGCGGCAGGCAGCTGCGCGCAATGCCTAGCAGACGATCGGCTTCGTGCAGCAGGTCGGCTGCTAGTGCATCCACGCGTGGCGTGCCGCGGCCGGGGAAGGTCTGAGCAGATGAGGAGTACAGGGAAGATAGCAGCCGGGCCAATTCGTGGGCTGCCATCCAGCCTGCAAGGGCCCAGGGGCCGCCTGGGAGCACACGGATTCATGACAAGCGCAACATTATCAGACCAAGCATTGCCGAGGCTGCCGGTTTGCAGCGTGGGGCGCTGGGACAGGCATCGGCAGGTGGTTGCACTCTGCCGCTAGCCAGCATGCAGACCGCATGCACCAGCGCACGCGGCGGCATGCCACTCACGCTTGGCAGCCAGGCAGCTCTGCAGCGCTTCCTCCGCAATGCGCATGGCTTCCATCAATCGCTCATTCATGGCGGCGCCCTGCCCACCTACTGCCGGCTCCTGAACGCTCAGAGCCGCAAGGACCGCGCTGCTTGCAACCATGCAGCTGAACCGCGCCAGCAGGCTGCCTGCAGTGGCACTGCTTGCCAGCGCCTGCTGCCCGTCCACCAGTACCTGCATCTCACGCTCAGCGCGCTGGGCTGCCGTGGCAAGTTCAGAAGCAGGCCTGCTGTAACTGACGCAGAGCAGCAGCAGAAGGCAGCGCAGCTCAACCAGGCTGACCTCAGGTGCGTGCCGCTGCAGGTCACGTTGCANGGGTGGCGGCCGTGGGGCTCAGCGGCGCACCGCCCATGCTGACCACATCGCTCGTGTCTGCCGCCACAGCCGGAGGGCTCAGGTCTGGCAGCCAGCAGCGGCTAGCAAGGTGCTGCTCCACGGCTCGGCGCCCTGCATCGGATGCACTTGGCCAAGCTGCCTCTAGAGCGAGTGTTGCCAGCTCCTGCGCCACCTCCATTCTGGCCGGGTGCGGCGTGCTGTCCTCTTGGAGCGAGGACATCAGCAGGGCGCAGACCAGCATCTGAAAAAAGGTGATGCTGCCAATCAGCGGCGGGCCGGGGCCGTCGCCAGGCAGGCACACGGGGGCAGCGCTGCCTCCAGTCGGCTCGGCAAAGGGCTGCTTGCGGGGTGCAGGGGTGGGGAAGCAGGGTGGCGGACGCAAGTTGTGCAGTGCACAGCAGAGCTGGGAATGAGCGTAACTTGTAGCTGGCGCCCCACAGTCGAAGCATGTGCACTGCAGTGAGCTACTGCATCACCACTACAAGCCCTGTAAGCCCACTGTAGGCCTTCTTACCGACAAAGAATGCTTCATCAGGAGCCCGTTGAATGTGGCCGGGATCTGCACCACTAGCGGCATGCTCTGCCCTGACAGCATAGCGCGCGTCAGGCGCAGCAGGCCCTGCAAGGGGCCAACAGAGCGCGGTACCGTCAACCCTTGCGGCTGCTATTGCTTCCCCATTGGGGAGACGCAGGCAAACAGCTGTCTGCAAAGCGAGTTCAGATGAACAGCTTTTGCCTGGGGGTATGTCAGGCGTGGCTGCAACCTGTTTGTCCCACCTTGAACAGCAAGGGGCTCTGATCCGCGCTGTCCATGCCCCAGTGCGACTGCCGCGGCGGGGCACCCTCTGCCGCCTCACGCAGTTCCGCCTCAGCCTGCCGAATGCCCTCCAGCACAGCCAGCATGTCAGCCAACTCAGGGCCCGTTTCATCGGCAGGCAGCTGCTGCTGCTTCTTGCGCAGCTTCTCAATCGCCAGCTCGGCAGACATGGCGCACGGCGCTGCTGCGAGTAGGCAGGGGGGTTGCAAAGTGAAGCGCTGCAGTGGAGCGGCGGCGGCAGTGCTGAGCGGCGGCGGGGCGCTGGATGACGAGTAGCGCCTGGCTGCTTGCGACATGCTGTGTGCTTCTGATGGCTGTCCAAGGCGTGTGGTATGCGCTTGCTCGCGGCAGCGGCCAGCTGCCACTCACCAGTCGGCTCAAGGCGCTGTGAAAGGGAGCACAGGCTGCCTGGACGGAAGGAGAACTGAAGGTGAGCCAGCAGTGCAAAAACCAGGTAGAGCAACCCTGGCCATCTGCATCTCTCCGCCCGCTCATCGCATCGCTGCCAAGCGCTGGCGCCATCCCCTTGCCCTCCCTGGAACTGCGGGCAATCAGGCTCGTGTAACAGAGCGGTTTGCAAACATAATAGATCAGCTGCTACAGCAGCGGGGGCCAAGCTTGGCAGGCAGGGAGAGAGCAGGGGTGTGCAGCGGGACGAGAAAGCAGTGCAGGAATGGCAGGAGCTGCAGGGTTGAGTGCGGGGCGAGAAAATGCAGGTTTGCGTGATCAATCATACGAATTTGCCGCCTCCGGGAAGAGATACGCACACTAGCTGAGAGGTATGATACACGTATTCAAGTTTCGCACATAGCATTCGCGGGCTGGGCAAGCTACAGCCGCCTACGGCTGGCGGGCCGCCGCCACGCCGCCATGCTGCTGCACAAGCCCAGGAGGCGCTGGCACCGCGCCATTGCTGCTGCTGCCCAGGCTGCCCTCGCCGCTGTCGGACTCCACACCCTGGCTCTCCAGCAGCTGCCGCAGCACGGGCAGGGCACGCTGCCGCGCCGCCTCAAACTGCGCATCGTAATCGCCATAGCTGCAAGCACAACAAATGGCAGCAACGACTGGTGAGTAGTTGCCAGGGTTGCTGGGCAGTGACCAAGCCTGCGCCGGATACATACTGAGCCGGCCCTTGCAGGAGACATCCTGGCATTGGCAGCCGTGACAAATGCGCAGTCACTGCGCTGCACACCAACACGAGTAGGACAATGAGGCCCTCACCTCCAGAAGGACACGCCCGCCTTGGGCGACTTGACCACCACAGCGTTCTGGCGCACTGCAGCAGTGACAGGGCGCAGGCGGGAGGCAGCAACGATCAGGGAAATTGCGCACGTGCAGTGGCAGGCATGCCTGTGAGGCAAATCAGCACACGATGCAGCAAAGTCAATGCTGCGGTTTCCAACGCATCCGCACAGGCCAGTACCGTACCGCCAGCCATGCTTGCCCCACAGCCTGCAGCTCATGGGGCAATGTGCACATGCATGTGTAGCAACACCTAGCCCGTCCGTCCCCTACTCTACGCACCCAGGCCGGCGGTGCTGTCGTTGCCGCTGAAGGGGGAGGAGCGGCCGATCAGATGCACCACTGCCGGCGCCGCCGCTGAGGCGTCTGCGCCATAGCGGTGCTGCCGCCACAGGTCCAGCCCGATGCGGCACTTGATGCCGCCATCGATAAAGGGCCCCTCTGGCCGCCCGGGGATTGGCACCGGGTGGAACACCACAGGGATGGCTGCCGAGGCGGTGACTGCGTCTGGCAGGCTGCCGCGGTCCAGCAGCACGTGCCGCCCGTCTGCCGCCACTACGCCGCACGCAAAATCTGCAGGGCAGGACAGTG
The DNA here is from genome assembly GCA_025026875.1 of Chlorella ohadii. Taxonomy (NCBI): domain Eukaryota; kingdom Viridiplantae; phylum Chlorophyta; class Trebouxiophyceae; order Chlorellales; family Chlorellaceae; genus Chlorella; species Chlorella ohadii. The sequence goes on from JADXDR010000128.1 coordinate 225,149, forward strand.
CAGTGGACAGGCGGAGTGAGGCGGCAGGGTGGTAAGAAGGGTGCAGGCGCGGCGTCAGCTCTAGCCGCAACGACGTCCAGGCTGACTGCTGGGTGCAGCAACTGGGCACAGCAGCACGCTCAGCACCAGCAGACAGGCAGCCGAGCAAGCACGGGCCGACTGATTCAGCGCCTGCTCACCCTGCTGCAGTGCCGAGAAGGAGGGCGGCAGCAGGCTGTGCAGCTCCCGGATCAGCGGCTGCGGCAGTCAAAAAGGGGTGGCAAACGAAGAAATCACCAACAAGGGACGTTGTGCCGCTGCACGAGGGCGGGCCGGTGCATATGTTGCGCACCACATTCTCGACCACTCCACCAAGCCTGTCCATTCCAGCAAGCTCACGCAAGCAGGGGCGTTGCCATTCCCAGCTGAACAGCTTGCTGCTTGATGGTTTGACGCTCTTTATTCAACTGCTCACCTCCATGGACAGCAGGCCCTCCCAGGGCCGGCCGTGGCAGCGCAGCCGCTCAATGGGCGCGTGCCGCGCAAACTCCGCCACAATCTGCACATTTTTGCGAGGGGAGGGCGGCATGCGTGGCTTGAGTTGCATGCACATTTTGTAAACCCACAACAGTCAGCAGGCGGCAGATGACTGCAGACGGACTAGCTGGTGGCAAAAAAACGGTTCGAGCGTTGACCTGCAGCGATTCACGCTTGCGAGCAGCAGCACCCACCTCGCGCGGGCTGTAGCCAGCGGCGTACATCGAGCCGATCAGCGCGCCAGCAGAGGTGCCCATGATGCCGTTGACCGGCAGGCCCACATCCTCCACTGCAGCCGGGTGGGTTGGGTGGGCAGGACATGGTCGGGTGCGGCTGGGCAGCAACGTTTGGGCAGCAACATCGAACGGCTGCGCAGCAGAGCCTGGGGGGCGCTGCTCGACGCACCGGCCTGCAGGAAGCCGCAGTGGTTGGCAAACGCCAGGAAGCCGCTGCTGAGCACCAGGTCGTACTTGACGCCCGGGCGATCTGAAACGCAGGCATCAGGGAGGGGTGGGGAGGGTGAGGAAAGGGAGGCGGCACCCGTGGGTGCGGGCCCGCCAAGCAACAGCTCGCCGGCGGCYGCAGCACGCCCGCAGGGACCGGCCCCAGCCCGGATCGGCGCTGCTCCGGCGCAATTCGGCTGGGTGAGAGGCGCGGGCAGCCGGCGCAGGGCTGGGCAGTGCACGAGCGGCAAGTTGAAATCGGCGGCTGACCGACCTGCTGCCCTCCTTTGCCGCCGCAGCGGCGCTGCCCGGCCGCCCTGCGCCGATGAGGAGGCCACCGTCGCTTTCCTCGCCGCAGCCACCGGCCGCGGCGGCGCAGAGTGCTGCAGGTGCATGGCTGCGGGTCTCTGAAACGCTACACTGACCACACTGAAGCAGGAGAACTGCGATCGGTGCGGGCCACAGCCTCCGTGCACCAGCGCCCCGGCCACGCAGCAGGCCCATTGCATCATGCTCACCAGCGCTTCTCAGCAGCCCAAACAACGCTGCGCGGGCATTGCAAGTCGCCACAATTGCGGTGGGCAAAGGGGCAGGGGCGCCGGGTGCCCGCTGGGTGGTGGGTGGCGGCGCCGCCGCCGCCGCGGCGGGGCCGCACGGGCGCCTCGAGCTGCCGCTGCATCTCACCTCCTGTGTGTGCATGATACGCCATCGTCCTCAGCCTGCACATGATGGCATTTCGACTGTCTGTGAAGGCGCTAATGTCTGCTGTGCCATGGCAGAGGAGGAGGGGAGCAGGCAGCGCACCGCGGGCGCTCAACCGGGCCCCACCGCTCCCGCTGGAATCAGCCTGCACTGACTGCGGCATGTGTGCAGCAAACACCCACCCAGATATCTGCACAATATGCGTGATGGATCGAGCCCTTCTGCTTTCTATGCCCTTGCCACGGCAGATGAATGTGAACCGTCAGCCGCCCATGCCAGCGGTGCGGGCGGAAGGCCGCCTTGTATGCGCCCCGCCGCCGCTAACTACCACCCTTGTTTCCGTCCTGCGCATTCTGCACCGGCTCCCATGCAAGCCCGCTGCCTGCTGCGCGCCAAGAGAGCGTGCCTGGCCGCCCCCAGCGCCGGCAGGCTGCTGTTTGCCGCTGGGCGCCCCACCCAGCGCCGCCGCTGCGAGACCTACAGCATGGCCGCCAGGGCACTACAGGTGTGAAGGGGCGGGCCAGGCCATGTGGGGCAGGCGGCAAGAGCGAGGGAAGCGCAGGGGAGCACCCTTGGATGAAGCAGCGGCGCAGCTGTGCGCCGCATCGCCGCTCGGACGGCTCCCTGCCGCGCTGCGGCTGGCGGCTGCGCTTTCAAGCATCGACAACAGACTGAACTGTGCGCATATTCTTGCCTCTCAGGACCCAACCATCATCGATGCGGTTGTGTCGGACCACCGCAACGTGACGGCCATGATTGGGTGAGCCGGGTGCTTTTCCGCGGCTGCTCTGCTGCTGCTGCTCTGCTGCTGCTGCTGCTGCTGCTGCTGCTTAGCTGGGCGGGCTGTGCCTTTCCAGTGTCTGACCACAGCTCAGAATGTGTGGAACAAAATGTGGGTTTATACCCACAGGCGGAGGAGGTGCATGCATCTGCTGCAATTCACTCAGCACGCACACGTTTGCAGGCGGAGGAGGCGGTGCTGTACCCCTTCATGGAGAGCAAGCTGGGCAAGGAGGGGCACTCCTTCACCGAGGTGCGCTGTGCAACCAGGTTTTGGGCCTAGTGCATGCATACTGCTGCCGCTGGCTGGAGCGAGGGGCACTCCTTCACCTAGGTGCGCTGCGGTGTGCTGCAATGTTTCGGAAGCCACAGGCTATGCATGCCGCATGCCATGGCATGCGTGGTGATCAGCGGTGCATGGCATGTTAGGTTGCCACAGTGCGATGAAGTTACGTTGCACCGGCGCAGTCGGCATGCCGACAGGCGCGGGCATGTCATGCAGGGTGGTGATAGCCTCACTGCTGCTGGAGCTATTTGGAGCGCAGACTCACCGCAATTTGCTGCTTCCACTCCGTCTCCTGATTTACAGCACTCCAACCACGAGCATGCCGAGCTGGAAGGCAAACTGGTGGCTGCTGTGCTGGCGAGCCGGGAGGGCGACTGGGCGGGGCTGGCGCAGCAGATGGGCGACGCACAAAAGGTGGGTGGCTGGTGTTCCAGGTACTCCCTCCGGGATCAGCATGCTAGCATTGATGCACACTGCTGCTTACTCGAGAAATGCACCAGGCTGGCGGCAGCGGGTGCCGTCCGCAGCATGCCGCCCATGGCAGCGCGCGCGCAGGTCGCCTGCGCATGTCAACTCAAATGCATGTTGGTTGGAATGATCCTGCTGGAGCACAGCAGTGCAAGGAATCACCCAAAACTGTTTGCAGGCGTTTGAGCACCACCGGCACGACGAGGAGGACAAATATCTTCCCGAGCTGGCCCAGGTAACTGCAATGCTGCTCTGAACCATTAGACCGAATTGGTCGGTGGTCAGCAGCGGTGTTGCGGTCTCAACAGCGGCGGCGAACCGGCGTGCACAGTGCATGCTGCTGCCTCCTCGCCATGGCACACTGCCTTCCACACCTGCCAGTGGCTGGGTGCGTAAAACCAAGCCGCCCCACTCGCGCAATGCCCGCCGCCCCGCTCCTTAATGCCCTGCAGGCCTCGCAAGCTGACGAGCTGCGTGAGCTGACGGCCCAGTGGGCCGAGGCCAAGCGCAAGGCGCCGCTCAGCGAGCTGAGCCGCCCGCTGGCCAAGAGCTCTTGGGAAACGGCTGGGCTGTAGCTACTTTCTGAAGAGCGGCAGCGCTGAGCCGCCCGCTGGCCAAGAGCTCATGGAGACCGCTGGGCTTTGAGAGAGCAGCAGTGCTTCCCACGGAGCCGGAACAACAAATGCAACAATGCTTGCGGTTGCGAAGAAATGGCATTCCACGGCTGGCAGCTGTGCCCGCTGCTGCTGCCGGTCGGCACCCAGTTTGTGCAGACAGGCCAGGCGAGCGGCGGCAGCGGTTCGCACATGCATGCATGTCCCCCAGTTGAGCTTTACCAGGTGCTGAGCACAGCGGCTGCCACGCCCCCTGCTGTTTAAGCTGCCATAAGCCCTTCTCTTGTAATGTCACGAATGATCCGGCCAGGATGGCAGCGAGGTGGCACTGGTACCCAAACATTTGTGGTTGTGAGGCCCTCGCCGCAGCCTCAGGGCGACGTCGGGCGGCCCGGCGCATGAGCCGCCCACGCGCCATGCTTTCCCCCGAACGCGCTTCCGTGGGCATTGCAGTGACATGCACTTCGACTGAGGGGCCATGGGCAGCAAGCAGCCCGCTCTCGGCCTGTGCACGCGCGGAATGGCGCGCCTGCCGAGCCGGGCGGCCCGGTGGCTGGCTGTTCATGCCGCAGACCCTTATAGGAGGTCAGTCTGCGCTCTGCAGCAGCGCAGCAGACTGGGAGCTGCTGGTTCCAATGCGCCGCCGCTCGTCGTCCCGTAGAGGGCCTGCCTGGTCCTTCCCTACGCAGACAAGTCAACAGCTACGCAGCGGCCAACGTGGACCGCATCCTGCTGAACTTCATCGTTGTCACATTTCCAATCATCCTGGCCGCCAAGTCGGGCGGCAGGCCAGGTGCGCTGCTGCCGGGATGGTAGCGTGGGTTAACCCAGGGTGCACACCGTAAGACCACCACAAGTGTACACTGCAGGCTCCCCAGTTCTGTGCCGCACCACTCCCCTTGCACGGCGCACGCTCCCTCCCCGCAGGCCTGCTGCTGCTGGGTGGGTGCGGAGTGCTGCTGTCGGCGGCCGTTTTGGCGGTTATGCGGCGCCGGCCGAGTGCCTACATTGCCAACCGAGAGGCGTTCATCGTTCTTCCTGCGCTGCTGGTCCCGCTGCTGGCCATCCGGCTAAGTGAGTGGCAGGGGCAGGCAGTGCAGGCAGCGTGCTGCACAGCACAAGGGGCGCTGTCCTTGCACAGCATGCCTGGCTGCCTACTCAGAAAACCGCCGCTGGATGGCCAAGCATGCAGCTGGCGGCTCTCCAAACCACCTTCACCCATCCCAGCTTTTTCTATGTATCCATTCGCCGCAGACTTGGCTGATGTCTTTGGCCACCTGCAGCGGCACGGCGGCAGCCCGCTGCGCCTGCTGGGCCTGCTGCTGCTGAGCCACCCGGGCACGTGGGTGCTCATTTCCGCTCTCTGCGGCGGCGCGGCCATCGCAGCAAACGTGCTGGTCCTGCCTGTGCTTGCGCTCCCCACGGTAAGAGGAGCTCCTGAGCTTGACATGGTTGCGTAGTCTCCAGCAGACTGTGGGGAATGCTGTGGCGCCTCCGCGTGTATATGCCTGCTGATGCGCCACAAAGGCAAGCGCATCCACCCAGCCGTGCACGCTGCACAGCCTTCTCACCCACCCTCCCCCRRGCCACCGCTGCGCAGGTGTGGGCCAGCCGCGGCATGTGCCAACAAGTGCTGCACGTGCCGGGGGTGGAGGAGCCTCTAGCCCGGCTGCATGGCGCGCTAGATACCCTGCAGTGAGTGCAAGTGAGGGTGATTGTGTGTGACTCACTGCCACATTGCAGTTGTGTGCCCGCAACCAGCGACGAATTGCAATGCATCATCTGGCTCTCTGGTCGCTAGCGAGCCATCTCGACCCTTGCTGCTGTTGCCGCCGAACTCTTCATGCGTGCCCGCACCCTTCCCCTGCCCTGCAGCGGCAACCCGCTGCTGTCGCAGCCGCATGCAGCGGTGCTGGGAGAGCCGAGCAGCATGCAGTGCTGCCTGGCGGTCAACATTTGGCTTGCAGCGGCAGTTGGCGTGGTGCTCCCACTGTTCGTGCTCGGGCGCTGGGAGGCGGCGGGGCGGTGCAGCCTGTATGCACGGCGCTGGCGGCAGGCACAGCAGGCGCAGCAGGCGGGGGACGTAAGCTCACCTGCCGCGGCAGATTTGGAGCGTCTGTGTAAAAGGGACGCTGTGTGGCCGTGGCCATTGGGATGGGCAGATGCATGCATATGCCTCTACCTGCTGTGGCTTGCGCTGGCGCTGCTGCTGCACGCCGGCATGCTGTAACCTTTTTGTCTGTTACTTGTTGTAACTTACTCCCGCATGCAACCCTTGTCGACTGGCATGCTGGCGTGCATGGCTGAGTTGGCATCACGAGTACTCGCCCACTGTGGCAGGAAGGGGCTTGGCTGCATGCTCTGCCACCCCTAAGCTATGGGCCGGCACGTTGGGTGGCTGCACCTGTGCTTGCTCGGTCGAGTGCTTTGGCTGCTGGGCAAGGGGCGGCTGCCCTCCTTCTCATTCTGTCTGGTCCCCAGCAGCAGCTGCCTGCTGCCTGGGGCATGTGGGCTCAGCTGCATGTCGCTTAATGGCACTTAACGTTGCTCCAATGCCTGTCAACGTCACTCATTGCCACCGCAGGTCACCGCATTTTAGTCAATGTCACTGTGCATGTCACAGCTTCATGCTACGGTGTGTGGCTACATGCCATGTTGCCGGCGGCTACACGCGCCGTGTTGCCGCTGGCTACATGCCGGCTGACATGTTGCCTGAGCCCCGGTGGCAGCTGACAGCTCCCTGGGCGCGCGGGCCGAGCTGTTCGTCGGCCAAATCCGGCCGCCGCCCACCACCGCCGCTGTGGTCCGGCGAGCTGCGCTGCGCCCGCCGCCGACGCGCCTCGGCCCGCACGCGTGCGCGGTCCGGTCCGGCGGCCAGAGGTCCACAAAGCCGCTCAAACCGCATCAGAAG
>JADXDR010000012.1:0-140413 GCA_025026875.1 Chlorella ohadii
GCCGCTGCTGCCCCCTGCCCTCCCTGGCCTGGCCTTGCTTTATGGGGCGCTCCATGCAGCTCACATCCCCCTACGCTTGTGCTTGGCTAGCTCGCGGTGGCGGGCACCTGCTGCACTCTGCTGCGCCATGCCCCACTCTCTCCCCCTCTTGTCCCCAGCTCTCCCNACAACTGGCAGCAGCGTTTCTCGTGTCATGCACCAGTCTTGGTGGTGCTTAACGATGGMGCCACCCKGGCACCCGGCCTCAKTTTCTGTTTCATTCCTGCGTGGCACATTTACGTTGCGACGTTTCCAGAGCCAGCAAGCCTGTGGACCAGGCCCAGCCTCTGTAACCTCAGTCAGTCAGTCTTTTGGCACTTTTTTGGCCCCTCGGCCTCGGAAACCCCAGCCAGGCGGCCCAAGTAGGCCCCTGGATTGACCCTGGGCCAAATCCTGTAAGCGGCCACTTTTGCCGGCCTTGGGCAGGTCGTGTTGTACCCGCCCATGCGATGCTTTGCGCTGCTGCAACAAGGATTCATTCAATGTGGCATTGGCAGCACAGGATTGTGCTGACTGGCATGTAGCCCACGCAAAGGCAAAGACAAAGGGTTGAGCTGAACGCATGTATGCCACACAAAAACCTGGGCCAAAGGCAAAGGCCCAACAGCAGCTGCCGCCCCCTCTGCCCCACATGTAGGTGGGCCAGCCAGTCAACCTGGCCCTCGCCCCCTTCAAGCTCTTGCTCTGGCAGCCAACTGATGTTTGGGGTGGCCAGCCGCCCCTCCAGAAGCAGCAACCCTCCACCTCGCCCGCCGGCCCCGGCTCAGCTAGTGCCGGCAGCCCAGCGGCATGCTGTTGCCCGCTTCTGGGGCTTGCTCCAGGACTTGTGCTCAATCGGCACGCTGCCACCTGCATGGTGCAGCGAGGTACCAGCAGGCCACCCTTTCCTGCGAGGTACCAGCAGGCCACCCTTTCCTGCGCTGGAACGCCGGCGCTGGTGTGCCGATCGCCTCCCTTCTGCTTGATACTCTGCACTTGTGCAGCGGCCGCCCCTCCTGGGTGCTGCCTGGACTTTTCAGTGCATGCTGCTCCCCTCCCCCTGGGCGGCCCTGTGCCTGCCTCAGTGAGCCTGTTGCTCACTCCCTTCTACCCTTCCATTGCATTCGTGACATCCTCTGTGGCTATGCTCATGCCGGCGGCAAGGCGGGGTTTGCACAGTGTCAAGTGACTTGGCCTCCCTTTACTTGGCCCTGCTCATCTCCCTGTTTTAGCCGGCTTTGGGTAAGCCGTGCTGCACGTGCGATGCTTTGCGTTCGCTGCTTGCTGCTGCATCTATTTCTATCAATGCTGCGAGTTTGACCTCTGGAGTCGGGCCTTGGTCCGTGCACCCAGCCTTGGATGGCGTGCAGCAGCGCCCAGGGCGGCTCGGCAGCCAGGAGCAGGCCGCGTGGGCCGTGCAGGCACCAGCGCCGGCCGCGGCAGCGCCGCCGGCAGTGGCAGCACCGGCGGCAGCACCGGCGGCGAGCGCCGGGCAGCGTCATTGTGCTGAATGCTGTACAGCCCTTCCACAGGATCTTTTGGAGCGCTGAGTGACAGCACATGCAGGCAACGGCCCCGTGGGACGCAGCCAAGCTGCGCTACGGTGCAGCCATTGGCGATTGCCTGTCAAACCTGGCCGCGGCGGGCAACACGTGTATGCCGCTGCCGGCGGCGGGTGCTCCCTGCAGCTCATTGCAAATATATGCAGGTGCTGCGGACGTACGTGCACCTGCTCAGCCTTTCTGGGGTACCTGGCGGCTTTATTGTGGCGAATAGCCGCTGCAGGGCGGCACCGCCACCTACTGCCTGGTGGGCACTCCACCAACCTGTGTGAGGTCAGCGGGTGCAGCAGCGTTGCTGGTTGTGAAGTGCTGTGTGTGCGCCGCCACGGCCACCCAGAGCACCCCACCGCACTGGCAGCATGAAGATGGAGGTGCAGCTCCGCCGCACACCGCAACCTGTGCTGGCGGCTCAGCTCAGCCAGCCTGATGGCGCTGTCATCACCAAGCACGTGGGATCCGGTGCGCCCTGAGCTGCTCTCCCTAGCAGCCATGCGGGACATCGGATCTCACTGTGCACCTGCAGCTGGGGGTAGCCAGCAGCAGCAGGCGCAGGGCGGCCGCCCAATGGGGTAGCCTGCCCCTGCTGCACACCCCAACCAGCAGCCCCCAGTAGCAGCAGCCGCCCACAGCCGCAAGAAGCCACGCAACCAGCTCCAGCCTGCTCAGGAGGATACAACAGCGCTGGCTGCTTCGGTGGCTGCTGTTTCTGTGGCCGTCGCACTGCCGGTTGCAGCGCCTGCCGTCCTCGCAGCGCCCGCCGGAGCCGCAGCCACCACTGTGCCGCCGCCGCTGCGCAGGCTCAGACCCTGCCAGCTGGCACGCCTGCTTCCAGCAGCGCTGCACAGCATGCGATGCAGTGGCAGCAGGGGCTGGCCCGGCCTCCACCTCCGCTGCTCCTGCCAGCCCTGGCGACACTGCCGCAGCATGCCCCAGCACTGAGGCGCACATGAGGGACGCAGCGCTCGGAAAGCACCATGCCTTGCCGCCCGACCAGCCATACATGCAGACCGACCACCAGCCCCCACGGCTCTCTGCGCCGCCGCACGCTCCCACGCACCCACGCCACGTCAGCCTGACCGCTGGCATTGGCAGCATGAACGTGCGTGGCTTTGAGCGCCCAACATAGCCCCGCAGTTGCTGCGGGCCTGGAGCAGGGAACGGTACAGGATTGTGTTGCGTCCTGGATTGCAAATTCAGCATGTTCTCTGCCATCCGCTCTGCTCACCACCTTCAAGGCTGGCGCCTTTACTGGGCGCATGGCCCACAGGAGGCAGCAGCCCCTCAGCCATGCTGGCCGCCGGTCGTCATCTCATTCGAACCTCCCAGCACCCGCTGGGCTCCTAGAAATCTCTTGGGGAAACCCGCGCAGGTTCGAGTCCTGTCGATGTCGACCAATCAGACATCGTGGCCGAGCGGTCAAGGCGAGAGATTAGAATTTTGCTTCTTTTGCTGCATCCAGCACCCTAGTATTGCTGCCCCAGCACACCTGGGGGGCCAGGGCGAGTGTTGGGTGTCACCAGGGGGCCAGGTGGCGCGTTTGCCCCGCGCTGCCTCCGCTGCCGCCAATGGCATGCCTGGCTCGGCCGCCGTGCCACACATCGTGTGCCAACCACAGCTCCAGTGGCAAGTGCAGTGGTGGTGCGAGGGGCGCAGCACGGCGGCTCGGCAAGGCAGCGGCGCACCGGCGCTGCCGGGCGTCCGTCCAGCTTGGAGCAGCGCATGGCGGGCAGCTMCTGCGGGCKACCKGGCCACGGCKGCTGGACAGCACACAGCTGCCGGCAGGCTGGAGGGGGCTGGAAGCATTTCCCTTGTTGGAGCCCCTTGGTCTCGGTACACCCAGCCCGGCAGTCGCACGCGGTGGGGGCCGACTCCGCCCGGCTGGCGGCGCCAACCTGGACGCTCCCTCCGCAGCGGGCTTCCATCGCTTCTCGCCGCATAATCCGAGTGCTCACACCCCAATTGGGCCCTTGAAATGCCAAAACCAAAGGAACACCCGCTGTGCAGGCCGGCAGCCGGTCCGTCCCGCCCCGCCCGACAGGGAGCCCTGGGCGGCCCGCCGCGCGATTATATCGCATGCAGAGGTTCATGAGAGGTCGTAGCCGGGCGCGGCCGCGGCGCCCACGCGGTTGGAGGGCCGCCGCCCCGCCACCGCCCTGCCGCCGCCCCAAAGCCAGCACGGGCATCCATCTTAATTTCATCCCCAACTGAATCCCCAGGTTGATATCAGGCTTGTCATAGGGAGCCACGAACGGACTGGTAGGCGCAAACAGGCGGTTTGGGGCAAAGGCTGTGGACGCAGCTGGCGCGCTGCCCGCCGCCTGCGGTGGCTCGTCCGCGGGAGCCGTCATTGGCAGCGCCTGCCAGCATTCGCCGCTTTCAAGCCATCTTGCGAGCTGTAGGGGCCCGAAGGGCGGCTGACCAGTTCTTGCTGCACCACCCACCGCTCGCTGCTAGGGCCTGCTGCTGCCACAGCACTGCCGCCACTGCGTGGCGAAGGTGGCATTGTGTTGGCTGCTGCCATACTGAGTTGGCTGCTGCCATACTGAGTTTGGCCCCCCTGCAGCTGCACCTGCCCATCACCGTGTATTCGGCTGTGACCTTGGCTAAGCCGTGCTGTGCCCGGACCGCCCATGCGATCCTTTGCGCTCGCTCCCCGCTGCTGCATTCGATGCATTCAATGTTGCATTAGGCAGCACATGGCTGGGCTGAATGGCATGCAAGCCACACAAAGGCAAAAGGCCACCGCTCGTAGCCGCAGCCTGCAGCACTGCCGCAGAGCAGCCCAGCGCCTCGACTGCTGCCTTTCGGCTGCTGCTCAGCTGCTCAACAGCACGCCAGCGCCGCAGGCATTGCGGCACCTGCTGCGCACCAGCCCAGCAAGCTGACTGCGAATGCACAGCTGCAGGACGCCCTGCCGCTCCCTCAGCCTAAGAGTGCGTTGCGCTGCACGGCAGCTGTGGGTCGCTGCGCTCTACAGCATGCCCAGGCCAGCCCACACGCGCTTCCGCTTGGGTGCCACCTGCACGGGAGGCAAGAAGCGCGGTCCTTTCAGTGCGTCTGCTGTTGTGTGGGGCGCGAAGCAGCTCAAGGAGAGCGCTACCCTTTGCGGCCAGCTGCAGTTTGCCATATATTCAATCCCATCTGGCCGCCAACTGGCAGGTGTGTCTCACAGGTTCCAGCAACGACCGAGAGGCAGGGAGAAAGCACAATGCACGTTTTTGCTTGCAAACCTGAGATGCTGCTGGAACGTGCACTTGCCCGTGTGCTCAGCTCGGATGCAAGCACCACATCAACAGCCCAAGCTGTAGGGCCCTCACCTGTGTGCCTATGCCACCGACAGCCCGCGGCGCTCGCGGTCGGCCTCCACCTGCTTCTGAAAGTGAGCCTCCGCCTTGGCCGCCTGGAAGGATAGAGAAGGATAGAAGGGTGGAGGGCAGAACAGGAGACACCAAGCTTGCTTCAAGGCGCCAGGGTGCCACTGCCATGCCGATGCCAGCCATCTGCACACTCCATGCACCACAGCACAGCCCTGCTCTAACCTGGCACAGACAGTCTCCAAAGCTTGAGACAGCACAGCACACCAGCGCCCCGAACCAACGAAACATGAAAGCGAGGCATCAACCAGGCCACACCTGCTCCACGGCCTGAGCCATCTTGCGGGCCTGCACCGCCTCCTCTTCGAATGACACCACCGCAAACGAGGCGCGGTGCGCGCCTCTCCACTGCGGCAGCTCCCGCCGCTCCGGGTGCAGCGCAGATGGGGGCAGGGGAGGGGTGTGCTGAGTGGCATGACATAGCGAATAAGGAAGCAGATTGGTTGGCACTGGAGATGCGCTGTGCTGGGAGGCAGTTGTATTGTTGATGAGAGAACGGCATGAGGCAGGGCCAGGGGCGGTATTTGGCACCAGCGGCCGACGAAAGCAGCAGCGGAGCAGCCGAACCAGCAGCCGCGCCGCAAGTGGCAGCAGCAGCAGCAGCGGCGGCGGCGGCAGCAGCAGGACGGCAGCAGCTATTAGCACAGGCAGCAGCGCACCTCAAACTCCTCAAACGTCACGAACCACTCGTCCGCCTTGTGGCCGCGCACCGTGATCCAGTACAGCAGCTGCCGCAGGGGTGCAGCGGAAGCAGAGGGGTGCGGCGGTGTTGGCATGCAGGCAAGGATTGGGCAGGTAGGGCCAGTGGCAGCATCCATGTGAAAGCTTGCAGAGCACTGTGCAGCCGTGAGTAGCGTCACGAGCACAGTGCTGACGACACCAGCGTTGCTCAGGTTGGGCTTCCAACGCGACACCAACAGCACTGAGGTTGGCCGTCCCCAGCCAGCTGAGCAGCGCACCGCTGGGTCCGCATCCAGCTCGCCATCCACATATGCCCGCTGCCAGCCAGGCCCCATGCGCTCCTTGTCCTCCTGTATGCGCGCCTCCATCTGCTGCGCCTCTGCCGCAAAGTCGCGCCGCATCTGCTTGGCAACCAGCGCAAGCGCTTCCTCTCGGTGTAGCGGCTCGCCGGCGGCGCGGCGCCCGGAGGGGCTGACGGCMGAGGCCTCCCGCCCCTTGCCTTGCCGCTTGCCCTTCTTCGGCATTGTGGGAGGCTGCTACTGCTGTGGTGCCGGGGCTCGGGGTGGCTGGAAAAGGCTGSGAGCAGGGGGGGGAGTGGCGGTGGGGCGTGCGGGGGGCTTTGGGGTCGATCGAGCAGGCCTGGCGTGCTGCTGCCGCTGCCCCATGGGTGCCTGCTGGTCTGCCAAACCAGCTGGTGCCATTGCAGCACGCCCACAGGCTGCACCTGCGAGCGCCCAACCCTACAGCGCTGGACAGGCGCACAGGCAGGGCGGCAGGGCTCCTGTGGTTGAACTGTGGTGCACAGCGTTGATCCAGCCGCCACATTTGCTCATTGATCAGATCGGCGCCAGCTGCCGCCGCCGCCGCCGCTGCTGCACTGGGACCGCCCAACTTCTGCTGCTCCTGCCGGCCAACCTTTGCCTGGGCTGTTTTGCAAGTCGTCTGAGTTGTTGCTCCACAGCATGCCGGCCCCCTCTGCGCTGCTGGGGCACCTGCGGGCGCTGGCCTCGGTTGCCACGGCCGTCACCAGCCCTCAGACCACCCCTCCAGCGTGCGTTCAGCTACAGTGCTTCTGCAGGGGCGGGCAGGCTGCCAACGCTGCTGCTCAGCCGCCACTGCCGCTCAGCCTGCCGCCGCCGCCTGCCGCCGACCGCTCTTGCTTACTTGCCTCGTCTGCTCCCTCCTGCAGACGCACCTCCTGCCGCTGCTGCTGCGGCCGGTTTGAGGACCCAGACCTCCTGCGCCGCGCCTCTGATGCCGCCGACGGCTTAGGCGGCGATACACAGCAGCTGGGCGCTGCCTGTGCGCGCGAGCCTGCGGCACGGCGCGAGGCTGTGGCGCTGGCCACAGACCTGCTGCCGGCAGCGCTGCGCCTGAACATGCGGGCTTTTGAGGATCCCGCAGCCAGGAGCATCTCTGCTCGCAGCCTGGTGCTGCCTGAGGCGCTCTTCTTCACGCTGTTGCAGGTGGGTGCGATTTTTCGTTGCATCTCACGGGTTCCCTTGTGTTTTCAGATTGGTTTCTTGCTGGCTCCCTTTGTGACGACAGCATTTGCCACAACACGTCCTCACACGCTCATGCCTGCAGGTGGAATCGGACCTGTGCCTGGCGCTGTTCAGCCAGCTGACCGGCCCGGAGCGCAGCCGGCTGCTGCAAGCGCTGGTGCCAGTGCAGGCTGGCTGCTTGACCGCCTCGTGCGCCGCTTACGGCTACGAGTACCTGTTCCGCATAGGTGGGTTCCGGCCGTGCTGCAGGGCTGCAGGGGCACATGCGGGTGCCTGCGCTGCTGCTTGCTTGCCGGTGGCCGCAGCTGGGAAACCCAGGGCAGGCTAGGCTATTGCCGACACTTGCGGCTTCACACCCTTCAAACCATGTCCATCATCTGGTGCAGGCAAGCTGGGAGGGACCTGGGAGGAGATTGGCGGCGACTACGCCCCCCTATTTTTCGCCTCAGAGGTTCAGGACCAAGCCGTACCTGGACCTAATCAAGCAGCACGCCCTGGCAGGGTATTTCGAGAGCTGGGTCGACGCAGCCAAGGGCTCCGGCGGCAACTGGCTGTGCGACGCCTGGCTGAGCCGCCTGTGATGCGCTGCCAAGGCGGCTGACGACAGCAAGATCCGCCCCGCCATCTCTGATGATTGTCCTGCAGCTCGCTCCGCAGCTTGATGGAGCGCAGCTGCCAAATGCAAGTGTAACTTTGCTGGCAAAGGGAGAGTGGAGCTGGCTGGCAATCGCAGGCCAAGGCAAGCATTTTGGGCACACCCCCAAGCGCAGTGCTGCAGCCTACTAGCATGCCGCTACAATCCGCAACTCTGCTGCTGCCGTCTACGGCAACCGCTTCAAAGCCCTGCTGGGTCGTGCACTGCCTGCTGCCCCAGCCCTGCCTCAGCCCTTGACGACGGCGATGGGGCGCAGGCGGACCACCTGCGTGCAGCAGAACAGGGTGACTTGTGCTCAGAGAGCAGGACAGCTGTGTCGCAGGCATTTGCGCAGATGCATGTGACTGCCCTGCTGCTTGGTGCAGGGCATTGGAGGCTATCGAGGAGCATGACAGCGGCCTTGCCACAAACAAACACAGGATGGGAGTGCGCTGCACTCCCATTCAACAATAGCAACGCTTGCCTTCTTGCTGATGCCTGCTGCATGGCAGGTCGCCACCACAGCATCCACATCCTACGGCGCACAGCTCGAAAGCGAGGAGAAAAACAGTGAGAAAGGCAGTGCCAAGCGGCCAAGCCCCGCAAGCCCCAGCAATGCGCCACGCCTGCCCCTGCAGGCAGGCAGCTGCCAATACGGCAAGCTGACTTGCGCACCTTGTACGATTCCGGCGCCTCCTCGGCAGCCAGGTGCCGGGTGGCCACTCGCACTGAGATGCCGCGCCCCTGCAGCAGCTTCAGCACGCCCTGAAGGTTGCAGTTGGGCGGGGCGGGTGGTGAAGCGCATGTGAAATAGGCCAGAATATGCCAGAGCATCACGCTTCAAGCAAGTTGCCCCGACTTGCAAGCATCGCGCTGCCGCCAAGCATTCGCTCCCAAGCCCGCGAATAACTCACACCGCTGTGCAAATCAGAGTGGCGGCAGAGCACAGATTGTCTGAGAGACGCTTCCATGCGGAGCACCCACCTTGCTGTCCATGGTCTTCACGGCATGCGACCTGCTCATGGCACGGCCCGCGCCGTGGCACGTGCTGCCGAATGTCTCCTGCAGGGCGGCAGCAGCAGCGTGCAGGCCAGGGCATAGTACCGCACTTTGCTTGCCAGCGTGGCTGAATGCATGTTTGGACCCAGCTCTCCAGCACACAGCCCCCACCGCAACAACGACGCCTCACTCCGGCCAGCAAAGAAGCTATTGCTGAACCGGCCAGTGCCCTGCTTTCTGCCCACCTTCATGGCGGTCTCAGTGCCGGTGAGGATGTAGCTGGCGGTGCCCATGCTGCAGCAGAGCAGAGCACAAAAGCCGTGAGGTATGTGCTGAGCGTCAGCTGCCGCTTCCATGCGGCATGTGATAGCAAACGGCGGTTGCGCGGGCATGTGCAGCGGCTGAGCAGCAGCCTTGCCCACCTGCCGCCAATCAGCACAGGCTGCCCAATCTCCTGCAGGACCACAGCCAGACATGGCCTGGTGAGAGCAGCGGCGGCGGCGGCAGCAGCAGCAGCAGCAGCAGCACACCAGCGGCTGCTTTCCAGCAATAATGCGTCCCTTCACCCCCGCTGGGGCTGGCAGCTTACTGCAGAGATGCACTTGCCCGGTATTTCTCTGGGATCATGGGGTGGTGCGGCGCAAACGCGCGGGTGGCGCCCTTGCGGTGCACTAGCACACGCACCCTGAAGAGCAGCGGGAAGGCGAATGGGCACGTTGACGTTGCATGCCTTCAGGCTGCATGCTGTGTGTCGCTGCGCCCCAACGCCTCAAAATGTCACGGCTGCTCAAGTGCTATGCGCCAACTGGACCATGCATGAGTTTTGAACGCCAGGGCATGCCGGATCGGTTGCTGACATCCAAGCTGCCCGCCTGCCGCACTGCTGAACGCAGACTCTGATGGCTCACCGCTTGCCGTCCAGCTGGTGCTCCTCCTCCTTGGCCATGTTGTGCGCCACATCGTACACCATGTGCATGCCCAGGTCGCGTGCTGCATGTGAAGACACAACTTAGGAAACCTTGGATGACTCAGTGCACCAGCAGTTGACGGCGGCAAGCCCTGCCATCCGCCCGGCCCCCTGGCCAACAAACACGGCAAGCCCAGGCGCTGCTCAGCCGCCGTGCACACGACGGCAGTTGGCGCATGTTCTCTCGACCCTCACCGCTCTTGCCAAACACCTCAGTAAATGCCTTGCGCACGCAGCTCATCACCACACTCCTGCGGGGGGCGCAGCAGGCAGGTGGGGCGAGGGAGCATGGGCAGGTTGGAGTGCATCACATGCCACCCGTCCCCAGCCTTTTACCTGTTCGGCATCGTTACCAAGCCGGCCCAAGGTGCCTGGGGCAGCGCAAGCGCCGGCAGCCGCATGACGTGCCTCACACCGGCAGCAACAACGGCATGCGCTGCTCCCAGCTCCCCATTCCACCCACCGGTTGCCAAACGCAAAGTTGGCGGCGGCCTGCATCGCTCCCAGGTAGTCGCGCCCTTCTGGGCTGTRGATGGGCATGCACGCCAGTTGGCGGTCCACAAGTTTGACCTTGGCACGAGCCATGGCCCTGCACATCCAACAGGGCCAGTAGCAAGCATGCGATCAGGAAATCCAGAAGCCATGCTATGGGTGCACATAGCGTGAGCTGTGCAGCCATTTGTTGCAGCATGTGGCTGCTTGGAACAAACAGCTGGCTGCCCCCCACATGAGGCAACCGCTGCCAGCAAAGCACTCTGCTCATCACCAGCTGCCCACCACTTGCCTGTCGCAGGCAGAGAGGGCATCAGTGCACACTTGGTGGCCCAGGCCGCGGCTGCCGGTGTGAATCATGACGCACACCTGCATGGGGCACTGTTCCGTGCAGGCTGAGCAGCGCTTGCAAGGCGGCAGGTGCCCACTGCTGCGACCTCGTGCAACAACTTGATGAGGAGAGGCTTGGGCAGAGGCTGATCAGCAGGCATCCGCCCTGCCCACTGCTTCATGCAAACTGCCCCTGGCTGCATACAGGTGCCTAAATGGTCTGCCTACCTGGCCCTTGTCAGTGATGCCCATGGTTGCAGCGGCTGCTTCATCGTAAATCTCATCCACCACCTGGTGTATGCAAGCCAAGTTGCAAATGTTCATGCAGCATGCGGCATGCCTAGTTGTTCAGTGCCATGCCATGCCATGCCGCGCCATGCCATGCAATGGTGTTTCAGCTCATACCGCGCCATGCCGTGCCATGCCATACCACCTCATGCAGCGCCACGCCACACAGCGCCCACCTGGATCTCTGTGTAGTGGTTTCCACTGCCCAGCGAGCCGAGCTGCACCACGCCCCGCTTCTTCGCTCGGTCGCTGACTTTGGAGGGGTCTGCGCCCTCTGCGGATCATCATCAAAGAATGAGGCGAGGCGGCCGGCATGGAATGTGAGGTGTGCAGCATGGATCCTTGCGCCCATACGAGGCGGGCTTGGCATGCATGCATGAGCAAACGAGAAGTGTGCTCACCGAAGCAGCCCTGCTCCTCGCACACCTGCAGGGTTGGAAGGAAGGCGAGGGGCAACCACGACATGCCATGAGCAGCAAAACCAGCTGGCAACAGCCAGCAGCCAGCGGCAGCGSCAGCAGCAGCCAGCCGTAGCGGCAGCAGCCAGCCGCAGCGGCAGCAGCCAGCTGCAGCGGCAGCAGCCAGCCGCAGCGGCAGCAGCCAGCCGCAGCGGCAGCAGGAGCCCAAAAATGGACATGAGACAGGGCCTCATGCCAGCAAGACCAGCGGCAGCCAGCAGTCAAATAGCAGCCAGCCGCGCCTGCCGGTCCTCCGGCCAGCTGATGCCTCGCCTCTCCGTCCACTTCATGCCGTCCTTGAGCACGCGCTCCAGGTCATCGCGGCTCAGCCTGTGCAGCAGGGATACCAGAAGCTTCAAGAGAGACGGCGTGCCTTGCGTGAGGACAGCAGGAGGCTCCCATGCAATGCCAGCGCAGGCCCAGCCTCACGGGCTGCCCAGAAGCAGCCGCTCACTTGACGGCACCCGCCTCGCCCACCCCCACAGGGATGAGGTCGAACAGTCGGTCGGCCAGGCGCTCCCGCATCTTGGCATCTATATCCGACTCGTGCAAGTTGGTGCGCAGCACGCGCACGCCACCTGTTTGCAGAATGGCAGGGGCATGCGGTCGGTCAACCCATGGCAAACTGACTCGTGCAGGTTGGTGCGCAGTACACGCACGCCACCTGTACGCAATGTGGGAGGGGCCTGAGGTGGGGGCATGGCTAACCCACTCGTGCAGGTTGGTGCGCAGCACACGCACACCACCTGCATGTGTGCCGGTTGGGAGAGGCATGAGGCGCTTGCATGGCTGAACTGTCATGTGAGATGCACGGGCTGACGAGCCACTGAGCAGTGCGAGGCAAGGCATGCCGACTGTGGTGTGTGGCATGGCATGGCATGGAGTCATACGGCTTGCATGGCATGGACATGTGACATGCCATGCCTGGCAAGGCTGGGCCTGCACCTAAAAACTGCATTGAGCACGCTGCCCCAGCTGCATACAGCTGCCACCTTGAAGCACATTGCGCCGAGGTCGGTAGCCGCCGCGGGTGCACCATGCATGGGCCATGCACACCATCCGCCTTGCAGCCCAGCTCGCTCACAGTTGATATCGAAGCCCACGCCTCCGGGCGACACCACGCCATCAGCATCCATGTCGAATGCCGCCACGTTGCCGATGGCAAAGCCGTACCCGCTGTGGATGTCGGGCATGCCGATCGAGGCGCCAACAATGCCTGCGGGGCAGTGCAGGCATGAGCGCAAGAGATCGAGGCAACATGTGTGGGCAAGTCATTTCCACATAATCAACTCGAGCTCAACAAGCCGGCCCAACTTGCAATATCTGCACAGCAGGCATAGGAATTGTTGATGCATGGCCGCCAGTGCAGTGCTTACCGGGCAGCGTGGCCACGTTGCACAGCTGCTGCACGGCCGCCGTGAAGCCGCCGCTGGCTGTCTCCAGCTCTCCCACCACTGCACCTCACATGGGTGAAGCGGGCGACGCACAGTAGCATCCAGCAACGCACAGGCTTGAGCAAACCTTGCACGCACACCTTTGCAGGTGAAGAGTGCGTGGTGGTAAACATTAGCGGTCCAAGCACCCCAACTCTGACCCCCAGGCGCATGTGCTGCCGCTCACCTAGGCTGAGCAGCTTGGGGTTTGCTGGATGGCAGGGAGGAGAGAGGCATGCCGTGTCGTTGGTGCATGGAGCATGCCATGGGCAATAGCAGACTGGCAGCTCATCGCACCTACAGAGGGCTTACCATAGAACTTGGCAGGCACCCGCATGCCCTTCACATGGCCTGCAATCAATGTATGGCCGGCAGCTTGGCTATCAGCGCATGGCACAGCAGTTGCAACCCCCACTGAGTGTGCATTCAGGCTCAGCACAGAGCATCCCAGGCCCATCCAACCCTCGGCTTACTCTGTGCAATGCCGTAGCTCATGCTGTCGATCCGCTTGATGAAGCCTGCCTGCTGCAGCAGCGCATCAACGCCGGACGGGTGCCCGGCTGCTGCCGCCGCCGCCGCAGGCCCGCCCTCTGCTGCGCCCGCAGGCGTCCCCGCCTCCGCCTGCTGCTCAGGCAGCACCTGCTTGCCCTTGCCTTTGGCCTTGCTGCTGCGCTCTGCTGCGGCGCTGGGCGTCTCAGGGTGTTCAGCCGCAACCGAGCCTGGGGTGGGGTAGGTTGAATGGCAGGCAGTTGGCACCGTGAGCATTGCAAGTCGCATGGAGGGAAGGCATTAGGCAAACACCATGCCAGCCACTGGTTTGCATGGGTCCCACTGCGCAACCCTGCTGTGGTGAGCACAGCCTACCTGTCGCGGGGTGCTGCGGCGTGAGCGCCCCTCCCATGCCCGGCCGGTCTGGCTCCTCCCCAACAGCCTTGATGGGCTGGCCTGCGGGGGCATGAGGGGCGGCGGGGACGGCATGGAGCATGCGCGCAGTTACCCTTTAGACATGCTGCGGTGTGATAATATCCCAGCTTCCTGACGACCAGCATGGGGGACCCCAGCCCATGCCATCAGTGAAGAGCGCACCGGCGTCTGTCCCTAGATCCAGCTTGGCCAGCCTGGCCGCCACTTGCTCGCTGGCCGAGTCATCCAGGGCCGCCTGCTCCAACTCCACCCCCTCGGGAGGGACTGGCGAGGTGCGGTCGCTCATGGCTACGCACTGCGATGGCAGCAGAACTGGAGGAGCGGTGCGAAGGAACAGCATGGCGACCGTGTGGCGGCGGCGGCAGCGGCAGCGGCAGCGGCGCGGCACCTGCGGCAGATGCACCGGCGCCCCAGCGCATCCATACCTCGCAGCGATCGGCTTGTGCCGCTGTCCTGTTGCTGATCAGGCCTACTCCGGTCCAAGGCGCGGCTGCTTTGGGTGGGCTCAGTGCCGGGCGCACTTGCTCCAGCGCTTAGTGAGTCCGTCGGCCCGCTGGAGACACACATACAACACCAGCAGAGGAAGTACGCGGTCTGATGGCCGGCCGACACCCAAGTGCATTGGCGGCGGCGGCGCAGCGGCAGCGTGGTCCGCGCTTGAGGTGCGTTCACACTTGAGGTGCGTTTACAATGTCAGCAGCGTTTGATCCAACCGCCCCACAGCCAGCTTCTCGTAAACCGCGCACGCACTAGGTAAGGGGCGCGGAATGAGGTCATCTTCTCTCGCGGGATGCCACAGTTGCAGACCAGCCAGTCAATCTGCTTGTTGATCTCGTCCTGCAGGCGGTGTGGCCAAGCAGTAGGGGTTAGCAGACATTCAAGTCAGCCTTGCCGTGCACCACTTTGTGGTGCAGCAGAAGAGTGCTGCGCTGGCTTCCTCTGCTGAGCTTTTCGCACCGTGATGTTCACCGACGCGGGCAGCAGGGCGGCGTGAGAGAAGGTGTGGGTGGCGAGCTCGTGGTTGTCAGCCAGCAGGCGCTGCGCGGTACCACAGTTAGTGCCGGAGCCGCCGGATACGAACCAGGTGAAGGGCACATTGCACCTGTAGGGGCGGTGCGGCAAGATGAGGGTGCTTTTGGTGGATGACCGCTGGTGGGTGCTGGGCGCTGCCCACTCCCCGGCACCGAAGCCCGCACAGCCCGTCACCGTTGCGCACCCGCCAGGGTTCTTGAACTGGTTGACAACGCCCCGGACTGCGGCGTTGGCCGCCACAGATATGGCATCGTCGTGGGACAGCAYCACAAACTGAGGGGTCTGCGGGGAGGAGGGGCGGCAGCGGCGTTTAGACAGGGCATTGAGCTCTACTGGGTGCTTGATTGCGCCAGTCTTATTCGCAGTGGCAGAGGTGCGTGAGGCAGACGCAGGGTTGAACGCTTCAGCTGTGTGCCTACTTGCCTGTGCCCTGCCTGGCTCTTCCCCGCACACCTGATGCCCCGGGCTCCTTCCCCGCATGCGCAGGAGGTGGAGGTGGCAGATCTCATGTCCCTCAACGCCTCGCTCAACAGCTCCAACGGCGCCATCAACCTCGGTGAGTGGATTGGAGTGGCCTACTTGTGCGGTTAGCGTCGCCTGCTCAGCCAGGGCCACACTCGTGTGAGGTCGCATCCCTGCCTCCCTGCGCTGCACCTCCTATGCAGGGCAGCGCCTGCGACTCCCGCCGTGGCTCGAGTCCTGATCCGACTCGCTTGCGGGCCAGGAGCCCTGCCGCAACCACACTGTGGCGGTGCGTTGCATGGGTGTCGAAGTGGTGCAGATGCTGTCATCCTACTGCAGGCTGCCACCACCCACATTATCTCCCCCTTGACTGAGTGGTCTGCCGCCATTTCCATCTCCCGCAGGCGGGGGAGGGCCTGTACAGCATCGCCCTGAGCTACACCCTGACCGTGGACGACCTGCTGTCGGTCAACACCGGCCTCACCACCACCTCCACGCTGCGCATCGGCCAGGGCCGCCTGCTGCTCTGGGCATGCAGGGCTGATGGGTGAGGGCCACAGGTGAGTGACCTAGGTGCACCCAGTGCTCGGCGCTGTCCAGCATGGYACCCAACTCACACCACATTGAAGCGCTCGCCGGTGCATGATGCAGCCAAAACAGCATTGAGTGGTAGGCGGCGGCGGTGACGGCGGCGGTGCGCTGGAAGGGGCTGGTGGGCTGGGCAAAACCAGGTGCAGCCCTGCAATCTATGGAAAGGAGCAGCGACCAATTGACGCACACCAACAACAATTGCTGTGCTGGGGTTTTCCAAGGGGCCAGGGGTTGCCTCGTCCCAGGCTGGTGAGTTGCCTGTGCCCACGTGGGAGGCTGGAGCGACTTGCAGCCTGACTCTGCTGTGCACTGGGCAGCCAGCAAGCAACCCCTGAAGCAGCTCCGAGAGTCTCTCTCTGCACCAGGTGAGGGTGCAGCTGCTCCGTGCTTCGGCAGCCGAGCTGAGGGCCTGGCTGCTCTTGCAATGTGTTGCAAGGTGCTGCTCTATTGCTTGCTGGCGAGGACCGAGCCCCTCTTCCACACCCGCTGCTGCTGCTGCCGCCGCCGCCGCCTCGCCGCGCGCCGCAGCCGCCTGCAGTGCAACGTTCGGGCAGGGCTTGCCATCACTTGAGCCGCTCGGCCCATTTTGGCCCCTGTAGCAGAGGCTCTCCATGGCGACCAAGCCAGCAGCAGCGGAGCCGGCTGGCCCGGCAGGCCCCACGCTGGGGCAGATCAACCAAGCCATTCGAGCGGGTGATCACGAGACGCTGGCAAAGCTGCTCTCGCTGGGGTCTCGGCCAGAGGTGCGCTGCCGCCATTTTCGTGTCCAACCAAGTCAACTCGCCAGTGTAGACAGCTGTTGCCTGCTTGGCTGCTACCTTTGGTGGGGTGGGTCCCAGCAAGCCCTGCCGCTGGCGAGGTCTCGCAAAGTTTCCCGCTTCAAGTCTGCATCCCGCTGCCGCCTGCAGCCGCCAAGGGCAGTGCGCCCGTGGGCTGCTTCCCACCAGTGCTCTGGCTCTATCGCGGTCTGCTCACCAGCCTGCCTGCCTGCTGGGCGACTGCACCTGTTGCAGGTGCCATTGGTGGACGACAGTGGATTTGGGGAAGGCATCTGCTTCTCGTATGATGGCTCAGAGGGAAGCGACTTGTACGGCGTTATGGACCTGCAGGACCCCTTCTATACCCTGCTGCTCGGTGGCGGCATCCAGGACAGCCGGGTGGGCAGAGCAGGGCGGGGTGGGGCGGTTCCAAGAACAACTCTCGCTTGCTTGCGCAGTGCCCCTCGCGTCACGCTGCTGCCGCTGCATGGGAGCAGCAGCTGCGGCATGGTCAGACAGCCCATGAGCCAGTGTCCCGGCGGCGACGCTGATGTCTAGACGCCGTAAAATGCCGCTGGCACACGGGAGCGAGCTCGGGCTCGAGGCCAGCTTAATTTCAACACCGCCAACAAAGCGTGGCCCCTCCATCTGCAGGTGGCTATGTGCGAGGCGCTGCTAGCCGCGGGCTTCCGCCCAACGGTGTACCCTGAGGTTGAGTTTGAGGCGCGGTCCCCTGGCTTCGACCGAGACTTCATTGACAGGCACGAACCGCTCTTGGCATGCACGCGCTGCGATTCGGTCCATATTCGCACTCGTTCCATGCATGCGCAGTGGCATGCGAGACAGCGTGCTATATCCGTCTTGGGGCGCCCGCAAGGCTTGCGCAGCAGAGTCCAGCGGAGGCTGCGTGTCTGCCACTAGCCTCGCCGGACACCTGGGGCCACTCAGTATGCGCCCATTCTCTAGCATAATGCTGCTCATGCTCTGCGTTATTGTTGCCGTATGCTTTGTAGGCTGACCCTCCGCAATCTGGACATTGTATCTGGCTGGGACCGGCCAGACGTGGTGCAAGCAGTGGCAAAGTTTGAGATTGGGGTGCCCCTACCTGTGGCTGTGCCGCGCCAGGACGGCCCTGACCGGTGCGTTGCTGCCCTCTTGACCCGATACACAGCCATGACCATCTGCGCCTGCACCTGCGTCTGCGTAGCCTGCCCTCCCTTGCCTGAGGGCAGCGGGTGTGCTTGCCACCGGCACAAGGCTGCTGCCAGGCGCCTTTGCCACATCTGATAACCTCCATCATCGCCCACCTCACCTCCCGGAAGCCTGCTGGCCATGCTCATCAAAGGCGAGCCCTGGAGCCCCGCCGACCACCAGCACTACCCGCCCGCCTTCCGTGCCGCCGTGCGCACGCTGCTGCTGGCGCACCGGCGCAGCGGCACCGCCGTCCCTCGCCGCTCAACACGCGCCGCTGCCCGCCAGGCTGCCAAGGAGAGCCAGGTGGGTGACGCGCAGGGCAGGCCCGCTTGTTTGACAGTGTGCTGTTTGGCACAGTGTCAAATGTGGTTGTCAGCCACGTGGCACGCGCCATGCATCGGGCAGTGCCCGCCCACCTTCCTTGGCTCCCTTGCGCAATCTGCTACTGTCATGCTGCGCACCCCAGCTGCTGCCCTTGCGCCCTCACCCACTCGCGCCTTCCCATGTGCAGGTCTGCCCGCTGTCACAGCTGGAGCCTGAGTGCCTGATGGCGGTGGTGCGACACCTGGCGGAGCCGCCGCTGGCGCCCTGGCTGTTCAAGCAGCCCTGGATCGAGGTCATCCCGCCTGATGTGGATGCCATCTACCAATATGAGCCGGATGACTACATGGGAGATGAATGGGGGTGCTGCTGCTGATGGCGGCGTTGCTGCAAAGCCATGTGCAGGGCAGAGTTGCCGCCTGCAATCGTATGTTGATGCATGGACGAGCTGGGTGCACCTTGTTGTAGCGCACTTAGATGTGCCAAATGTAACTGAACATAAGTGCAGTACCGGTGCTAATCAAGTAGATGAGGCGTGGCGCCGAAAGCGTCCCACTATTACAGCCAGGAGCCTTCCTCTTGAGGCGTGGTCAGTGATGCAGCTGAGATGCACTGCGGGCTGGGGGCTCTCGCCGCCCCTGCCGCCTGCGCTGCCCCTGCGGTGGTTGCCGTGCACCAGGGCAAGCAGCGGTTGCAGGGAAGGGTGTTCAAGGTATGCTGGCGGGGTGTTTCATGCGGCTGGCGCACTGTGTTATCGAAAGGGCTTGTCCGGCTGCCGAAGATTGCCTCTTTGGTGTTGGCGGCTCCGCCGCCGGCAGTTGGGTGCTGGGCGTCCAACTTAGTCCGGCACCGCGCAGCAGGTGTTGCCGGAAGGTATGTTGCACTAACACTGTGTCCACACTACAGCATTACTGCTACTCCGTCTGGCTGCTGTTTGCCGGCCTGGGCCGGTGAGCGGCATGACGACGACCTGCCGCTGCGCCCGCTGCCGCTGCCGCCGCCGCNANTGATNGAAAGCCCTCTGCCCNAGNCTGCCNTGCCCACTGNTATCGCTGCTATCACGTATTTTAGACTTGTTTGCGAGCGCCTCCGTCGGTCCGAGGCCCGACTGGCGAGGAAGTTTGTTCAGGCGTGCCAAACAGCAGCCGCCGGTGGCTCAGCTCGCCCGATCCCGGCCGCTGCTCTGATGAGGGCGCTGCTCTGCGCCCTGCCGCTGCTCCTGGCGGCCGCTGCGGCCTCCGCCGCAGTGCCGGCCTCCTATTACAGCCCGCCTGGCGGACTGGACGCTTTTCAGGTGCGGCTATGATGTGATGGAGGGCACAGAGATCACGCATTGATGCCGCCGCTGCTCTGAGCTCCCGCTGCCGCCACCCGCCGCTGCCGCCGCTCCTCCCCGCAGACCCCTCAGTTTGTGCTGCTGTCCCACGACGATGCCATATCTGTGGCGGCCAACGCTGCGGTGCGCGGCGTGGTCAACCAGTTCAAGAACCCCGGCGGGTACGCTGAGGCGACGGGCAGTGCGGGCTTTGGGGAATGGGCAGCAGCCAGCACCCACCAGCAGCCACCCACCGAAAGCACCCTCTCCCTTGCCGCCGTCACCCCCGCAGGTGCAATGTGCCCTTCACCTGGTTCGTATCAGGCGGCTCCGGCACCAGTTGCGGAACTGCGCAGCGCCTGCTGGCTGACAACCACGAGTTGGCCACCCACACGTTTTCCCACGCCGCTCTGCTGCCTGCATCGGTGAACATCACGGTGCGAAAAGCTCAGCAGAGGAAGCCAGCGCAGCACTCTTCTGCTGCACCACAAAGTGGTGCACGGCAAGGCTGACTTGAATGTCTGCTAGCCCCTACTGCTTGGCCACACCGCCTGCAGGACGAGATCAACAAGCAGATTGACTGGCTGGTCAGCAACTGCGGCATCCCGCGAGAGAAGATGACCTCATTCCGCGCCCCTTACCTGGTGCGTGCGCGGTTGACGGCGAAGCGTGGGGCAGTTGGATCAAACGCTGCTGACATGGCTGTCCGCCCTCGTGCACGCAGCTGCACAACCCCGAGATGCGCGCCGCACTGGTCGCGCTGGGCATCAAGACGGACAGCTCAATCATCGAGTCCTGGTGAGTTTGCGATGGCTATGTGGGCGCTGACCGCGACGTTGCGACATGCTGACCCAGCGCTTCAGTTCAACCGCCTCGTGCGCCCTGCTCCCTGCAGGCCCTCGGCCACCTCGCCATCCTACAACTCCCGTCTTTATCCCTACTCCATGTCCAACGGCATCATTCAGGACTGCCAGGCATGGCTGCTGTCGTGCTGTGCAGAGTGCCTGCATGACATGTCCTCACACGTGACGTTTGCCCACTGAGCCTGCAAGCCCTGCATCTCAACCCGGCCCGCCCTGCTGCCCCGCCTGGCCTGCAGTGGATGGCCCCATCCACCTGCTCCTCGTCCGAGAAGTACAACTTGTTCGAGGTGCCGCTCCAGGTGTGTCAACGGTGGGGTGCTTCTCTTGCTGCAAAGGGCTGCGGGGCCCTGCCCCTTACGGCTCACCCCAGCTGGCCCTGCCCCCTGCAGCAATTCCTTGTGCCGCCCGTCACCAACGGTAAAGCGGTGGCACTGTCGTCCATGGACCCAACCGACACCACCGCCGATGCGCTCGCGACTCAGATGATGCAGCAGTTCAACTACAGCTACAACGGCAACCGCACGCCAATGCAGATCGCAGTGCACACCCCCTGGTGCGGGGGCCAACAGTGAGGAGTGAAGTCTGAGTTCGAAATTTGCAGCTTGCAGCTACACCCAAATCACCCTGCCGCTCCGCCCCACCAATGCGCAGGTTCACCAGCAACGCCAATCACAGCGTCGCCCTCACCAGCTTCATCAAGCAGGTGCAGTGCTGGGGGCAGGGCTTTGGTGGGTCAGCGCTGCACCGCTGATGGGCGACCTGCCCGATGCAATGGCTCGCAGCATCACTCTTGTCCTGATGATCCCTGCCACTGCCCTCCACTCCTCGCCTGAGCAGGCGCTGGCCCTGCCGAACGTGTACTTTGTGACGTACGAGCAGCTGCGGCAGTGGATGGCGGCCCCCGTGCCTGCCACCCAGATGCAGAGCTGGCTCAAGTGCAACCCGGTCAACTTCACTGCGGAAGGTTAGTGGAAGGCAGCAGGCGTGTAGTACATGGAGGCATTGCAGGAGTGCTGGGGCGCGCTGTGCTTGCTGCGCTTGAAGGCGTATTCTTGTATTCTGCCGCTGATGCCGCAGAGCGTGCTCCGTGCACCACCTACACGGTCAAGGAGGGCGATTCGCTGTGGTGAGCAAGGTGTTGGCTTGAAGGCGCTGCTTGCATCATGCACTCTTCAGGGCGCACTGCAAATGCCTGGTTGCACTCACGACTAAGTGCTCGCCTGGCTTTTCCCACTTCCCACAGGTCTATCGCAGCGGCAGAGGTGCGATAATGGTTGTGCAGCTCAATGCTTCAGCTTGTGCCTGCTTGCCTGTGCCCTGCCTGGCTCTTCCCCACACACCTGCACCCCCGCTCCTTCCCCGCATGCGCAGGAGGTGGAGGTGGCAGACCTCATGTCCCTCAACCCCTCGCTCAACAGCTCCAACGGCGCCATCTACCTTTGTGAGTGCCACCAGTGGTGGAGCAGCCTACTTGTGCGGTGAGCGCCGGCTGCTCAGCCGGCAGGGGTCACATTCATGTGAGGCCGCATCCCTGCCTCCCTGCACCTTCCTATGCAGGGCAGCGCCTGCGACTGCCTCCCTGGCTTTCGACCTGCTCCGACTCGCTTGCGGGCCAGGAGCCCTGCCGCAACCACACTGTGGCGGTGCGTTGCATGGGTGTCGAAGTGGTGCAGATGCTGTCATCCTACTGCAGGCTGCCACCACCCACATTATCTCCCCCTTGACTGAGTGGTCTGCCGCCATTTCCATCTCCCGCAGGCGGGGGAGGGCCTGTACAGCATCGCCCTGAGCTACACCCTGACCGTGGACGACCTGCTGTCGGTCAACACCGGCCTCACCACCACCTCCACGCTGCGCATCGGCCAGGTAAGCGGCGGTTGGGCAAGGCGTGTGGGGCAACCCAACTTGCAGCAGGGTCGGTTGATCTAGAAGCGGGGCGCATTGCTTATGCCATCACATCTCCTGGGTTGACTTCCTCTACCATGCAGGTGCTGCGCGTCCCGCCTTATCCCGAGATTGAGTGTCGGTGAGGCGGCTGATGATTGCTTGTGGAGCAGCGTCACAGCATGTTGAGCATGCCATGCGGGGGGTGCTGTCACTCAACACTTCCAACCGGCTCCGCCCTCCCACCTCCTCCTGGCCCACAGTTATGGCAACTACACCCAGCCCGCAGCCTCGCCCTCCCCGTCTCCTGCGCCAAGCAATGTTGTGTCCGACAGCTGCGGTCCAGAGACGGTCGACATGGATGTGGTTGTCACTGGTGAGATGGCTCGATTGTGAAGGGTGGCGCAGTCCTGTGCCTAGCAACAGCTTGACACAGTCTTGAGCAGCACCTGCCCAAGTGCCCGCCCGCCTCCCAACAGGCTTCAGCACCGACACCTGGGACGTGCACGCCACCCAGTTCAAGGCCGGCCTGTCCTCCCTCGTCCGCGTGACCGCCAACTGCATCGTTGTGAGCGCATTGCAAGGAGCAGTGATTGCACTGCGCATTCCTGGCAGTCCAACCACTCCATGCATATCTTCCTGCCGACCCAGCTCTGTTCCTCTGCTTTCCTCACGCAGATTACCCGCACAGCAGACGTGGCCATCGTATCGACTGCTGGTCAGCGCCGCCTATTGGCGCAGCGGTGAGCGAGCATGCACAGCTGGGCAGCCTGGGCTTGGCAAGGACGCCTGCCTGTGCTCTTTCTCTGCAGTGTGCTTCATGAGGCATGATGCAGCTATGCTCCCCTCCGCCATGCCTTCCCCTCGCTCAACAGGAGCCTGCTCCAGGACAGCCAGCTGCTGCTGCAAGCCACCATCTACTCGCTCAACGCAACGCAGGTGAACCGGGCGCCTGCTTCTGTGAGCTGAGGTGCTGGGCTGTTGGGGCGTCCCTGGAGACTCCAGCTGAGCAAAGCTTACCTCCTACTGTAGGTGTCCGAGTACCTGCGGGAAGCTCAGAAGCTGGGCACACTCYACCTGATGCTGAGCACGCTGGGCGCCGCCAGCGTGGACACCACCAAGTGGGCCGGCTATGCAGCCAACGTGAGAGCCTGTGGAGCTGTGTGGGTGTTCAAGGTGGTTTGAAGTGGTTGCTGAGCAGGCTGCAGAGTTAAAACGATACGTGCCTGCCTCAGCTCTTCTGCCCTCCTCCCCTGCCTACAGGGCGCCTTGATTGCCGCGGCGTCCTCCAACGCCACCACCGCCGTCTCCCCTTCTCCCTCACCCGTGGCCTCCCTCTCACCGGCCGTGTCGCCCTCGCCCTCCCCGGCTCCCATTCCGATCGACACCGCCAATGCCGGCACCACCAGCAGCTCCAAGAGCAACAAGCACACCGGGGCCATCATTGGTGAGTGGCTGGTGGGCAGGATGATGGGCGTGCGGTGTCGCATCCTTCATCGCCACCACTTCGCACCATGCGCCATTCAATGAGGCAGCTGCTATCTCATTCTGCTCACCTCCACACCGCAGGCGGCGTCGTGGGCGGAGTCGTTGGTGCCCTCGTCGCTGCGGCCATCGTGATCTACTTTGTTAAGCGCCGCTCCGCCGGCGGCGACTCGGGCAGCGGCGGCCTGCGCGCCACCTGGAGCAACCCAACCTACACGGGTGCGCTCGTTCGGCATTTGGTCAACACGAGTGCAGTCTCAGCATGGGAACACACAACACACACACTTATCTGGCTTCCTGACTGTGCTGCCTGCCGCAGGTGCAACTGCCACAGTGAGCGCTGCGCCCGTCGACAAGTTTGCGCTGGAGCAGGTGGTGGAGCAGACGGGCACGCCTCGCTCTGCTCGCCGCCGCAACGCCACGGCCTTCAACAACTGAGCCGGACGCTGTTCCCTGACTTTGAGCTGCAAAAGCTGACTTGACTGCCTTTGAATGACTTGTCCGTGTTTGTTAACTTATGTTTAATCGCCTCTTTTGAACTGTAACCGACGGCACTTGAGGCTTGGGGGCCAATCCCATCCCTGAGAGCAGCACTGCGTGCACATCGTGACCGCACCCTTGGCAAGAAAATTTACAAAAGTGCCCAACTGCGCTCAACAAAATGGGGAGGCAGCAGACGAAAGCGGCAGATGCAAGGAAGAGGGGTAGGGAAGCCACATCTGGGCAAACATGAATGTCCGAGGTTGTGACTGGAAGTTGAGCAGTGCCTGCACAAGCAGTGTGGAGTGCAAACAGTAGGGCTGCTGCAGGGGATTTCATAGCGGGGAGGGATGAAATGCAGAGAGCTTTCAGGCCCGTGGATATAAGGGTACAGAGCTGGCAAATGAGAGATGCACAATAGCGCGCCGCCCGAATCAAGGGCAGCGCAAGGAGCCAGCTTCGTCAGTGTACAGGGGGGAGACGAATCGCGTACACAGGAGGCGTACACAAGTGGGGCGGGCTACACCAAGGGCTAGCTGCACAGTACTGCACAGGGCTGCCGCGACCAAGCTGCGCCAAAGCACGGCTGTGCAAACAGCCAGCAGCCAGTCCAGCGCAGCTCAAGACAGCCGCGGCAGGTCCAATATGCGAGTGAGCGCGCCGTGGCAGGCGGGCCCCGCCACAGCAGCCAGAGCCGCCACAAAGCAGGAGAGCAGCAGCACCAGMGGSAGGMGGCGCCCCGCCATTGCTGCCGCCCCGCTGCCGCCACTGCTGGCCAGCCAAGGAAGCATGGCTGAGCTGCCGCTGCCGTCCACCCGGCCGTTGAGCAGGTGCGGGGTGCGGCKGCGGCTCTTGGGGGACAGCGGGCCGCCGATGGTGGTCTTCGCAACCACCATGCCGTCCGATTCGTAGCCCACGTCGAGCACAGGCACCTCGCCTGCAAAAGGGGTGGATGTGATGGGGTGACAAGAGCAGCAGAGGCAGGGCAAAAGTCAGCCATCGGTGTGCATGCGGGTTGCAGCGGATCAGCGGCCCGTCCTTGTAGGGCAACAGCTAGCGCTGCTGCCCAAGCAACCACAGCCGCTTGCAAGTGCCACCCACCCAAAGCAGCCGCCGAGCAGCAGCAATGCGCACCCGACTTGATGGCAGCGGGCACATAATCAAGCTCCTCATACTGCGGCAGCGCTTCGCTGAGGGGCCTCCCATTCCGCACAACCACCTGCGGGCATTGGACGACAGCGGCAGCAGAAAACAGCAAGGGTCAGGCTGGCGGCAGGCAGGACAGGGTGTTGTGAACAGGATCCAGACTAGCTCATGCTGGGGCCACAGCAGCCATACCATCAGCAGCATAGCGGGGCAACCATATCCCCAGCAGCAGCAGCAGCAGCAGAAGCAGCAGCAGCAGCCATCAGCGGCGCACCCGGTCATACTGCGGGCGGGACAGCAGCTCCGAGTAGCGGCGGCCGCGGAACACCACAAAGTTGGCGGGGAGGCCGGCTCCAATGCGGCCGTGCAGCGGCAGCCGCATCGCGTCCGCTGCGAAGCGGAAGTGAGGGTGGCGCATGTTGGCGGCAATGGGCTGGCAGCAGGCATGTCGAGGGCATGCCGCCGCTTGCAAGGTGGCTCTTGCCCTCAGTGGCAAGCCATTTCACTTGCAACCTTTGCGCTGACTCTCAGCAAACATCATGGAAGCCAAGCCTGCACACGGCCAGGCATTGCTCAGTCCGGAAAACTCACCGGGGATGCTGGTCACCGCCTGCGGCCAGTCGCCATACGGGCGGTCCAAGTGCGCCATGCGGCAGCTCTGCGCTGAGGGGGCCAGTATTGCGTTGCTTTGAACACTTGAATGCGTCTCTCCCCAACCCGGCTGCAGCGCACTAGGAGTTGCATGCGCCAAAGCCAGGCCTCAAGTGGTTGCGTTCAGCTGCTCAACAGCTTGCTTGCCTGGGTGAAGACCTCCAACATGTCCAGGTCTCCATAGGCAAAGAACTGGTCCCGCACATTGTCGGAGGAGATGGCCACAGGGATGCCCGCCTGCAAGCGAGTTGACGGGCAAGGAAACATGTAGGTGCCTGAGCAAAGCAAACTTGCAAGACTTCTTCAAGGGGAGCATTGCTGCTTGGGGAGACACGCCTACGACAGAAGCACAGCAGCAACAGGGAAATGCTGGACGTGCTGCACACCAGCATGCATTTGCTGTGCAGAGCGCTCCCTCCTCAGCCTATCGGTGAGTCGTCAAAAGCTGCACTTGACACAGTTTCGCTGCCGGGCGCACCAGACGCAGCTCGTGCAGCAGCGTGATGCCACGCCAGCGAGGCGTGCGGCCGCCCTCGTGGCTCCGGTCCTGCAGGCGGCCAAACAAACACACCGGTCAGCTGCCAGTCTGCACAGTGTGGCGACATACAGCCGGCGGCATAGGATGCTGGTTGGCAAGCAGGTTGGCATCACAGGCGCATACCTGCGTCCACTGGTTGACGAGCGGCAGGGACACCACAGTCACGCCCGCCTGCCGCACCACCTGCGGGGCAGCATGGCAAGCCAGCACGATAGTTGGTAAGCCACAGGAATCCGCTTGGTGCAGGCGCGTCTTCACATGCACTTGCAAGGCACTTGCTGACTGGCCGGCGGCATGCAGCGCATGATTGGACGCGGCAACCCAACAGGTACGAGCCAAACGAACCTCCAGTGTCTTGGCCAGCTCAGAAGGCGGCTGAAAGGCCAGGGAGCTGCGACACGGAAGCAAGCGGGAAGGAAGTGCCTAAGACAAGCACAGCGGCACGCAGAAAGCTGCCCCTCCTCGCTGTATCCTGCCCAACACCTAAGCTCAGCTGAGGGCCGCTCACCAGCAGTGCCCGCACACCACTCGCCCCTGGTAGCCGTGCTGGATCGCCTTCTGTGCCACGTACCTGCAGACACAATGGCAACACGGGAAGACACAATGGCAACACGAGGTTGCTTGGGGCAACCTGCATGCCTTCCAGTTGGCATGCTGCCCACACAACCACACAGCAGCATGCTGCCGCCTGGAAGCATTCGCATTCGGACACCATAGTGCTCGCCACAGCCGCAGGCCGTCCCACTGAACGCAGCAAGGCGGTGTGCACGCACCGCAGGCCGCGTGCCAGCTCATTGCCGTTCTCGTCTGTGTGGAAGTCAATGTCCAAGTCCCGCTCTTTCGCAAGCGTGAAGATGCTGCAAACGGGCGGGCGGGACACTTGAGAGTTGCTCAAGCTGGTGGGCGACACACAGCTTGATGTGGGAGCGGGTTGTGAGCGGTCCGCAGCCCTTTGGTTGGCATGCTGGTGCAGGCAGCGGGCGAAGCAAGAAGTCAAACGTTCCAGGCTCTTGCCAGCGCACCGGTCCAGCAGCACATCTCGATCCGCCTCGCAGGTCGTCCAATCATCTTCGGGGTCGCCGCCCCGCTCCGCACAGCACACAGCGGCGCCCAGGACGCCACCTGCAGCAAAACAGCAGCAGCAGCGGACGGGCCGGCGGGTCGAAAGCGCAGGGGCTTGGGCAGGCGGGCGAAGGCTGAGCAAGTGCAATCTGCGTCGTGCTGAGTTGCGACAACCAACCAACGCACCGTGCTGTGCCACCAGATCGGCCAGCTGGCGGGCCGCCTGCTCATCCCGGAAGAAGCTGAGCACCACCAGTGACACAGCCTGCAGCTCCACCTGCAGGCAAAAGGGAGCGAGAAGCAGGGGCGGCATGCATACTTCATGCAATACGGCTGCAAGGTCAACAGCCATGCACGCATCTTCTTGAGAGGCATGCAGGCATTGCATTTTTAAGCCTGGAGCACGGCACACCCCTCCAAACTGTGACACCAATCACCAGCGGCCGCCTCACCTTGCCCGCCCACTTCTTGCGCAGCGCTGAAAAGACGGGCCAGGTCAGCTGCGTCTGCTTGGGCGTCATGTTGATAAGGTGCGTGCGCAGCGCAGAGGTGCCGTGTGCATACGCGCACCTGCACGCAGGCATGCAGTGCGTGGGGGCTTTGGTTGTATTGCTCGCATCTGTTCACCTTTGCGTTCTGTGCACATTGGTTCGCGGCGAGGGCAGAACCGCAGAGCACGACACGTGCCAGCAGCAGCAGCAGCCAGGCCCCCAGCAGCATACATTAGGCCGGTGCAAGGCCACATGCGGGAGGGATGCGCAGCGGCACGCACCGCAGGCTAAAGTCCATTCGCCGGTACACATCTGCTTCATCCCAGAAGGCGGCATCGCGAGCTGTGGAGCGGTCGGCGCCGCTCAGAGAGCCATCTGGGTTGCGGCTGCGCTCCGTGGTGTGGCCTTTATCTGTGCGGCGTGGTGAGGTGTTTGTGTGGCAGGAGTAAGATGCGGCAGATGACGCTTGCGATCCAGCTTGCACACCTTGTCGTCTGCTTGTCGCCAAGCAGGGCGGTTTCTCGAGCGCGCCGGACAGCACAACATGCATTTGAGAGTTGACAACAGTCAGCTCAATGCCGCCGCACATGCACTCCCCAGTCCCTGGCCAACACAGCCTCAGAAGCTTGATGGATCAACCGAACCTACCTATGTGGGTGTGCAGGTCGGCAAACGTGGGCAGCACCATCTTGCCGCGCAGGTCTACCTGCCAAGCCCGGGTGTGTGCTGCTGCGTGGCCGGCAGGATACAGCGCTGCCACTACGCCATCCCTGACCTGCAATGAAATGCAAGGGGCATCCGTGCAGGCGCGTCAGGCAGGGCAAAGGATTGCAGGTGCGGGAAAGCAGCGGTCAAGGTGCGGCGGCGCCGCACACGCTACGGAGGGGCCGTCATGCCATGCCATTACAGAACAGATGGCCACACTTGCAAGCAACCCAATCATGCCTGGCTGCGGCGTGCTGCGGCTGCGCTTCTCAGCAGCAGCACAAGCAGACCAGCAAAAGCCGTCCATACTTGCCTCGAGGTCAAGTTCGGCGACATTGTCCACGCACACCGAGGCACCCGCTGGCAGCTCGCCGGCGATGCAGCCCGTGGGCACGTGCGCATTGGTCAGCACGTAGTAGCCCTTGGCAGGCAGCTCCACGCAGCGTGGTGGGCCCATGGTCATGGCTGCTGGGACGGCAGAGTGCGGCGCGGCTCCAACACCGGCGGCGGCGCTGCCGCGCGCACGCTGCCTCCGAGACTTCTGCGCCAGCCCGGGTGGCTCTTTGGGACCGCCAGGACCGGCTGGAGGGGCGGGAAGCTGGCGCGGGCGGAGTGGGAGGGCTGAGCACGAGGGTTGCGAGCGGGCGCAACTGCAGCGAGGGCAAGCGCGACTGGGTGTGATTGCCGTCGAAACGCTTGGAAGCTGGAATTCAACGGCGAGCTCCGTGATCGCCTCAAGTCCGCCAGGGCGCAGCAGAGCAGGCGTGGGCATTCTGGAGGCCTCCCTTCCGCTGCCCGCTTTCTGCCCCGCTGGCTGGCAGCCCAGTGCACCGTACTACCTGATCAGCGACGTGTCCAGGCTGCAAACCCTGCTTTGGCACCAGAGCCTTTGCCTCTCCCCGCCTTGGCCAGCCGCGGGGCCCTGCTGCTGGCCAGGTGCGTAGCATGTGTTTGTCGATCCGCCAGACGCTGGCAGCGGGCATTGGGCGTCGGCCGCCGCCGCCACCGCCGCTCTCCTGCCGCCGTCGGCGCTCTAGCACGAGCTCAACCACCTGCTCTTCTTCCGTCCCATTGCGCAGGCAGGCAGCCCACCCGGCAATGCGGCGCAGCGCATTTCTGTACGTGCTCTTGCTGCTGCCGCCCTGCCTGGCAAACTCAGCCGGGCGGCAGATTGAGGAGCTCCAGACCCAGCTGGTTGCAAAGGCGCAGCAAGGCGATGCGGTTGCACTGTGGCGGGCGGCCAGCGAGGGCGCGGCGGCCGCGGTTGTGCGGGCGCTGAGGGAGCAGCAGCACGATGTGGAGCTGCAGGTGGGTGCTCACAGCAGTCGGGTCGACGGCGGAAGGGCAGTGGGTGCCGTGCAAGGCTCGAAGCGGTGCCCATGCCCTAATCACGGTTGTGCACCCGGTGCCCACATGTGCCCCTTTCTGTTGCTGTCCCGCATTCGTCTCCCAGGATGTGGACCTTGACGAGCTGCGCATCTGGCACGGCCAGACCGTGAGCCTGGGCCTGGAGGCGGACGGCCAGCCGTACCGCTTTGTGGTGCAGAGCGAGCCCGAGTGGCGCTCGCTCAAGGAGGTGCTGCCCGCGGCGCAGGTGTGCTGCAGACTGCTGCATTATGCCCATCGGTCCGTGATGCTTGAGCAGCAAGGGAAGTTGGCTTGTTGGCCTGATCTGCTGGCCTTGACTGCTCTTGTGTGCTGCGCAGCATAGCACATGGCGCTTTTAGCAGGTGATGGCAACTCTGCGTCAGCGTTCTTGCTTGCCGCGTCTGCGCCCCTGCGCTCCAAGACTTGCTCCACTCTGCCCCTGCCTGCCCTGCCTCACCTCGCAGGGCGGCCTGCTGCCAGCCAGCGACTGGGACTCGCTGGATCGCGACTGGCTGTCCCCTGTATCACGCGGCAGCCTGCTGCCCGACTTTGCGCTGGAAGGCCCGGTGGACGTTTACCTCACACAGCCCACCGCCCTGCAGGTGGGCACAGCTTGTGTGTGCACATGCGCATGTTCTGCGTATGCAGGTGGTCGGCAGGAGGGGGGTGGCTGACCTGACCTGGCCCCGGGTTCGCCTGTTCCTGCGTATGCTGCACCTGCCCTCAACGAGTGCATACACAGCTTGGATGCTGCTGTGCACCATTTGTGATTGATTCAACCCTCAACCCTGCGCTACTCCCTGGCCTCTTCCTCCTCGCAGCTCTTCCTGCCGCATGCTAGCGACGCCGGTACTGTGCACCGCGTGCTGCTACGCAGCGGAGCGGCGGCCATGGTGCGTGGTGCACGCACGGTGCGCCTGCGCCGCGGCCTCGACCTGCCGCCCATCTCGCTGTCCGAGTTTGCAGGTGTGTGCTCTCTATCAGAGTTTGCAGGTGTGCGCTGCGCGCTGCGGTGCTGCGTGTGGGCTGCGTATGCTCGACCTGTGCCTGCTGGAATTGCCCCAGCAGCTTTGCTGGGCGCACCTGTGCAAGCGCACTCCAGCCCACCCCACCCCATCCCGCACCCCATTCCCCATCCCCACCCCGCAGGCATTGTCACCAGCGATGCGGCGCAGCAGCAGCCGTTGGGCATCATGCATTTGCTGGCGGGCGTGCAGGCAGCCGCTGCTCAGCACTGGAATGAGAGCCACCCAGACACCTCCCTGGGGCTGGTTGCGCTCGAGCTGGAGTTCTCACCGCGTGGCGCAGCCCTGCTGGCCGCGCCTGGCCCCGGCGGCAGCCCCCGCCGCCTCAAAGTGCGGCCGGTCAAACCGGGAGTGATTGAGCTGGTGCCGCGGGATGCGCCCACTGCTCACTCTGGCGCGCACGACAGTGCTGTGGCGCTGCAGTCCAGCGACGGGGCAACGACAGAGGGTGCCTGGCCTCTTACCTCGGTATCTCCGATGCAGCTGCAGGTGCGCTGGCTGGCTGGCAGCAGGACGATGGTTGCGGTGGGATGTCAAGTGCACTTGGACTATCCTTCGCTTGCGGCTGCTGGTCCATGTTGCTCGTCAACCCGCTTATCTTCCAGCCGGGTTTGAAGTTGCTTGAGCCCTGCAACTTCCGCTTTCCTGCCCTGCTGCAGTCGTACGAGCGGCTGCTGCGCCAGATCATTTCCAGCCGGCTGTTCCAAACAGGTCCGGCAACCAGCAAGGGCAAGGGCAGCGGCAGCAAAGGCAGCAAGCAGGCAGCAGCGGCAGAAGCAGCGGGCCAGCCCGCGGTGCGCATTGCAAAGGATGTGCAGCTCAGGCTGACAGAGACGGAGGCGGAGGCAACCACCCTGCTGCAAATGCAGGTGGAGCTGCTCCGCAAGCCACTCAAGCCTGCGGAAGGCAGCAGCAAGGGCAAGCAGCAGCGCAGCAGCAGCACCAGCGGCAAGGGCAAGGGCAGCAATGACGCGGCAGGAAGTGGCGGCAGCTATGGCGACGCCAGCAGCGGCGGCAATGCTCCAAGCAAGGCTGCAGCGGGCAGCCAGGCGGTGGCAGTGATGGACGAACCGCCAGATGCCATGCAAATCATGGCACGGGCGGCCACAATGACGGGGCCTCACGAAACCTGGACCGCCACGGTGCAGGTCCGCGGCAATGCACAGCGCGGCACGCTCAAGTTTGTGCCCCTGCTGGTGCAGCGCGTGGGTGCTGCGCACGACACGGTTGAGCTGGGCCCCGGCGGCCTCCAGAGCCTGTTTGGGGCGCAGTTCCCGGGCAACGCCTCGGACGTTGCGTTTGACTGACTGTGTTCATGCGCCTGCTGTGTTTTCTCTGGTTTTGCTGCCTCTCCGTTTGATGCCGCCATTTCATGCAACAGCGCAAGCGCGGAGTGTGAGGAGCAGGGCGGCAGGGTGGGGCACAGGGCTGCAGCACCGGGAGCCCCTTGCCCGTGCCCGCAGTTGGCGGCCAGAGAATCTCTTGCTGAGCCTGCGCTGGACGCCATGCAGGCGCACTGCGAGCCACATCCGCGCTGCTTGATGCCACTAGAGCGCCTGCGAATGGGCCGATGCGCCCCCAAGGACGTGAGCGGCGCGGTCGGAACGGGGTAGAGCTGACGGGCTGCTTGCAGGGCGTTCTCACTGCTCACATGGGAATTTTATCGCCTATGCAAGCTCGGATCGTTGGTCAGCGGATCAGGGCGGCCTGGTCTGCCGCTGCATGGGCCCTGCTGAGCTGGCCACCAAATCAGCTGCCATCCGGGCTAAAGCTTGCTCTGGCCGCGCGGGCGGGCTATCTCTTCAGGCCCCCATCCCTGTTGAGGTCACCCATCCCGTGTTCACCCCCAAACCGACCACAATGGCTCTGGTGAGGGCAGGCGTCCCCTGGGCGTGCACAGAGGCTTGTACGCGCTGCTGGCGGGCCCTGCAGCCGCTCGGTGGCGCCAGCAGCCGGCTTGGCAGCCCCACGGTCCACGGGCGCTGCGCACGGGGCCTCCAGGGCCCGTGAGCCAGCAGGCTAGGACCCACCCCAACGTGCTGCCCCTTCTGTCCGCCTGCTGCGCAGTCCCTCAAGGTGACCGCCACTTTCGGCGGCAAGACCAAGGTGCGGGGAGGGCTCGAGGGCCGCCCTGAGTGCCGCTGCCGCCGCCGCCCTTGCGCGCGGGAGCTGGGAGGGCGGGAACTGCGCCGTGCCTCCTGCCTGGCTGCTCACCGCGGTTTATGTTGATCCTTGGCCTTTGATCTGCAGGCTGGCACCAAGGCCGGCACCAAGGCAAGCAGCGGTAGCCTGGTTGGGCTCGGTGACTGCGGGATCGCGGCACTGCTCGCGCCAGCCGGGACGCTCGAGCGGGGGCCAGCCCGCCGCCACATGTGATGCCGCCCTGTCTGTCTGTGCAGCCCGTCATGCCCTTTGTTTGCGCTGGTGTTGCTGCTGCTGCAGAAGGGCACCCAGAAGCAGGCCACCACCAAGAAGGCTGCCCCCAAGAAGTCTTCCTCTGGCGCCAGCCAGTGGGTGAGTTCAAATCCTGCGGGGCCCGACTGGCTATTTTGTTGACTGTGCTTGCAAGCAGACCTGGCACACGCCCATTGCCGGTGTTCTGGCCAATCTGGATCAGCAGTTGTGGCGCCACAGCCCCCGATCGAGCGGCAGCATGCGCGGCGGCAGCGGGCGCGATCCAGCCCGACCGCAGCCTTATCCTTTTGAACCAGCGATGCTCAGCAGCCACGCGGCCAGCCATGGCGGCAGCCAGATCAGATTGTGCCCCAGGCAGCTGCACACGTGCGATCGCAGTTTGGGTTGGGCGCAGCTGCTCCCCGGGTGGGCGGGCGGCTTGCCTCCCAGCACAACCCACCGCCCCCATCCCCTGCTGGGGCTTGCTTGTGCCTTCTGCTGACCTTTGTGTGCTGCCCCTTTTGCTTTTTTTTCCTTGCAGTACGGCCCCGACCGCCCCAAGTTCCTGGGCCCCTACAGCACGAACTTCGTGCCCAGCTACCTGACCGGTGAGGCCTGATGTCGAGTGCTGCAACTTCCTGGCTGGCGTGATATCATCGCAGCTGCTCGTCTGCAGCATGGTCAGCGCACACACCAGGCAGCCGGCTTGGCGCAGGCTGCATTGTCCACTTGCCCATGGTCTGTTGCGGCGCCCATGCACGGTGCTGCCCTGCATGTCTGCACCACTGCAGCCGTACAACCTCACCTACTGCCTCCTGCCACCACTGTGCGCAGGCGAGTTCCCCGGTGACTACGGCTGGGATACCTCTGGCCTGTCGGCCGACCCCGCCACCTTCGCTCGCTACCGCGAGATCGAGGTCATCCATGCCCGCTGGGCCATGCTCGGTGAGCACTGCCGGCGCACATGCTTGCATACGCCTGGCTGTCGTCCCTGTCGTATGAGGTGCCCGGTTCTGTGCACTCCCCTGCAGCATCAAAGCATGCAAGCTGCATGCCCTGGTTGCAGCAGCAGCACGCGTTCCGCCCCTGCTGCATGCTCGCCGCCACTTCATGGGCTCTTCGCCGCCTGCCGCCCAGCCGACCCACCCTTACCGCCCCGCTCCACGCCCCTTGCCATCTCCTTTCCTTGCAGGCGCCCTGGGCTGCGTCGTGCCCGAGCTGCTGGACGGCACCAACCACATTGCCTGGTTCAAGGCCGGCGCCGAGATCTTCGGCGACGACGGCATCCAGTACCTGGGCATCCCCGGCCTGATCAACGCCAAGTCCATCGTGGCGACCCTGATCGTGCAGGTGCGCAGCTGGGCTGACTGGATTCAGCAGCTGAGCTGTTTTCGGTGCTGCACTGGGGCTGTGCACTGGTTGGTCAGCTGAGTGTCTAAGCTGGATGGCTGGTCAGCTGAGCGGCTGCACTGGATGGTTGGTCAGCTGAGGGGCTGCACGCCGCTGCGGGCACGCACGCGGGCGGCCGCATGCGCTTGCACCCACATCCAACGCTGTCTGCAACCTTTGCGGAGCTCTAGCGGCCCAACGAGTGCCCGAATCGCCGTTTTGACCCTCCCCAGGTGGTGCTCATGTCGTATGTTGAGGGCTACCGCGTCAACGGCGGCCCGGCCGGCACCGGCCTGGACGCTGTCTACCCCGGCGGCAACTTCGACCCCCTGGGCCTGGCTGACGACCCCGACACCCTGGCTGAGCTGAAGGTGCGTGAGGGGTGCTCAGCTTGGCTTGGCGAGTGTGCTTGTGCGGGCAGGACGAGCGGTGCTGCCGCGTGCGTGAAACCTCCCCAACCCCACAACATCAACCCAAGCCCTCCTGCCTGCCCTGGCTGCTGCAGGTGAAGGAGATCAAGAACGGCCGCCTTGCCATGCTGTCCATGTTCGGCTTCTTCATCCAGGTGAGGGGACAGAGGGAGTTGTTCTTGCTCGCATGCAGCACATAAACCTGCCTGCCTTCCTGCCTTCCGCCCGCCCTCAGTCGCTCACACCTCCCTTGTGCCCACCCCCACCCTCTTCCACTGCAGGCCATCGTGACCGGCGAGGGCCCCATCAAGAACCTGAACGACCACCTGGCTGACGCCTCGGCTAACAACTTCTACGCCCTGTACGCCAAGAACCTGGCGTAAGCACTTGTCGTACGAACGTACGAGGCCCGCGCGCGATTGTGCGCCCCTTGAGAAGATCACACGACCCTGTCGCACCGCACTGCCGCCTGTACGCACCCACCATGTGTATGTGCTAGAGCCTATGAAGTTTTGTGTAAGCCCTTGATACTCCTAACACTGCGCTGAATGGCGAGCTGAGAGAGAAGGCAAGGCCGAGCCGGGGCACAGCGCGGCACGAGCCAGTTGGGTCACCCGTGGTGCAAACATCGCTGGCTGTGTGCTGGAAACAGGCTATTACAGTGTCACCGTGGCTTGGGAAGAAGGAGAGCAGTGTGGGAGGAGATGCAGGCCTGAAGCCTGCCGGCATGGCGTGCGCTGGGGCGGTGCGCTGACCGGCGGTGCGCTGGGAGAGGCCCCGGTCCTCGCGTCGCCTGTCCTGCGCGATCATGCGCTAGCCCGAGTCGACAGCAGCCCTCCCACGCCCCTTTCCCCGCTCCAGAAGCGAGGGAAACCATGTTTGCTATCACCTGGCTCCCTTCGTGCCTGGCCAGCACGGCAGCCGCATGCGCGTGCTCCTGCTGCACGGCCGTCACCCAGCAGGCGCTGCGGAGCTCGGCACGCGCGGCCTGGTCCCTGCTCTTCACACTCAGTATCGTTGCGGCCTGGCTGGCCCGCGACTTTGGNCCCGCACTGCTGAAGAAGTTGCCGGTGCGCTTACGGGGCGGGGCGGGCGGCTGCCGGCGCGGCGGCGGCGCCCTCGGCGCCCTCTNCTCTCGCCGCTTGCCGGGCCGGCTCCGTTTGGTGGCCTGGTAGTTCACTGCCACTTACCGAGGCACCTGGTCGGCAGTCACTGAGGCAGCTGACCAGCATTCAGCGGTCAACTGTTTGATGCGCGCCGCAACGCCTCCACCGCACCTCCACGCTGCTGCAGTGGATTGTGCGCCGCTTTGCGGGGGACCTCCCGGATGACGCCTGGTTTGGTCAGCAGGCCGTCTACCGCATCAGCATGGGCAATTTCGTGAGTGTTTGACTGCCTGGTCTGCAGGGCGCGGAGAGGCGCTGTAGCGCAACAGGGCGGCATGCAGCATGCACGGCCGTGTGCACTGCCGGCGGCGGCTGCAGCCCGCTGCACTGCTCCTGACCCGTCGTGCTCTTGCTCGCCCGCTCTCGCCAGGTCCTGTTTGGCACGCTGGCGGTGGTGATGTTCGATGTCAAGTACAAGAGCGACCGGCGGGACACGGCGCTGCACCACGGTGAGGCGGCTTGCGNCCCGCAGCAGCCGCTCTGCATGCCCTACTAATGGGCCAGCCGATGACCCTCTCCATCTATCAACCTGTGTCCCCACCTTGCTGTGCTGTGGCGCATCCCATGTATGTGGCGTCTCACCCACCCTGCTGTCCCCCGTCGCATTTCATCCTATGCTCAGGCCACTGGCTGCTCAAGCTGGGCCTGTGGGCACTGTGCAACGTGCTGCCCTTCTTCCTGCCCCCGGGCGTGGTGGGCGCCTACTCCTGGCTGGCGCGCTTCGGCTCCCCCTTCTTCCTGCTCATCCAGATGGTCATCCTGCTGGTGCGTGTTGCTGCCTGGGCTGCTGCTGCTGGTGCGCTTTGTTGCCTCGGCGGCGGCGGCGGCGGCGGCGGCGGTAACTGCTGCCATCTTACCTGCTGCTGTTGAGTTGTGGCTCACCGTTGGTGCGGGAATGCTTCTCAGCAGCTGGCGGGTATGTGTGCCATGTGTGCGCTGCTCGTTCATTTGCCGCCGCGGCTCCCTGCCCAGCAACTCCGCCAAACAACCGCCCCACGCTCTGCCAACAAACCGCTTCACGCCCCATGTGTCATCCGCAGGACGTGACCCAGAATTGGAACGATGCTTGGGTGGAGGCTGGGGAGGAGGATGGCCGCTACTTCCACGCGCTGCTGGGCGTCACGCTGGGCGCATACGCAGGTGGTCTACTGCTGCCGCCTCTGCTGCTGCTGCGCATCGCTGGTTTGGCTCACGCTGCTGCTCCTGCTGCTGCTCTCCCGCAGCTGATGTAGCTGCTCGCAGCAGCTCATGTGCATCTGAGGCAGTGCGTGGCTTGGGTCGCGCCGCAGCGAGTCTCAACCTGCACCCACCCCCTGGCCGTCTCAACCCCGCAGGCTGCATCACCATTGCGGGCCTGCTGTACCACTGGTTTGCCCCCGGCGGCGCCGACTGCTCCCTCAACATCTCCCTCATCACCCTCTCGTTGGTGCTGTGCATCGTGCTGTCCCTCATCACCATGCACCCACAGGCAAGCGGGGGGGCTGGCTGGGGCCTGGGGGCTGCC
The DNA here is from genome assembly GCA_025026875.1 of Chlorella ohadii. NCBI lineage: Eukaryota > Viridiplantae > Chlorophyta > Trebouxiophyceae > Chlorellales > Chlorellaceae > Chlorella > Chlorella ohadii. The sequence goes on from JADXDR010000012.1 coordinate 37,900, forward strand.
GCCTGCCGGCCGGCTGCCTTGCGGGTGCATCCTTGAGGCAGTGGAGAACTCGCCAGCAGCCCAGACCTTAGAAGTGTTGTCGTGTGCGGCGGCGCTGCTATGTGTGCTGCTGTGCACTCGACCCTCCCCTCTTCTGCCCTTGCCACGCTAGCCCAGCTCATCACGCTCCCCCATCCCTGCTCCATTCTGTGCCTGCGCAGGTGCAGCGCGGCTCGCTGTTCCCTGCCGCCTGCATCTCCCTCTACACCATGTACCTTGCTTACTCGGCGCTGCAGGTGGGGGGCTGGTTGCGCTGCTCCTGTGCGTGGGCGGGTGGTGATGGATGGCGCGTGGCTTGTCGCAGCTGCCGCCGCTCGTGCGGCCCTCCCTTGCCCCACCCATCCAGCGCGTGCGTGTTACAACCATCTGCGCACTGGTGCCGCTTCCCTCTTCTGCCCCTTGCCATCTCCACATAATCTCCCATCCTCCTGAAACACAACGCCCCGCAGAGTGAGCCCCGCGACTATGTGTGCAACGCGCTGGGTGCCCGCATGAGCGCAGCCAGTGCCACCACGCTCACTGTTGGGGTGCTGCTCACGCTGGTCTCGGTCGTCTACTCGGCTTTCCGAGCGGGGTCCAACACCCAGACCTTCAGGTGCGTTGCGCGGCCTGCTCTGCGGCGGGCAGCAGTCGGTTTGGCAACACATTGCAGTGCATTGGCAGGCAGGCCCTTACCGGCTGCTCATGCAGGTGTGTCACCATGCACACCCTAATGCTGCTGCTCATGCACCAACCCCCAACCCCCACCTCTCCGCCTGCACCCTGCCCTGCAGCACGGGCGGGTACGACGAGCCGCTCATTGCGCGGCACGAGCGGCAGATGGAGGCGGAGGGCACCTCTGCTGGCCTGGACGGAGTGGCACCCGGCACCGCTTCCATGGAGCGTACCAGCGGCGGCGGCAGCGAGATTGTGCCTGTGGCTGAGGAGCAGGTCACTTACAACTACTCGCAGGTGAGGAGTGCTGGTTCTTAGTTAGTTGCAGGTTCTAATGCAGGGCCTCCTTGGTTTGAATTGCAATTGCTCTAGGGGAGGAGGAGGTCGCCTACAACTGCTCGCAGGTGCGGGCCCTGGGCATGGTTGCTTGCTGTCGATGATTCAACTTGCTGCTGTCGATGGGCAGGGGAGCCGCTAGCGGCCGGTACGCGACAGACTGCTGCAGCCATTGTGCTGTGGTGTGTGTGTGGCCTGTGCTCCAACTCCTCTCCCGACCTCCCTTACCCCACCCTCACCGCCCCCCGGCAGTTCTACCTCGTCTTTGCGCTGGCCTCCATGTACATCGCGATGCTGATGACCGGCTGGGGCTCGCAGGCTGGAGAGGCCAAGGTGCGGCCCTATGTGGCTAGTAGGCTTGGATGAGGCGTGGCTGCTGGTGGAGCTTAGCCGGTGCCACCGAGCCCTTTGCTAAATCTCAACATTTGGGCGGTCTTGCGACAGCAAGCACCACGGTACCTGCATGGCTTGCTGCCTTTTGTGCTGTCTGCTGCTGGTGGTCTCGCCAGCTTCTGCATCCATGCCGCTGGCCCATTCATTCTCTGCCCCTGCCCCTGCCCTCCTGCCCACAGTACCTGATCAACGTGGGCTGGACGAGCGTGTGGGTCAAGGTCGCCTCGCAGTGGGTCACCGGTGAGTGGCTGGTGGCCCCAGGAAGGTGGATCCATTGATTGAGTTGCCCTGCCTGTTGCCCCCGCTGCAGCTCGCACGAATGGGGCGGGCTGTATGTCCTGGCTTCCTGGCTTGGGCGGCAAATCAGCTTGGCTTGGGGTGATGCACATTCAAGTTGCTCTCTGGGGTGCTCACGTTGTCGTGCACCGTCACCCCACCCTCCCTCGCGCAGTCGCGCTCTACTGCTGGACGCTGGCAGCGCCCGTTCTCTTCCCCGACCGCGACTTCAGCTAGGGCGTGGCCAGCTGATCGCTCCTGCGTATCGTGCCTCCGTACTGCGCGCGAGCTGTAATATCAGCCTGACGACTTGTACCAACCGACCTGCACGCTGCCTCCTCTGTGTTTCATTGCGGGCTGTGCCCTCTGCCTACTACCCTACTATGCGCCCCGCGGCTCTTGCCGATCTGCTGTAAGCCAAGCCAGCATGACAAGTCAGGGCTGTTGATGTCAAAGTAGGTGGCCCTCCTGTGCTGTGAGGCGATCGATGGCAGCCCACTCGACCGGACTCTGATGGACACCCCACAGCTGAGATTCCCACTGCACAGTTGGCCTTTGATTGCAGGCGGCACAAAAGGTACTGAGTAGAAGTGGGCGGGAAGATGAAGGGACAACGCGGTTGGAGCGCGCTCAAAATGGGGGTGGGTGAGCAAATGTGTGCATCAAAAGGTTACAGGTATGCGGGGGTGAGGGGCGATGATGCAGCAAAATAAAGGGGAATGAATGGTGGGTTGAGCTCAGGGACAGGCAACCAAAATAACACTCGGCTAAGCTATTGCTTCGACACGTGATGGCTGTCCGCCTTGGCGATCAGCGGTTAACAGATAATGCCTCGTGCTAGGTCGTCCACTGAACATAGCGCTGCTTGCACTAGGGCCATGCCTCCTGGCTTGGCCAAACAGCTCAGGCTGCAAATACGACAGGCGCGGGAACTGCGGCAGCCGTGTGGCGACGGCACACAACAGCGGCAGCTTTGCACACGTGGCAGCGGTAGCTGTGTGCTTTGCTCCGGCCAGCAAGCTCAGGCCTGCTTCTCGTCCTCCTCCGCATCCTCCACCCAATTCTCCAGGGTGAACAAGAACTGCACCAGGAATGCGCAGGCAGGGGCGGGGAGGGTGGGGAGGTGCGTGTGAGGCTGTTCAGCGCAACGCAAGCAGCACACCTGGCAACGCCACGGCGCGTCATGCACATGTTGGCAGCCCAACCAAGACAGCAAGCCTGCAAGCGAGCCCCAGAGCAGCGGCAGCGTGCCTGCAAGAAGGACACTCGGCCTGTGCCCTCACGGTCCAACTCAGCAAAGCGCCGGGCAGCGATGCTCTTGATGGGATCGCCGCCACGGCCGCTGGCCGAGTGCTGCACTTTGTCGGTGGCACCCTGCAGTGGTGCAGCGATTGGATTGCGGAGTGTGAGGGCCAGGATTGATTGCATGGGATCATTGGCGGCCCGCAAAAATAGACACAATCTGAGCAACGCCCGCAGACCTTACATCCTAGAGACACTGCCACACGCCTACGTGCATGCCATCGCACCTGGTGCAGCCACCCACACTTGCAAGATCCAACTGCTGGCCCCACGGCTGCGCTCACCTCGTGCATGAGGCGGGTGACCTCATCGGCGTCAAGGTACCTGCACAGAGGGGACAAGCAGGGTGATGTGCTGCTTAAACCGGCGAGCTCGCTCGCAGCAGGCAGGATGGTATGCTAGCAGACGATGCGCTCAAAGTTGTGCGCTCACAGTGGCGTGCCTACAGTGGTTGTGCTTCAGGACAGCCCTCACCCATCCTTGGTGCTCATGCAGCACGCAAAGTGCAGCAAGCAAATGGAGCACATGCAAGTAACAAACTCAGTTCACATATCGAATGTAGTAGTGCCCTCACCCGTCCTTGGTGCTCATGCAGCAGCGGAAAGCGTCCTCCGCCGTCTGCAGCGCCTGCAGCACTGGCTCGGGCACCTTCTCCTGGCCCTCGGGGCCCTGTGGGAGCAAAAAGTAAATAGAATACGTAACAGGGCAGGCCGAGCTTGACGGTATAGCGAGGTTGTAGGCTGGAAACAAGGTTGCATCCAACCTGGTGCACACAGCCCACCATTCTGCAACAGCCGACTGGTCAAGGTCGGCTCACCTTGAGGATGTGCAGGATGGCCAGCACTGCCACAAACTCATGCTGGTTCCTGCAGGACAATGGAGGCGGCATGAGGTGTAAGGTCAGATGGGCAGAGCAAAATGCCGTGCCTTGCAACACAGTTGGGCCCGTGCGGCAGGGCATGCACCAAAGAGGCATGCCATTCCCAGACAATATGGGAGCCCAGCCAGCAACGCCGCCCAAACAGCCCCTCAGCGCTCACAGCGTGCTGCTGTGGTCCATGTCGGCGGCGCCAAAGATGCGCTCGAATGCGGCGTCATCCAATTGGTAGCCCAGCTGCGCGCAGGCACCCCGCATCTGAGGCTGGTTCAGCTCGCCAGCGTCGCTTCCCGCCAGCTGGCTGAACACAGCGCGCGCGGCAGCAAAGCCCTCGTGCAGCGCCGGGAAGCGCAGAAGCAGACGGTTGAAGTGCACGCCGGGGCGGGGKTCGCCACCCGCCGCCTTGGCCTGGGCAGGGGKGGGTGGGTGGGGTGGCACAGGCGAGAGGCTTTGCATGGCAGGGCAGCTTTTCTTGTTCGCGTAAACACAACAGCTCACTTAATATGCTGGGCCTCGTGCCAGCCCGCCAGCCAGCTTGCCAGGATGCTTCACGCACACACACCCGTACACAACCCAGCCAGCCACCTTGATCACTTCTGCCAGGCGGTCCTCCAGCTGGTGCCGGTTGGCGGCGGACGCAGCCGATTCCACGCGCCCTCGCCACGAGTGCAGCACCTTGCTGCAATGGGCAGGCAGCCATGGTTGGTGGTGGGTGCATTGGAGGCAGCCGCATGCGCAGCGCCGAGGCATGCCTGGTGACCACAGCCTTGCATGCGGCACCTGGGGTGGGATGTGTGCACAAAATTGTGTGCAAACACATACATCACGTGCCCTGTTTAGTGGCGAAGCCAGAAAGGACCGTGTGTGCAGTGCGACACTTCAGAGGACGAAAAACAGAGGTGACCCACCGGCCCCTCACCTAGAAATGCGATTGAGCGAAATCGAGATGCGGTTCAGCGACGTGCTCAGCTTGCCTGCATGGTGGAGCGCAGAAGTTGTGTCTGGTGGTCAGCGTTTGCTTGCTGGCACTATGTGGACGGCATGTACATGGCTTGCAGGCTTGGGCTGGCATTGGCACGCACATGCCAGCGGCAGGACGGCCATGAGTGCTGCTGCTCACCGCCGCTGCTGGTGCTCTGCGCCGAGCGCCGGCTCAGGTTGGACGTCTGCTTGCTGACGGCCGGCTTGACGGCGGCCGAGCCACCGGCTCCACACAATGTGTTGCCCATCAAGGCAACAGCTGCTATTCGGCAGAAAACTGCTGGGCCGACGTGAGTGGCGGCGAGCGGGAGCGGGTCGGCGGGGGCTCTGCCAGCGGCCCAGTGTCGCCGCGCGCCAGTGTCGATCCTGCAGCGTCGCTGCACGTGCTTGCGAGCTCGTAGGAGCGCTGGTGGCGCTGCTTCGCTGGTGACCTTTCGGCGTGGACGATACGGCGCCTGGGAGCCTGTATGCGGACGCTTGCAGTGATGCTGAATGCCTGGAAGTCAAATCGGATAGCGCTCGGGAGCCGCAGAGCTCCCGTCCGCTCCCATGTCGCTGCTGGGCGCCATCACGGGCAGCAGGGTGCCTTTGCAGCCGCTGGCAGGCCACCCGGGCGCCGATCTGCCTCATCTCCGATTCGCGCCGCCGCCAGCGACGTCTGCAAGCCGCTCTCAGCCTCACCTTCTGCCCTTGGGTCCATGGCCGCGCCCCGCCTGCCACAGCCCCGCCCAAGCGCATTTAAAGCAGCCAAAGGCACAATGCAGGCGACCGGCGTGCAGGCGCGGCCAGTGGCGACGGTGGGCGGCCGCCGCACGGCGACCCGCGCCGCGTCCAGCAACGGCGCTCGGCCCGTGGCAGCTCTGGAAGCCGGCTCACGCATCCGCGTGACCGCGCCAGTCAAGGTGCGAGGCAGCTGAGCAGGAGCGCACTGGCGCAGCTCGGGCCCCTGCCAGCCCAGCGCGTTAGCTGCCGCCCACCGCTGCGCCGGCCCCGCTGCCGCAGACCCTCGCACGTGCAATTCCTGCTTGCTGGCTCCGCTGACGACCAGCGATGGGTTCTCACGTGCTGCTGCGCCTTGCAGGTGTACCACGTGGCGAAGTTCAAGGAGGGGCTGGACCTGCAGGGGCGGGAGGCCACCGTGCTGAAGCCGGATGTGAGCCGGCTGCTGTCCTCCTGTGTACATTTGTATTGTGGTCTGAGCATGAAAGCTGCATTTGGGTGGATGCTCATGCAGAGGGCTGGAACAGGTTTCCGGCGGTGCCCGCTGTGCGCCTTGCTGCGTGCCTGCCCTGCAGAGCTGCCTGCTGTGCGTTCTCCCTTGCTGTGCACGTGCCCTGTGTGAACCGGTGCGCTTGGCACTGCAGCTGCTAACTGGTGCGTTCGCACCTCGCCTGGCCTTTCCAGGTGCGTGACTACAAGCACCACGACGGCAAGAAGCACGAGCTCTCGGCCAACCTGCCAGTGCAGGCAAGCCACTTTTGATATGCTTGTTATGGGTTCTCAGGTGGCTGCTCAAGCGCACAGCGCATTGCATTGCTGGTTGAAAGATGTGGATGCGCGGCACTTACTTCAGCATGCAGTAACGCTGCAGCGTGGCGGCTGCGCTGTAGGCGCACTTTGCGCTAAACTCTTGAGTGGCCAGGCAGGATTGCCCGCCAGTATGGTTGGGCTGTAGGCGGCGCACAAACCTGGTGCCTGCTTGTTTCTGCCCAAAATGCAGGTTCAGTTCCAGGTGGATGGCCCCGATGGCAAGGTGATCAAGGTCCTGGCCCACCTGGTGAGCAGGCAGGCAGTTGCTTGGCTGTTGGCAGTCCCGACAGCAAGCCTGCATTTGCTGCTGAACATCCCGGGCAGTTGGTGTTGGCTGATAACAATCCCAGCAGCAAGCCGGTGTCTGCCCCTGGGCAGTCCTCCTGGCAGTCAGGTGTGCATGCCTTGCTGTGGCCCCAACATGGAGCTGCACTGCACCCAGACAAATCGAACCCACCCGGCTTTGCTACGCACACCCTGCAGGCTGAGGACGAAATCGAGGCGCTCTGAGCAGCGGCGGCAGCATGCAGCCGCTAGCTGGTGCGCAGCTGGGCAGCGGCAGCTACAGGCAGTGGCCTACCGCGGCCCAGCGTTCCCTTGTAGCTGCAGCCTGCTTCCAAACATAGCCCTCTGGTGGGTTGCAGCTGAGGCACGGCACATTTGATCTTTTGNCCCCCCAAACGCACGCCATATGATGAGTTCCCTTCAGGCCTCCCCCCAATTTTTTAACAGCACTCCCCACTGAACCCTGCTTTGGCCCTGATGCGTGTTGATGGACGCCCGCTAGTATCCGAGAGTGTAAGATTGACGATGGTGGAAGGCAGGCAAACCAAAAATCCCCCAACTCGTTGGCGCTCACACACTCATTACAGGTGTTGATAGCCGGCTGGCAAGGGACAGCGGGACGCCGTGCCGAGCAACAGTATCACAAAAGGCGGCACGGCCAGCCAATGCGCTGCCGGCCCGTTGCTGCTGCGCTAAGCTAGGGAGGAACAAAAGCGCTCTTGCAAGGCCAAATACTGCCTGGCATGCAGAGGACAATTTCTGCCATGCAAGCGCGTGGCTGCTGCACTAGTCTACAGGGGGAAGCAGGGCTGCTGGCCATCCTGCCGAGCCGCCTCCGCCAGTTCGGTCAGCTGCGCCACATCAGCCACGTCAGCCGCCCCCGTCAGCAGGCGGCGGCCAAAGCGCAGCGCCCGCCGCTCGCACACCGCCCGCACATCGGCGTCTGCAAGGGTTGGTATTGCAAGGGTTGTTAGGAAGGGCTAGCAGTACATTGGTGGCCAGGCAGGCAGAGGAATGAATGATGAGGCCCGACAGTGAAAATGGGGCACGCATGGCCCCTAGCTGGGCAGCCCTCGACATACACCTCGGCCCCCAACTTTTGCAACTTGCACCACCACCCCAGCATGCCTCTTCCGAGCGTGCTGCATCTCCTGCCAAGCTGTCCTGCCAGCAAGCACGGCATGCCACCCACGACAAGGGCAACCAGCAGCCCAGCCGTGCAGATGGCCCTACCATTCCCTGCCGGTTCCAGCCTGTGCAGAGCCCACCCGCAAAACAACGCCAACCCCCCTGCTGATGATCTTGCAGCACCCACCCGCAATGCTATCCATGTCTGCCACGTGAGCGATGCCCACCAGCCGCCGAATGATGACCGCTCCCCCAAACTCGAGTGAGTCGCGCCAAAGGTCGGCCATGAAGGCTTTCTGCGCTGCCTGCTGCGCTGCCGCGCCCTGCTGGCGATGGAGGGGCAGGTTGCGGTTGGGTTGGGGTTGGGGTTGGGGTTGGGTTGGGGTTGGGTTGGGTTGGGTTGGGTTGGGTTGGGTTGGGTKGGGTTGGGNTTGGGNTTGGNCAGGAGTGGGTGNAAAGNGGGNCAGGCAAGTAGCAGGTGCACACATGACCGCATTTGTGCATGAGCCTTGTGCATCGGCCACTCCAAGCCTGCTTGTGTGAACGCTCAACCACACTGCACAGCACAGCACGCCCTCTCAGCAGCAGCTTAGCACGCCCAGCGGCCGCGCACCTGCTCGTTGCCGCCGCCGCTGCCAAACAGCTGCGCCTGGTAGGCATCTCCCTTGCTGCCGTGCGCGTCCCACAGAGCCAGGAAGCGGGTGCGGAAGCTGCCCCACAGCTCGCGCACACACTCCAGCAGCCAAGCCCGCTGCGCGCTGCGCGGCTCCGCGGCTGTACGGAGGANGGGGAGGGGAGCTTGGGAGTGGGGGGCCAGGGTCTGTGCCATGCCCTTGGCATGGGGCAGGAGTGAGCGCCACGCCCTGCTCAGCCGCCTAGTGCCCAGTCAGGCAGGAAGAGGATCCTGGCACCCTGGCTGCACAGTGAGGTCACGCATCGCGACCTCCTGCAACCTTGCTGCCGCATCTCGACTTCTGCAACCTTGTTGCAGCCAGGCAATTTCCTGCGACCGTGTTGCGGCTTACCGGAGGCGTGGCCGTCCAGCGCGAAGAAGCAGAGCAGCAGGTTGGCCAGGATCTTGCCCACGTCAAAGGCCATGGGGCCGTAGTAGGCAAACTCAGGGTCGATCACGTACGTGGTCTCCTCTTCAGAAGAGGAACAGAAAGAATTAGCACTGGTTAGGGTTGTAGCAGGCAGACCCGTGGTAGACCATTACCTGAAACTTACCTTCAGGGCAGGTGGGGGTCGCATTGCAAACGGCATGCTGCTCAGGTGGGGTAAGCGTGCCGACTGCCTCGCAACAAGCAAACGAATGCAGGGACCAGGCTTGGCCTTCAAAAGCATGCGCACCCGTGGCCATGATTGAGCCGGTGTGCAGGTCGCCGTGCAGCAGCGCCTCCTGGTTCTGAATGAACTTGGCCTGCGCAGAGGCGAGCAGTTTGTGTGTGGTTTAGATGGTGTTGACGGGCGGGGTGTTGGTGGCTGGGGTGTTGGTGGCCAGGGTGTTGTGGCCGGGGTGCTTGCATGCATGCAGCACAGTCGCTATACTGCCAGGTGCATGCCTTGGTTTGTGCCATTGAAATGTATGCAGCTGCAGCAGCTCCGGGCCTGGAACGAATGCCGAATCCATGCTGTCGCGGCAGAGGGAGAGGGCGCACCTTGAGCTTGGCTGCCGCCACGCGCGCCGCCACATCAGCGTGCAGCTCCGCCACATCAGCATCCAGCTGCATGCAGGACAAGAGCGAGTGTTATGGCTGGGCGGCCACTTATTGTGGGACAGATTTTGATATGTGGCAGACACAAAAGTCACAAAAATCGACTTGCAGGCGATGCCAGGCAGGAGCTTGCCTGCGGGCTGGTGTGCCGGTTGTACTGCGCTGCGTAGTAAGGGTCAGTGAAGATGACCTGCCAGGCAAAGGGTGGGGCAAGAGTAAGTATTGACATTGCCTATACATGCACAACCTCACTCGTATCATAGAGCAGGCTGATGAGTTGGCAGAAGCGGAGCAGGTGCGCTGAGCATGCTGAGCATGACCAGCCCCCACACCTGCTCTGTGAGGCGGCACATCTCCACGTTGCTGAAGCGAGCGGCGTTGGCCCTGCACAGGAGCAGTTTGTGGGAGCACTAGCTGCTCAAGCTGGGGGTTGGGTGCATAGCTGTGCAGCCATGGACAGCCCTCTGTGCATCGGTTTCACGGCCCTCGGCCATGCCCCATCTATCTTGCCTGCCCCGGCTCGAGAGGCAGCCACCACACCACTGGTGGTCATCACCGTCCCCAGCAAAGCAAAGCAGGCTCACTTGAACTCGTCGCTGGGCAGCGCCAGCAGGCTGGTGTGGAACAGCGTCTCAGCCAGAAAGGAGGCCAAGTGATCGGCCAGCCGAGGGTAAATCAGACCTTGCACCAGGCCCTTGCGCACAATGATGTGCGGCGGCGCCAGGTACTGCAAGGCAAGCCAAGGGCGAAGGTGGTGTGCATTAGTTGGCAATGGGGATGGGGAGCAGTGGTTCTGGGCCAGGCCCTCGAACGCAATACAACCGTTGGCGCCTAGTAATCTGGTGCACAGCGATCGTTGGGACGGACAGCAGCCTGGGCCCACCTCGGTGGGCAGTACCACACCTCCCTTGCACCACAACAATGCACAAATGCAAGCCCCTCCTGCAACCACCACACGCAAGCTGCGCTCACCTGCATGGCGATGATGCACATGCGTGCATCGTAGTGGAACACCGCAGGCACGTGCTGTGGGCAGTGGGCCGCCTCAGCCACCAGCACCTCCGCCTCGATGCGCACCCGGTCCTGTGGCGGAGGAAAAGATTAACACTGAATGAGCTTTACAGGCTTGTAAACGGCAACGCCTCCGCCTCGATGCGCACCCGGCCCTGTGGTGCAGGATCAGACGGAGGATTAGAACAGCCCAATGCAGCTGCATTTGTTTCACAGAAGTCCATAGCCGAAAGGTCGACAGGCTCCAAGCGTGTACGCCAGCACGAAAGACAGCGGTGTAAAGCAAACAGCCGTGCACGCACAGCCATTAGCACGGCAGAGCAAACTACACGCAAAGGCAAGAGAAGGCAACCAAATTACTCGCACCTGCGTGAGCGGCCAGCCCTCTCCCACGCAGCGCACAAACGGCAGCGCCTGCTTCAGGCACAGCTGGCCGGAGGGGCCGCTCAGGATGTACACAAAGTTGATGTTGCCGTCGCCCACCTCGTCCACTGCAAGCATTGAAAGGTGGGATAAGAACGAGGGAGCCGGCGTGATGCTTCGGCCTTGGCAGCTGGTGTGGCCATCCCCTGATTGATACGGGGGCGGGGAAGAGAAGGCGGCCTGGTTAGGCAGCGAGTGAACCCAGTTGAGGCAGGATCATCAGGGCGCAACGCGCACCCGTCCAGCCGGCGGCGGTCTCAGGCGGGCCCACGTGCTTGGCCAACTGCGGGCGGGCCGCCACGTAGCCCTTCACCGTGTCACAGTCGAGGGCCACAAAGCCTGCAGGGGGGAGGGCAAGTGTGCGGGGGGGAGCGTGCTTTGTGACTGGGTGCAGTTGGATTTGCTGTGAAGGCCTCTCTGGCGTGCAAGCTCAGTGCACCGCACGCAGCTCATCACTGCCGGCCCACGGCGCCACACCTGGCTGCGTGGCAAGCTTGCCGCTGCTGCCGTTTGCCGCCGCGCCGTCACCATCGGCTGCTGCCAGCCAGGGCCGGATGGCGAAGCCGGCTGTTGAGCTGCTGGCTGATGCCTTGGGCACCATGCCCTGTGTGTGCACAGATGGGAGCATTTGGATTAATCAGCAGGACGAGTTTGATGGCCGCAGAGCCGAAGTTGCCAGCAATGGGGCCTTTTGAGCAGCACGTGAGCTGCACATCCGATGCTCTGACTCGTCTTGCAACCCAGCCGGCTCAAGGCTGCTCACCATCGCCCCAACCGGTGAATGGCCCAGACCTTTCACTCCTCATCACCCGTTGAAAAACCAACCACTCTTCCCACTCCCCACCAAACACCAGTTTGCCCACCCTCCCACCCACCCTCTCAGTGATGAYCCCCTCAATCAGGGTGGCCGGCGTGACATCGAACGAGGGGTTCCACACGCCAATGTCCGCCGCCACCTGCTGGCCCTTGAAGTGCGTGATCTGCAGGACAGAATGGAACACAGTATGCATTCCATGCAATGAGCTTGATGCATTGCATGCACCGTGCTGCCCGGGCGCTTCTCTCACCAAGCAAGACCACCATCGATGCCGCAATGCGCAAACCAGCGCAAGCGCCAGCACCGGCCACACTCCAACTGCATGATCCCCATGAATCTCATGATGTGCTGCCTGCTCACCTCCTCCGCCGCACGCTCCTCGATCGGGATCAGGCTGCCATTGTCCAGCTGCGGGTCGATGGTTGTGGTGGGCGCCGCCACAAAGAAGGGCACGTCGTGGTGGTGCGCGGACACCGCGTGGCAGAACGTGCCAATCTTGTTTGCTGCGGAGCAGTGGGGATGGCACAGGGGAAGGGGGAGTGCGGTGACTCTGTGCTGCAAGGCCGAGCTAGGACACGCGCTGCGCCCAGCAACCTTGCAAGCAGCCCAGCTAAGACACCAGGAGCATCCTGCCTCCAACCACCATCGCGGCCCACCTGTGTCGCCGTTGGCTGCAATGCGGTCTGCGCCCACTACACCTCGCAACTCCCATGCCAAGCCTGCCCTCCTAGCAGCAAATCAGCAGACCTGTGTCGCCGTTGGCTGCGATGCGGTCTGCGCCCACCACCACTGCGTCGACCTTGCCCTNGTGCCATCAGGGCCGCCGCCGCTGAGTCGCAGATGAGGGTGGACGGCAGGCCATCGTGGACTAGCTCATAGGCAGTCAGGCGCGCGCCCTGCAAGCCAGTGGGAAAGGGCAGGGGTGGCACCTCTTCTTATGTGCAGACGTGCGCGGACGGCAGGGCATCATAAGCGAGCTGATAAGCTGCTAAGCACATGGCAGTCAGAGCAACAGAACCAGCAGGGCTCCAAAGCTGGGCTGTCAAGCATGCAACAGCGGCAGCGCTGATGAGCATCACGCACAGCCATGCATGCAGCCTGCCTGATGCTCCCCTGCCGGCAACTCGAGCCTTGCCTGGTTGTAGGGCCGCGTCTCGCAGCAGTAGGCATGCTCCAGCCGCCCCTGCTCATGCAGAGCGCGAATCACGCCCAGCGCGGTGCCATACGCCGCGGTCGCCAGGCTGCCCGTGTTGCAGTGCGTGAGCACGCGCAGGCGGCCGTCGCGGGCGCGGCCTCGTGCCTGTGCAGCCTCCAGCAGGGCTGCCGCTCCGTGCCGGCCCATGGTCTGCAAATGATGCAAGGGTATGAGCCAGATGATGCATGCAGCAGCATGTCACAGACGTTGCGCGCATGCGTTACGTTTCCTTTGACGGCACCAAGCCGGCAGATGCTGCACATCAAGCAAGCCATCAACGACCATTGCGGGATGCAGGGATGTGAGCTTGTGCTCCAGCACAAGCACTGGCCAGAGCAGGAGCGCACCTTGTTTGCAGCCACATCATCCCTCAGCATCTGCTCGCAGGCCGCCACTACTGCCTCAGTCACGCTCGCTGCGCTGGCCCCCTGCTTGGCAGCCTCCTGCTCTGCCAGAGACTTGAGCGCGGTCGCCGCAATGCTCAGGTTGACGGCCGTGGGGCGGCTGCAGGGCGCAGGGACGCAATGCAGGTCAGGCATGTGTGTTTTGGCCCACGGGGAGTGTGGCGCAGCGCAACACCACCACTGAAGATTGCACCTGCACCTGCAACCCAAGCACCCAACCTCGAAACCTCACAAACTCAGCCATGCGCACCTGGTGACCAAATAGTCCATCTGCTCTGCCACATGGGCGGCGGCGGCCGCCGCGCCGCCAAACTGCGTGCCGCTGCCGCCGTTCACCAAGTCAACTGCCAGGCTCAGTGCGGCAGCAATGGCTGCAGGGAGCAGATCGGAGAGGGGTACAAGCTGCTGAACGCCACGCGCTGGGGGAGGGTTGGGTTGGCTGGGAGCAGCATAACTCGCACCAGCTGGAGCAAGCAGCGTCGGCCGTGTCGGGGATGCCCAGAGCAGCCAGTGCAACACAGCTACGGCTGCCCTTGTTGCTTCAGGCAGGCTCCGCAAGCGAGGCTGCCCAGTGCTGCTGCTCCACCAGGCCCTGAGGATGCCCCAACTGACCGATGGCCGGCGCTCCGCGGACCGTCATGTCTCGGATCGCAGTCCAGGCCGCCTTGGGGCCGTCAATGGTCAGCCACTCCGTCTCCAGCGGCAGCTTGCGCTGCTCCAGCAGCTGTGCATGGGCAGGGTGGGGCAGCAGTGGTGGGCAGTCGGGTGGCGGCAGCTTGCTGGCGGCGGCGGCGGCAGTGCCAGCAGGGTGGCCAGGGGCGCTGGCGCGGGTCTCTCCATGCTGCATTGCGGTCCTGGATGCAATTGGGGTGTGCCCCAGCAACGGAGCGCACCTCCAGCTTTGCTCGGCCGCTGGCGTGGTCATAGCGGATGGCCTCCAGGGAGCCTGTCATGGCGACAAGGGGCTGCCTACAACACTGGGCTCCGCTGCAAAGGCGCAACAGGTGCTCGCAAAGGCCGCCGGTGCATCAGGCAGCACGCAGCATGCCGGACTGAAGCGTGGGGGACGCGGCATCCGCCTGCACTCCTGCGCCCCACACTCCCGCCCATCTGCTCTTTGATCTCGCTACACCAAACCAAGCGCGCTTCCTTCTCCGAGCCGTTACCCAGTCAGACCATGGCCGCCTGCTCGCTGGCCCGCAACCTCGCTCCCAGCGCCCCAGCATCGTCCTGGCAGCGACCCAGCAGCGCGGGCAGGCGCCGGCTGCCCCCGGCCGCTGCACTTCAACAGGCGKCCGCCGCAGAGCGCACCATTGTGCCCTCCCGGCCCGCCGAGCAGCTGGCGAGCAACATTGTGCCCACAACCGAGCTGGAGGGCCGCCGCAGCAGGTGCGGCCGAACCCCCGCCGCCCTATCCCGCTCAGCAAGCCGCTGCGGCGCGTCCGGAGGGCCGGCGCCAGCCACCCACAGCCCGCTCGGGCCTGCCGGCTGCCCTGCCCTCGTCTGCTGACCATCTTGATGCGTTTGTGGCCCGGGGAGGGCGCTTTTGCCACACTACCAATACCACATATTCCATGCAATACGGGGATTCCCCTGCCGCCTGCCCATCTTCTCCCCGCCACCCAACCCGCCTCCTGCCCCCACCACACCCCTTCCGGCCATGCACACGCCATGCTGTCCTGAGCATCGCTTGCTCCTCACCCCCTGCTCGTTTTGCAGGAAGCTGGAGCTGCAGGCGCAGGCTCGGGCCGCGCTGGAGGCCGAGAACAGCTGGTGGAAAGATGCCGCCGACGCGCCGGCCAACCTGGTCTCGGCCTGCACCAAGGCAGAGTACAAGGCAGCCATCCTGAACGCCGCGCCCAACCAGCTGGTGGTGAGCTGCAGTGCCGTGTGCGGCCGCTGGCCTGGTGGGGCCGGCGAGGGCAGTTGCTGCGCCGCAGCGCGCACTGCGCTGCACGCTTTCCGCCCTTGCGGAAGCCGCGCTTGCATTCAGCCAGACCTCGCCGCTACCATCGCCTCTGCCTTGCACTGCACCAATTCACCCGACTTTACCAGCTTGGCCCCTATCCCTCCCCGCCTCAGGTGGTGGACTACCTCAAGCCCTCGTGCGGCGCCTGCCGCCGCCTGTTCCCCAAGCTGCAGCAGATTGCGGCGCAGAACCCGGACGCCCTGTTTGTCAAGGTGGGGGTCAAGAAGCAAGCATCAGGCCTCATGGTGCAGGAGCTGGCGCATAGTTGCTGCAGGGCAGTGGTGGCTTCTGCTACCAAAACAGCCGGTTGCGCAGCTCTCGCCCTTTGCGCGTGCCCCCCTTCACTTGCCCCCCTCCTCACATCTTCCTCTCCTGCTCCCTTGCTCCCTCCAGGTGAACGTGGATCTGTCGCCAGAGATGCAGGAGCTGGGCCAGGGCATGGGAGGTGAGGCGTGCACACCATCTGAAGACCTCGCAGGCTGCCCATTCTGGCGCCGCACGCTGGGCACAGCAGTATCGCCTGCTCAGCGGCCGGGGGGGCAGCTACCTGTGCGGCGGCCTGTTGGCTCAGCGCCTGGGTGTCAACACCCCGCCAGCAACGCCACCTCACCACGCTCTCAACACCAGCTCACCAAGCCCCCCTGGCTTCCCTGCCGCAGTGACCCACCTGCCCTGGTTCCACATCTGGCGGGCCGGCGAGCTGGTGGCCAGCTTCTCCGCCAATGTCACCACGGTGGCCACGCTGCGCGCTGAGATCGCAGCACACAAAGCGTGCGAGCACCCCGCCTGCACCGACCACTGAGGCGCGGCGTGGACGCCCAGCTGCTCCGCCGATAGCTTAGCGCTCCGCCCCACCACTTGTGGGTGACTACTGCTCGCTCGTAGTGTTAGCGCCCCTTCCTGGCCGCGGCAGTCGGACCCTCGTGACGATCCGCAGCCTGAGCCCTCTGCACCCTCTTTCCCTAGGCTGATGTAGCACATAAGCTGCCCATGGCGGCCGGGCAGCACGCCCCACGTTGCCGCACTCGCTGCGCTCCCCCTGAAATGCCCGTGCCTTGCCCACTGCACCGCACCGTAAAATGCGTATCCCTTGCGCGTCTGCCCCCGCCCCTGCTGGCGCCGTTTTTGCTGTGTTGTGCCTGCCCCGCGGCTGGCGCTGAGCAGGCGGTGCGTGGTGCGGCCGTGCCGCCCCGCCCGCCTGCCCAGCTGCCCGGCCACCGCAGGCGCCCTCCGATTTGATTTTCGCTCGATCTGCCCCGTCGTAGATAGGCCCCCGTTTTGTTAGCGCTGCCACATCCCCTTTTTCATTTTGCACTCGACCCCACACCTGCCTGAATTGAAATTCCCAAGCAACCGCAACCCGTGCGTTTCATGCCGTGTTCCACCCCCGTCTTCTGTCCAGGCCCCGTTTTAGCGGCCGCGTCTGTCCCTACCCACGTGTCGTCCCCTTCCATGCAGTGCCGTTACACCCACCCCTTTGGGCCCCTTTCACAGCCCCGCCTGTTCCATCCCCCACCCCAGCAGTTTTACCCCCTCGCTGCCTGCCACCCCGTTTGATGCCCTGCCCTGACGCTACATTGTCTGCTGACCGCGGCTCTTTCCCTCGCGCCCCGCCCTGCCTCCGCCGTTTTTGCCCCCTGGGCGCCTCTTTCCTCCGGGGCCTGCCCGCCCGTTGGGCGCTGCTCCTGCCCCAACGCTGTACCTTGCCTTGTAAATCTAGGAGAAAAGAGCGCAGCAGCAGAGGGTCTGGATCGGGCTGGATCAGGCTGTGTTGGATTGATCGAGAGCTCGAGGGTTGGGAATGCCATTTGCTATTGCAAGTATGGCGCCGTCAAGGCGCGACGTGTCATGTGGCGTGCAAACAGTAGCGGCTGCCCTGCTTGCTGGCACATGCATGATGCCACAAGGACGAGACCCGCGTCAACGGCAGCAAGCAGGCAGTGGCAGGCAGCAGGGCTCCCCGTCTTCCGTCGTCGGGCATGGGTTGCGCCACGGCGGCAGCGTGGCCGCCGCCGGCATCAGTCACCGCCCTGCTACCGCCCGCCCCGATCTGCACCGCTGCTGCTTGCCTGTGCACCGTTTACGACTCACAGCAGCAGGCGGCTGCACCAGGTTTGTCTGCGCCTACGGCTCTCGCCTCCCAGGAGGGCTGCCAGGGCTCTCGCCCGCCTCCAGACAGTGCAGGTCGCTCCACAGGTGAGGGTCAGGGCGGCAGAGGGCCGGGCGGCGGGCCTGGTGGGCCGGGCCAGGGCCTCGCCTGCTTGGCCACTTTGCTTGAAGCTGCCTGGGCTGGCTGGAGGGCTGACGGCACATCCCACGATGCTCTACGGCCTGGTTACTGGCGGCTCCGGCCTGCAGGCGTGCCGCCGGGCTTCAGAAACGCACGCCCCCGCCTGCCCACAGGTGCCTGTCCCTTGGCTGGGCTCCAGCAGCGGCGGCGCATCGGGCTAGCCTGCGCAGAGCGGCAGGATGCCGGCTGAGGAGAAGGAGGAGCTGCAGCACCCCACCAAAGTGAGCGGCGGGGCTGCCGAGCGCGGCGACGCTGGCGGCGGCGGCAGGACGGGGGGCCACGAATGTCCCGGAGCGATGCCGTTGCGCCTGTGCAGTGCTGCTGCGCATCATGCCTGCAGCTGGCTGAGCAGTTACCACCAGCACATGCCAGCGCTGTGGGCGCATGCCCGCCGCGCCTGCTGCCGCTTGGGCCTGCGCCCAGTTGGCGTTGTGCCCTTGCGACCCCTCCGCCGCCTCGCATGCTTTGCTGCCCGCAGGTCCAGGTGTCCAACTCCCCTGTGTACACCACCGGACGGCGGCTGGGCAAGGGCGGATTCGGCCAGGTATGCGTCGGCAGCAGCAGCGGCGGTGTTGCATACCATAGTGCGGCCTGCCAACCGACGCTGACGCAGCTGATGCGGCAGGCATCATGGGCACACCTTGCAGAAGATTCACTGCGTCTTGAACCTGTTCAAACCTGGCTGCCTCTGTGGCTGCAGGTGTTCCTGGGCACGCGCAGCCAGAAGTCTCGCAGCGCCAAGGACCAAAAGCCTGTAGAGGTGCGGCCTGTGCAGCAGCCGCATGTCAACATGAGTCGTGCGGGCTCCTCTGCCATTGATGCCCTTGTTGTAATGCTGCTCAATGATGCACTGTGCTTGCATGTGTGCTGCAGCTGCATTGTGTGGTCACACGCTGCATATGGGCGATGCGCGTGCATGCCTTGGACGCCGCCGCGCAGCTGCACTGCGGCTCCTCGTTTCGCCGCCGTGGCGCTGCAGTGGCTGCGCCATGCTCCGCACTTCTTCTTCCACCCACACACCCACTTGCCTGCGACTCGCCGTGCAGGTTGCCCTCAAGTTTGAGCACAACACCAGCAAGGGCTGCACCCCCAATGGCCCGCCCTACGAGTGGACGGTCTACAAGTGAGGGCGCGGGTCAGGCAGGCGGCACGCTGGGCGCGCTGCACTGCCGCTTCCCCAGCCGCTGCGCGTTTTTGGAGAGCAGCCATGCTTGTCACGACATTGGTTGTCATGATAGCTCACTTGCCTGCCCGCAAGTCCTTAACACTGCCTGCCGATGCCACCGCCTGGTCGTGCATCCGCCCGCCAGCTGACCGCCCCCAACCTCTTGTCTCGCCGCCGCCCCGNCCCCTCCCCTTCTGCAGCGGCATTGGCGAGGTGTACGGCGTGCCCAAGGTGCACTACAAGGGGCAGCAGGGCGAGTTCTATGTCGTCATCATGGACCTGCTGGGGCCCAGGTGCGGAGCAATAGCGTTTGGTGATGGATTTTGTGGGCTGATGGCAACAGCTGGGGCAGGTGCAGAGCGGTAGGGCAGGATTGTGCTGGAAGTTGGAGTGGTTCGTGGACCTGCTGGGGCCCAGGTGCGATGCGGTAACTGTTGCTGCTGCAGGGCAGGGAGCGCCCTGTTGCTGCTGGCGTTTTAGAGTGGAGATGGCAGGTCTTGAGAGCTGTTGCGCGGCATGCATGGCAGGCTGCCACTTAGCCCCCATCTGCTCACACCACATCTCCCCCTCCCCCACCTCCCCCCTCTGCAGCCTGTGGGACATCTGGAACAAGGAGGGGCAGCAGCTGACGGCGCAGTACGTGGCATGCGTGGCGGTGGAGGCGCTGACGATTCTGGAGGCGCTGCACGCCAAGGGGTGCGTGGCTGCGTGGCTGCGGCAGACTGCAGTGCATGGGCAGGACACAATGCGCTAGTTGCGGCCCTGTGAAATGGAGCCAGTAACGCATCCGGTGAGGCTGGCGACAAATTGGCGGCACTGCTGTGTTGCTGACTGGAATCGATTCACTCCTTGTGCCCGCAGCTACGTGCACGGCGACGTGAAGCCCGAGAACTTTTTGCTGGGCCAGCCCGGCACGCCGCGCTCCAACAAGCTTTACCTGGTGGACTTTGGGCTGGCACAGGTGGGCAGGGAAATGTTGGTCAGTGGTTGTCCAGTGCTGGAGTTTGAGCTTCCAAGCGCTGCGTGCCATGCCAGCCCGCCGCCCAGTGCCTGCCGCTTGCAATCTGTCTGGGCCACAGCTGCCTTCACGACTAGGCACAACCCACCGTTATCCATGAGCGCAGAAGTGGCGGGACACCCGCATGCAGCACGTCAAGTACGACCAGCGGCCAGACGACTTCCGCGGCACCATCCGCTACGCCAGGTGCGCACGCTGCGCACGCTGTGCACGCTGCATGAGCTGCGTGTGCTTTGCAAGCCGCACCAGCTGGGAAAGGGGCACACTGTTCTTGCTTCATGCCCCGCTGCCGCAGCGGCCACGACTTTCAATCACAAGGGGACCAGTAGATGCCCACTGCCGCTGCTTCCTGTCCCTTCTTGTCCCCGCAGCGTGCACGCGCACCTGGGGCGCACGCCCTCTCGGCGCGACGACCTTGAGTCGCTGGCCTACACGCTTCTCTTCCTGCTCAACGGCCGCCTGCCGTGGCAGGGCTTCCAGGGGGACAACAAGGGGTGAGGGCGGGGGTGGGAGGTGGGGGAGCAAGGGTCGAGRRGGAGRKSRGNNKGAGSAMSGGWSGNGSAGSRGNSMAGYTTGAGGMMYGSMSGGCAGCGGCAAGTTTGAGGCATGCCCGTCACGTGCATGTCCTCAAGTGCATGTTCTCGCTTCAATCCGCATCTGGCCACCTGTCGAATGTGCAGGTACAGGGCCAAGAAGAAGATTGGTGGATTCAGCCTCCATTTCACCTTCACTTCACACTTATTCCTCATCTCACTCTTGTGCCCTGCCAGGTACCTGGTGGCCAAGAAGAAGATGGCCACGAGCGCGGAGACGCTGTGCCGCTACAAGCCCGACGCGTTCAAGACCTTCACCGAGGCGGTCATGAACCTCAAGTTTGAGGTGCGCAGAACGGTTTGAAACTAGCCAGGACTCCTACAGTCCCAGTTGTTGGTGTGTTGATGATTCTCACCGAGGCGGTCATGAACCTCAAGTTTGAGGTGCGTGCACCTCGCTGCGGCGGGCTGGCTGCAGCTGGCTGCTGCTCTTTTCAGTGGTGAACCTCGCGGTCGAGGCGCTGCGGAGTGGGCACGAACGCATTCCCCAGCACAGGCAGACGCAACGAACGCAACCTGCCTCCTCCTGCTAGCGGCAGCTGGTACGAATGGCCTGTCTGCTGCTCTTTTTCACCCTGCAGGAGGAGCCCATGTATGCTGCCTACATCGCGCTGTTTGAGCCGCTGCTGGGAGCCTCGGCGCCCGCGCGGCCGCTGCAGGTTGAGAACGCAGTCAAGGTGGGTGGGCTGGGGGGAGGGATTGAGTGGGTGTGGGGGCGTGTGCGGCTTGGTGGTTTTGGGAGGATGGATGGGGTGTACTGTTCTCGGAGGGCGTGCCTGCCTGGTAGGCTGCAGGCACCCAGATTGGCTGGTGCCTCCTCCTGCGGTGCATGCCCACATAACTCACTCGCTGGCTCGCCTCCGGGCCCACTCCTGTTACCTTGTTACCTTCCCTCCTCTCTGCTGCGCCAGGTGGGCCAGAAGCGCGGGCGCAGCCAGCTGGAGGAGCTCAACGCAGAGGTGCTGGACGGCACCAAGCGCAAGAAGATCCGGCTGGTGAGAGGATGCCGGTGCCTGCCAGTATCCGCCTGGCGCGGGGGGATGTTGAGTATGATCGTGAGTGCAGTTGGCTGCCTGGCGCGGGGGGGATTCACTCGCAGCTGGGGCAACCCAGCTGGAATCCAGGCCCCCGCACAACCTCGCCGTGTTCCACACCGATCCTTCCCCTGCAGGGCTTCCCCGCTAGCCAGTGGGTGACGGTGTACAACAAGCACGCGCCCATGAAGCAGCGGTGAGTGGTGCCTTCATTCAACTGCCCAGAGGAGCTGCACTGCTCTAACCGCGCAACACCCTGGGATTCTCGCTGCAGCAGCTTTGTTGCCTGCTGCTATATGCAAACTGCCTACCAACATGCCCATGCACCGTACAGCATCCGTGAGCTGCTGAACCAGGGCCGCTGCCCCGCTCGCGCTATCGCTCAGCTCGCCCTGCCGCACCCCTCACCCTGCTGCTCAACTCGCTTAAATGATCACTATTTGCAGGTACCACTACAACGTGTCCAACCACCGCCTGGACGTGCACGTCACCAAGGGCTTTGACGACGGCCTCTTTATCTCCTCCGTCTGCGCCTGCGGCGACCTGTGGGCCATCATCATGGACGCGGGCACCGGCTTCACGCAGCAGGTGCGGCTGGCTGCCTCCTTGGGGTGTGGCTCAGGGGCACCATGTGGGCTTGGGGCGTGCTGGTATTGAGCCACTCGGCTGTGCATTGTGCTTGAGAGCCACGCTGTTTAACCGTACCGCGTAGCGCAGGGATCCCTCCCGCTCGTCTGCCTCTTTACACTCTCTATCAGCCACCAAAGCGCCCGCCGCCCGCTCATCTTACCAATGCGCAGACGTACCGCGTGGCGCAGCGCTCCTTCCTGCCCAAGGACTGGATCATGGAGCAGTGGGACAAGGGCTTCTACATCACGGGTGCGTGGGTTCAGCGCAGAGGTGCACCGTGAATGGGTTGCTCATTGGGGCAGTGGGACAGGGGCTCGCTGGCTGGCTGGATCGTCCAGGCTGGCATCCTGTTTGCAGCGCTCGCATGCTGCTCGCCTTGCTCACCATCAGAGCACAGCCGCGCTGTGTCGACCATGGATCGGCAGGGTAGGAGAGCACCGTCTCAGTGGCGGTCGGGCTGCTGCCTGGCCCATCACTCGCCTCGTTCCCACTGTGCCCCTGCTCGCCTGATCTCCCAGCTTGCCCTTAGGTCCCACTCTGCCCCTGCTCGCCTGCTCTCCACCTGCCGCAGCCATTGCGGGCAGCACCAACATGAGCAGCCTGGTGGTGATGTCCAAGGGCACGCGCTTCACGCAGCAGAGCTACAAGGTGTCGGGTGAGCGCCCGACTGTTGAGCTGGCTTTTCGATCTGTCTTGCATTGTCACTGCACTAGTCTCCGGGCAGCAGAGTTGCAAGGTGTTAGGTGAGCGTCCGAGCATTTGCTGTCTGCTAGTCTGGGCTGATGGGCCCATGGCACGCGGCGCTCAGTCGCCAGAAGTGCTGTCATTGCAAGCCTGCCTGCTTCCCGACTTTCCCGACTGGACTGAACACTTTGGGTGAAAGCTTCGCCCTGCTGGCTGAATCGTCGCCATGCTTGTTTGTCACCAAAAACCCTGCCCACAGACTCCTTCCCCTTTGAGTGGATCAAGAAGAAGTGGCGGGAGGCGTTCCACGTCACCGCCATGGCCACCAGCGGCACGCAATGGGCAGTGGTCATGAGCCGCGGCGCGGGATACCTGGACCAGGTGCGTCTTGGGGTGGGGGCGAGTAGGAAGTTGAAAGTGCATTCTGCGTCGCAGCCAGATGTGTGCCCGCAGCCAGATGTGTGCCCATAGCACGCTGCACGTCCTGCTCGCGTCTGCTGCCGGCGCCCCGCCCAGCTGGTGCAGCTGCCTGTCCAGTGCCCCTGCCTCCCTGCCAAGGGTGTTTGCCTTGCCAAATCTGCCTACCTCTTTATCCCTCCTTCCTTGCCCCTCCCCTCAGGTGGTGGAGCTGGACTTCCAGTACCCCTCCGAGGGCATCCACAAGCGCTGGGACGGCGGCTACCGCATCACCGCGATGGCAGCCACGCCCGACCAGGTGCGGAGACTGCTTCCCTATTTACTTGTCCAGCGGTGATGGGAAGGGAAGAGGGTGGCAGAGCCTGCCCATGTGCGCTGACTGCTCTCCCTGCCAACCTCCCCACTGCGCGCTCTGTGCAAGCCGCGGATGGGCGGCCATGGAGCATACATGGATGGATGCGTGTTTTCCTGCACCTGCACTAACGCTTACCCTCTTTCGCTGGCCACCTGTTTCTCCCGCCCAGGGCGCGTTTGTGCTCTCCATCCCACGGCGAGCCATGTCGGACGAGACGCAGGAGACGCTGCGAACGTCCACCTTCCCCTCAGGTGCGCAAAGTTCAACTGTGCTAGGCCTGTACGCGGTGTAGGCATGTGTTCGTGCCTGTTCTAGCCCCTCCAACCTGTTGCGCCCAGGCAATGCCCTGCTGTCGCTGCGCTGCCTCGAGCTAAGCGCAGTCCCCCTGTCCTGGCTCCCCTGACACGCCACCCCTCCTGCCCTTCTCTGCCCTGCAGAGCACGTGAAGGAGAAGTGGGCCAAGGATTTGTACATAGCCGGCATCGCCTACGGCCGCACAGTCACCTGAGCTTGGCGCCCAGTGCCTGCCCAGCACGGCCGCCGGCCTGCGTAGCATGCGGCTGACTGTGGTGCCGGTGACCCCAGGGTCACCTGCCCCCAGTGCAGTGCTCGTTCAGCACATGCCGTGAGCCAGAGACAGCAGCCTCAGACCAGCTTGTAGTGTTTTAGCAGCGCAGCAGCAGCGAGGCATCAGCAGCAACGTGCCACAGGCAGCAGCGACACGCAGCAGAACGCATGTAGGACCGCCACCACTGTGCAGCTGCTCAGCAGCAGCAGCAGCAACCACAACAGCAGCAGCAGCAGCAGACCCTGCGTGCGCCGGAGCCTTTGCTAGGCCGGCCGCCGCATGGGCACCCACCCACCTCCCCCCAGCCAGGCAGAAAGCCGCCTGCCTGGGGGCCCCCGACTCGTTTCTCCGCGTTTTTTCTCTGCTGCACCAGACTGACAATTCAGAGCCCTCACTTTCTGACTACGGCTGTCCCCTGATAGCAATCCCTCCTCTTCCTTCCTGTGCGCTCTGCTTCTGTGTGTGCCCTCCGCACGTGCATGTGCTCACCATCGTCACCAGACATGCCATTGTGACGCGACGTTCCCTCAGGCCAGGCTGGGTAGCTTGAGGGTGGCTGGTGGCTGGGATGGTGGAGGTGCGGGATGGAGAGGCGGCGCTGTGCACTGCCTGCTATCTGTTGCAACGAGTGGCAGCTGGCTTACATCAGCCACACATGCTTGTGAATGCTACTGAAACTTCACACGATGGCATCATGGCAGACGCCGACAGCCGGTTTACTCCAGGCCGCCCTGCGCCGCCTGCCTGCTGTCTGCCGATGCACCGGCCGTTGCATTGCGGGTCTGGTCAACGCCTCCAATAGCTGGAGCCACCTGGCCTGTCATGGTGGCGGTAGTGCGAGCCAGTGCGGCCTCATCAGGCTGAGGCATGAGGTCTGCCTTGGCGCCGCCGCCGGCGGCCGCCGCCGCATCGGCGATTGCGCCGCTGCCCACCGGAGGCGCTCCTGGCCCTGTCAGGACGGCGTCCAGGCCGCTGGGCGGGCTTGCGTGGGACATTGGTGCCAGTCAGCTGTTGGGAGGATGAGAACAAGGGAGCAAAACAAGGCATCAGGCGACGAGGCGAGCTTCCGGCTGTTGCCGCCTGCTGACGGCTGCCCATGCGGCAGCGGCGGCGGCCACTGTGGCATGTGGCGCCGCCCTTGTTTGCCTGGGAGATTGTAGAAGCACAGAGGCAGCTCCCTGCATCGCTGGCGGCCCGAGGCTGGGCAAGCCGCCTTTGGAGTGCGGGCCTGAGGGAGACCGGGGTTGCGGGGCCCTCTGGAACGACTCGCACGGCTGGTCAGTCGCCCACAATGCGCCCGGATTGACCACCCAGGCGCCGGCAGTTTTTGAGGGTGCGACGGACCTTTCACAGCCTCGTTCCTTGCGGCCATCGCGGCGGCCATGTCGGGCTACGCGGGTCAGCATCGAGAGCGCGCCGACCGGCTGGCTCAGCTCAAGGCCGGGCGGCGGCGCGGCGCGGCCGGCAGCTCACTTTCGGCTGTCATCGCTCAGCAGCCCTCCACCTTCAATGGCAGCAAGATAGCGGCGGTGGACAAGGGCATCACCGCCCTGGACGAGCTGCCGGATCGGTACAACAGCATCAAGGTGCGGGCAGTTTCGTGCCTTTGCCGGGGCTTTGTTGCTATCGTGTCGCCTGCCTCCCCACCTCCTGCCCTCCGTGCTCTCCAAACTTTGCCTGCCCATGCTCCCTCCCGCTCTGCCTCGAAGACGCTGTACGTCAGCAAGAATGGGCTGCGCAGCCTGGAGGGCGTGGCGCAGTTTCGGGAGCTGCGTGCGCTGTCAGCAGCAGACAACAACCTGACGGACCTTGATGTGCTGCGTGCCATCCCTGCCGCCGGCATCGCCCTCGAGGCCGCCAGCTTTGTGAGCAAGCGGTTGGGGGTTCTGATTAAAGCAAGCTTGTGAAGGTCTTCAGACGTTGCTGGGTGCAGCTGAGTGCTGCGTGGACGTAAAGAAGCCTCTGCTGACGCACCCATGGCCATCCTCCCACCGCTCTGCTGCAGGAGGGCAACCCCATTGCCGACCTGCCCAACTACCGCGCCCACTGCATCGCCATCCTGGGCCCCTCGCTGGCGCTGCTGGACAACCGGGCGGTGACGCCTGAGGAGCGCGCTGCGGCGGCGGGTGCTGTGGCGCATGAGGCGACCATGCTGGCGCTCATGGTGGGTGCTTGGCTGGTGCTCAGCGGCAGCAATTGCGATCTGAGGCCGTGCGCTCAACGCGAGCAGAACCAGGCAGAGGCTGAAAGCGCTAGCACCTTTGCAGGCCTATCTGCAAGTTAACCCCGCCACTGCTGTTCCTGCCCTTTTTACCCCACAGGTGGCCAATGCCTGCCTGGTGCACAAGCTGGGGCGCTGCGTGCAGCTGGTGAAGCTGCACTGCGAGCTGCAATGCGCAGTTCTGGGCGGGCAGTATGGCAGCGCAACAGGCGGCGGCGGTGGCGAGGGCGTGGCCGGCGCTGGGCGCGGCATCAACCGTGTGCTGCAGCTGTGGGACTATGAGGGCTCCATGGGCCGCCAGGTGTGCAGTCGGCCTTGCAAGTTTTGTTGCTGCCCGGGTGCCGCTGATGGGGCTGCTCTGCTGCTTGGCGGGGTACATTGCCAGCAGGTTTAAGTACGGTGCACCGCCTTGTCTAACTGTCCTTGTGCGCTGCTGTTGCAGGAGCGCCATGCTATTGGGCTGGCAATCCGGCGGGAGGTGGCACGTGCGTACCGGAGGATTGTGGCCAAGGGCGGCAAGCCCGAGGGCAGCAGCAAGCTGTGGCAGCAGGTGCGCTGGGCTGGCATGGTTTGTTTTGCTGCTGACACTGAGCCCACCACCACTACCACCGGCTTGAGCAAAGAGACACAGAATTCTGTACACTGCTGCGTCAACAGTCACTTCCGTCCTGGATGTCTCCCCTGCTGCAGGCGTTTGCGCAGGTGATGCTGATGCAGCAGGAGACGATTGCTGGGCTCATGCGCCTGCTAGAGGAGGCCAAAGCCGAGGCCGCCGCCGTGCTGTCCCCCCTCACCCGCCCGCCCTCGCCAGCCAAGCGGCGCGCGCTGGCCAGCGAGGCTGAGGCGGCGGGGCGCGTGCAGCAGGACAGGTGGGCATGTGCAGGGCTTGGTCCTCACAGTCTTGCCTGAGGTTCTGTGCCATGCACTTCTCTTGCAATCACAGGCGGGCATGCATCCGTCCTGCTGCATCCCACCCGCTCAAGCTCCCTCCCTGCCTGCCKGCCTGCCTGCCTGCCTGCCATCCTGCAGGGAGGCACTCATTCAGGAGCTGAGGGACGCCTTCCTGGCCCTGGCAGACACCTCGGCTGCCAACCAGGCGGCCCTGCCGGAGTTTGAGGCACGCATCCGCGAGCTGCACGCTGCGCTGGAGGCGGCCGGCGACAGCGGGCTGGCGTCCGTTGCCGCGGGCCAGCTGGCAGCGGGGCAGGCTTCCCCACAGAAGCAGACCCAGGGCGGCAAGGCACACGGCGATGCCGATGGGGAGGAGCAGGGCAGCCCAACCGGCCAAACTGGCGAGCGGTGGACCATTCCTGCGGCGCACCCTGCTGCGGTTTCACCGGCGGCACAACGGTCGTCGGGCGGTGGCCGGCTGAAGAGCGCCCTGAAGCAACCACGGCCCAGCGGTGCCGGCTGGTCACCTGCAAGGCCTGCTGCACGGCGCAGCGCTCCCCAGCCTGCAGCAGCAACTTCCGATGGGCAGACCTCCCCCTGCCGGCCTGCGACTGCCTCAGGGTCGCAGCCAGTGCAGCAGCAGCGGTGGCAGCCAGACGATGGCCTGGCAAGCTATGAGGCAGCAGAGGCGGCACACCATGCTGAACCACAACCAAGCAGCAGCAGCGCTGCCGCTCATGTGCAGAGCACAGCACTCTTTGCTGACACTGCGCCTCAGCCGCGCAGCAGGCCGGCATCAGCCATGCCGGCTCCCCAGCGTGCAGCTGGCGTTGCTGGCCCTCAGCCAAGCTCGCGGGCAAGCAGCCCACAGCGCTCCCGCCCGGGAAGCCCGTCGCCGCCTCAGGTCAGTTGTGGTCCAAGTGACTTTAGAGAGGCTGGCCTTGGACAGAATATCAAATCTCACATTGAGTGCATTATGCAGCCCCCCATGGGCAGTCACACAACTAGCCGCCGCTTCCGCCTGCCCTCCCGTCACGCAGTGGACGCCCAACCCCCTTGCCCGGCATAGCACGACCGGCGGCGGTGCCAACGGGTCGCCTGCAGGAGAGGGCGGCGAGAGCCCTCGGCAGGGCCTGGCGGGCGTGCTGCGCTTGCTGGAGCGCGAGGGCCGCGTCAACCAGGTGGGCATGGCGGGCTGTTGTCTGTACGAGACGATAGGCAACAGTAAGGGCCTGAATGCAGCATTGGCGTCCAAGTTGTGGACTTTGCACCAAGCCGCGCTAGCGCATATTAGTTGTAGGGCTTGCTCTCACTGCCACCCTCCCTGCACGTACTGCTGCCTCTCTTACCTGCAGCTGGAGGCCCTCAAGGCGTCGGTTGCCCAGTACGAGACGAGCGCGGCTGAGCTGCAGGCCACCAACCACGAGCTGGCCGAGGCGCTGCAGCAGGTAAGGGGCCGGCCTGCTCCTTGGGACAGGCTGTGTGCCGGCAGTGGAGGCATACAGCGCAATTGCGGTGACCTGCTTTGTTCACCCCTTGAGCCTGCACGTCTGCTGACAGCAAATCCATCCTGCCACTGCCCCCCGCCCTCTCCCATCGCCGCAGGTGCAGCAACATGCTCGGGCGCTGGATGGTCGGCTGGCTGAGCAGAGTGCTGCGGCCGAGGCAGCTGCGGCCGAGGCGGCCGCCCAGCAGCAGCGGCGTGTGCAGCAGCTGGATGAGCTGGGTGCTAAACTTGAGGAGGTGCTGGCCAGCCGGCTGGCCCTGCAGTCCCACCTGGAAGCTGCAGCCGCAGAGCGGCAGCAGCTGGAGGAGCAGGCACGTGCGGAGTGCGAGGCGGGCGCTGCCGAGGCGGCCCAGCGTGCGGCTGCGGCCGCGGCCGCTGAGCGCCAGCTGCTGGCCAGGATTGCTGAGCTGGAGGCGCGCCAGCCGGTGCACCTGCGGCTGACTGTGGGCTTTGAGGCGGAGTGGCGGGCTGAAGCTGTGAAGGCGGCGGCGCTGGAGGCACGGCTAGGCGAGCTCCAGGAGCAGCTGGTAGCGCACCAGCGGCAGCAGCGCCGAGATGTGGCGTGGTGAGCCGGGCACGAGGCTTGCTTTGAGGGTGTGTGCTTATGGCGGCTTCACACAAGTGGTCCTGCTGCCCTCTGTGGGAATGGAAGTGCAGACACGCCTAATTTTGAAAACCATCCTCAAAATGATTACCTCTGCCTCACCGCTGTGCAGTGCCGCTTTGGCGGCGCGCGCCACACTGCGCGGTGCCCTGCTGTGGTGGCGGGACTCGGCAGCTGAGCAGGCCTACCTTGGCTCGCTGCGGCAGCTGGCGGCGCAGCACCACCGCCGCACCCTGCTGGCGGCTGCACTGGCTGCATGGCGCCTGGCTGCCCAGCGTGCCCAAGCCATGGCAGCCCTGGAGCAGCAGCGGCAGCAGCGCTTGGTGGCAGCGGCGTGGCATGCGTGGCGGCTGGCCTGCCAGGAGGCAGTGCTGCGCCGTGGTTTGGATGCCGCCGCACACCTGCACCGCCAAAACGCGCTGCAGCAGCAAGCGTTCTGGGCGTGGCGGCAGCGTGTGGCGGACTGCAGCCAGGTGGACCTGCCTCCGCAGCACCCCACCATGCAGGCGGCAGCTGCGTTGCAGCGGCGGCGCCTGCTGCGCGGCTGCCTGGGCGCGTGGAGGGACTACATGCACTCCTGCGTGCTGCCGAGGCAGGCGGCCCTGCAGCTGCGCCTGCTTGAGCAGATGATGGGCAGCCAGCGGCTCGCCTTTGTGGCGTGGCAGCAGTACTGCGCGCACCGGCAGGAGCGGCGGCTGGCCAAGGTGAGAAGTAGGATCGGCTGGCTATGTTCAGCTGCCTGGAGCACATCAATTGGGTGTAAGCGTGCTGCCGTGCACGCGGCAGGCTCTATATGCCAACATCTGCCATCTTGCATGTTGATCCTGCGCAGGAGGCTGCAAGGCGGCACTACTTGCGGGCTCAGCTGGCCCGCTGGCGGGTGGCGGCCGCAGAGTGCAGGGACGAGCGGGCTTCTGAGCTGCGCAGCGCGGTTCAGAACAAGCTCATCCTGCTGCGGCGCGGCTTCCGAGCGTGGGGCCTGGCTGTTGGGGAGCAGGCGCACGAGGCGGCAGGCCTTGCCCTGGCTGAGCAGCACCACCGCCGCAAGCTGCTGGCCGCCTGCTGGCAGGGCTGGACGAAGTGGACAGCTGTGTGCCGCGGCATGGGCCAGCGCCATGCCGTGCGCCTGCTGGCCACGGCCATGCAAGCCTGGCGGGCCGCTGCCAAGATGGCTGAGCGCAGGTGGGCTGCTTTCAGCAACTGGGCTGTGCATGAGAGTGCTGCTCTGGCCAGCCAGYGTGTGTTCATGTCATGCTTTCACTCTCAAGTCCACAGCTCCTCTCAAGCACAATTCACTGGTCCTGCAACCCCCCCTGCAGGCGGGCGGCTGAGGCCTTCAACCAGCGCCGCCTGCAGCGCCGCTTCCGCGCCACCCTTCGCGCCTGGCGGGAGGTGGCAGCCGCACGGCGCTACATCCGTGCCCAGGGGGCCCACGCCCAGTGCCTGCTGGAGCGCCGCATGCTGGGCCGGGTGGTGGGCGGCTGGCGGCGAGCCGCCCTGGCTGGCAAGCTGTGCCACACGCTGGAGGTGGTGCGCCAGCTGCAGAGCGCAGTGGAACGCGTCAGCCAGGAGCTGCAGCACAAGGCGCAGCAGGTGAGTGATAGGAAGGGGGTTGGCCGGGGGGCTGGGCCTGGTGTTGCGGCAAACTGCCCAGTGCCCGGTGCACGCGCACGTGCAAGCCTCGACCAAGCTGCATATCTGTCACTTTGCAACAATCACGATGATCGCACTGCTGCGTCAGTTCAGAGGCTGTCAACTGCCCCCTTGCTTTCCGCACAGATCGACACCCTGCAGGAGGTGCGGGTGACGGTGGAGGGGCAGTCAGAGAGCCTGAGCCTGCAAGTGCGGTCGCTGGATGCTGACCTGGCGGCAGCTCAGCAGCAGGCGGAGGAGCTGCAGGCCTCTGCCCACGCGGCTCAGCAGCAGCTGGAGCGTTCGCTGGCCGACAAGGCTGCAGCAGAGGCAGCCGCAGGCGCCGCAGCTGCTGCTGCGGCTACGGCCACTGCGGAGCATGATGCCGCCACCGCCGGCAAGCAGCAGGCGGAGGCCGACTGTGCTGCTGCCTGCAGCGCACGGCAGGCTGCTGAGCAGGAGGCTTTGGAGGCAGCCGAGAGGGCGGAGGGTGCGGCAGCTGCGGCGGCGGCAGCCATGGCGCAGGCGGCGGCGGCCTCGGCGGCGCTGGAGCAGCTGTCTCAGGAGCACGAGGCGCTGCAAGGCGAGCTGGCTGCGTCTCAGCAGCAGGCTCAGGCGCTGGCTGAGCAGTTGGATGCAGCCAAAGCCGAGGCCCGCGCTGCTGCCGAGGAGATTGCCGGCCTGCAGCAGGAGCGCGACCGGCTGCTGCGCCGGTGTGAGGCAGCCCAGCAGGCTCGGACGACGGCCGAGGCGGAGCAGCAGGCGGCGCTGCGGCAGGCGGAGCGCCTGACCGCGCTGTGCGAGCAGGAGCAGGAGCGGTGCAGGGCGCTACAGGAGGAGCTTGCGCAGGTGGGCGCTGTCGCTCAGCTGGAGGGGATGGGGCAAGGATCGTGGAGCATGCAAGGGCTTGCGATCTGCACAGTACATGCTTCCAGATGCCACCAACAGCCACTCCTCCCTCACACCCGTATCCAACACCCGTATCCAGGTGACGGAGCGCAACCAAAGCCTGCAGGACAGCCGCGCCTCGATGCTGGAGCAGCTGGAGCGATTCGCCGCCGCTGTGCAGCGTGCTGAGGGCGACCACAGCGTGCTGCAGCAGGCCGCCGATGCGCTGCGTGCTGAGCAGGACCTGCAGGCCCAGCGGGCGCAGGAGGCAGAGGGGGAGGTGCAGCGCTTGGCTGCCCTGGTGGACAGCGTGCAAAGCGCCAAGGCTGCTGTGGAGCGCCAGCTGACCGCCGCGCGGGCGGAGGCTGCTCAGGCCAACGGGCAGCGCCAGGAGCTGGCCGGCACTGTGGCGGCGCTGCAAGGAGAGCGGGACAGCTTGGTGGCGACTGTGGAGCAGCTGCAGCGGGAGCAGGCTGGGCTGGAGGCAGCTGTGGGCCGCCTGCGTGACCAGCTGCACCAGTCCAACAGCGTGCTGGAGGGCTGCCGCGCCATGCTGGCCGACTGCTGCACCGCGCGGTGTGTGGCTGGCTGGGCTGCGGGCTGGCTGGGGCCTTGGACGGTGTGGGCTTGAGTGCCGTTCCAGACTAGCTGCAAATGTGCCAGCTGCTAGTGTGCTGCATCACCTGACTGCTCAACATGCTCATGTCCCCCCTCCCTTGCCTCCCAACCAATCCCAAGCAGGACGGTGGCCGCCGACCAGACGCTGAGCCTGCAGGAGCTGCTGCGCAGCGTCAAGGCGGAGGCTGTGCTGAAAGACGCGGCCATCAAGGCTCTGCGGCGGGAGAACGCTCGCCTGGTGTCCCTGGTGCAGCCGCAGGCAACAATGGCGATGACTCCCAGCAGTGGCGGCCAGCCGGGCACCGGCGCCGGCCAGCCGCTTGCGCAGCGGCTGGGTATGACCAGCCCACTGCCAGGCGCGACCACGAGCCCTGTGGCCTCAGCCAGCAGCGGTGCAGGCTTGCGAGCGGGCGGCGACAGGCTTGGGTGGGCAGCAATGCCGGTGGCGGCGACTCCCGCAGCAGCAGCACCAGGCAGCCCTGTTGCTGGCTTGCAGCAGCCCCAGCAGCCCCAGCAGTTCAGTTTCACCTCTCCGACAGCCGCCTCCTCAGCACCTTCATACATCCCACTGGCTGGCGCCCAGCAGCAGCAGTCGGGTGGCACCTCCGCAGCCACCGTATCGCCTGCCTTCAGCGCCGCCACCAGCGGCCGCGCTCTGGGCAGCCTGGGCACTGTGTCACCAGCGTCCAGCCTGAGCCAGGCCGCGGCAGCGCTAAGCTCGCAGCTGCGCGTGCCGACAGGCGGCGGAGTCGTGGCGGCAGCAGGGCAGCTGGACGACCAGCGGCTGTCCTTCTTGCTGGAGCTTGTTGTTGAGAGGCGCATCACTGCGGCGCAGGCGCAGCAGGTGCGACATGTTTGATGCAGGTGGTTTTGTACGTCGTTGTGGCATGGCGCGGCGTTGTGCTTGGCAGCATGGCTGGCAGTTTGCAACCCGCTCCTGTTCAACTCCATGAACCTTCCATGCAATCGCTTCCTGCCCACCCCTTATGCATCAGGTCATCAATGCTGCAGCGGAGGGCGACGCGCGGCCGCTGCTGCAGACGCTGGACAGCGTGAAGCGCAGGGTGGAGGCACGGAGCGGGGGCGGTGCAGCCGGCTCCCCGGTCCGCTCCCCCACAGCCCCTGGGGCAGGCCCAGCATGACAATCAAATAACCTCCCACTGGGCCAATGCCCGCATACAGGCTCGACAGCAGCAGACAACTGGGGCGACATGGGCTTTAACTGACCAGCAGCGATGCTATTGCTTCTGCTCCACTTAAACTGATTGCCCACCAGTAACCCTCCTCTGACTTGACTGCCCATTTCTCTGTCAATGATTGTGTGAACACGTGGCGGGTACATTGGACAGCTGCTATAGTCGCCTGCGCGCGGTACTGCTGACGTCGACAGGGGCGGGGCAGTACGGATGCGCCCGCGGCGGGGGGATGATAGGAAGGAAGGACAGGTAGGGATGAGCCCTGCCGGCGCCGGAAAATGGGCGGGAGCTGCGAGGGGGCTGCGATGCGGTGGCAGGGCGCGGCGGGGCGGCGATCGGCGAAAAAAATGTAAATGGCAGTAGGATACAAGGGGAGGCAGTTCGCGCACGCAGAACGCAGGCATGGGAAGAAAGGCGTCAACCCGATGGGCGGCCCGCCCGCACCGGGCGAGTGTGGTGTGGTGCGGCGGCTGGGCAGGCGCGTCAGTTCGCGGCGCCCCGGTCCCCAGCCTGGTACACACTCAGAGGGCGAGCTAAGCAAAATGGGCGAGGCCGGGATGCACACAGGGGGGTGGGCCGCCCGCCGCGGAGTGGGCACGGGCAGGGCGGACGCCACCAGGCATTTGTTGGGAGGAGAGGCAGTGTCATGGGAAGGCGGCCGGCGGGCCGCCCCATTAAATGGGAAAAGAAGAGGCGGGTKCGTAGCGGGCGGCGGCTGCTCCTGGCCGCGCAACTGGGGGNCGGCAGGGNAGCTCTCCCTCGGCGGCGGGCCGGCCAGCTGGCCAGCCGGCGGCCTCAGCCGCCCGGCAGCAGCTCGCGGCGCGCCGGCGGCCTCAGCCGCTCGGCTGCAGCGTGCACTGCGCCGACAAGCTTACGCCGGCAAGCTTACGCCTTGATGGCGGCCCCCTNCCAGGTGCGCTTGGGCAGGCGCAGCCGCTCCTTCTGCTTCTCGCTGGGCAGCTTGATGTTGGAGGCCAGGCCCCACTTCTCCAGCTGCTTGATGACCACCCAGGTCATGTCCCACTGGTAGTCCTGCAATGCAAAGGCGAGGGGTGGAGGGCAGAGGGTGGTGAGGAGGCAAACAAAAGGCTTCCAAAAAGGATGGCAAGCGACGGCACCAAGAGGGTGGTGAGAGGCGCTGCCGCCATGAGCATGCAGAGGCGTGGCACTGCGGCCAAGTTGCATCAGCCTTCCAAGTACGCCGATGCTCAACCCCGGCTGACTTGCAAGCACCAAATCAGCCCTGCTCGCACCTCCAGGCCGTGGCGGGCGGAGAACTCGAACGCGTGGTGGTTGTTGTGCCAGCCCTCGCCAAAGCCGAGCAGGCCCACCCACCAGTTGTTGCGCGACTGGTCGCCTGCGAACAGCATGAGAGGGGCGGGGAGGGCGGGGAGGTGAGGTGCACAGCAGAGAACAGTACAGCGCTTGCTACATGGCTGTTGACCAACCATAGGCTAAGCCACCCAGCACAAACAGCCCCCAAGGATGCCACCAAGCCAACTGAACGCCACCAAAGCCAGCAGCAGCGCACCGGTCTCATAGTCCTGGTAGCCCCAGGCGTGCGCCGCGGAGTTGACAAACCAGGTGATGTGGTACACCCACACGGTGCGCAGGCAGCCGGCCCTGCGGGAGCGGGCACGGAAGACAGGGGAACACGCGGTCAGGCCCAGGGGCAAGGAGGAGGGCAGCACAGCCGCTCAGGGTGTCTAGCAACACAAAAAAATCTTGCTACCTTGCCTTCCTGCGGCCAGGCCGGGACCGGCACACATGGCCGAAGCTAGCTGCAGCGCTGCTGCTAGCCCAGCACATGCTGCACCCGGCTCCACACAGCTAGTTTGCTGCCCCTCTGCCAGCCGCCGCCAACCCATGCCTGCTAGCTGCCCACAGCCAGCTGCAAGGCTCACCACACGAGCGCCTCCAGGCCGCCCAGAAGGTAGATGGCCACAAACTGGCCCACCACGTGCCAGGTGTAGTGCTTGTTCAGGTGCGCGTAGAAGGGGTCGTTGGCCATGTCTGCAGGCGGGGGAGAGCGGCGTGGAAAAATAAGCCGCGCAGCCCACCTCTAAACCTGGAGCTTCGCCAGCCACATGCACCGCTCCCAATCTGCCCCGGGAGATGCATGCGATGCCATCAAGCAACAGGAGCGCGCACCCTTGGCGTTGGAGGTGTCAAACACGCGGCTCTGGGTGGCCTGGTCGTCCAGCAGCCAGCCCATGTGGCTCCACCAGAAGCCCTCGTACACAGAGTGAGGGTCCAGAGGCGTCTCGCAGTGCAGGTGGTGGTACCGGTGGCACGACACCTGGCGGCGGGCAACAGCGGTCGAGGGGCAGGCCTTAGGGTCATGTGGTCATGTGACAGCAGCAGCAGTGGTTGCTGAGCACATCTACAACACGACACGTTTCCAGCAGCGGCTGCTGCAGCGAGCACCACTCACCCACTCCAGCGGGTCGCCCTGCACCGACATCACGCCGCAGTAGGCAAAGATGTACTCCAGCCACTTGGGGGTGGTGAAGGAGCGGTGGGTCAGCTGCGAGCGAGGAGCAACGGGGGCACGGAGGGAGGCAGGGAGGCATACGTGTTAGATCGAGGTGTTGCTCCTTTCGTGTTGATGCTGTGTGCAGCTGAACACTCAAAGGAGGCTGCGTTCTCAACGTGAGGGCGCCACAAGCCGAGGCGCCATCTGTCGCTCCCCATCTGCCGCTGTGCAGCCGCCCGCTGCCGCACTGCCTTGCCTGGCGGTGGTAGGACAGGGTGATGCCCAGGCAGCCGGTGATGAAGTACATTCCCATGAACATGGCAAAGTTGCTCCAGCTGCAGGGGAGCAATGGCACACAAAATGAAGGAGGGATGGCGCATGGGCGGCTGCGCCCACCACAAGCTGCGCACTGCCCTGGGGCTCCCAGGGTGCAGACGTGCCGGCTGGATTGGTGCTTTGCTGGCGTCTAAGCTGCTGCGCCAGCTGCGCTGTGGGTGTGCTGCGCACCTGAAGGTGAAGGGCGCGAGCAGGGCGCCGGCGTGCACAAATGC
Source organism: Chlorella ohadii (assembly GCA_025026875.1). Taxonomy (NCBI): domain Eukaryota; kingdom Viridiplantae; phylum Chlorophyta; class Trebouxiophyceae; order Chlorellales; family Chlorellaceae; genus Chlorella; species Chlorella ohadii. The sequence continues at coordinate 74,573 of JADXDR010000012.1, forward strand.
CATGTAGCCAAGGTAGATCTTGTCCTGCGGTGAGGAAGACGGGAGGGGAGCAGAGGAATGTAAGGGTGAGTTGGGAGAGAAACGAAGCATGCACCACCGGCGGCCGTGCATCCGCAGATGTTTGCAGCAAGGCAAGCGCGGCTCTGGAAGCAAGGCAAGCAGCGGTTTCGTATGCCGCTGCACTGCTGCGCACCTTGGTGGTGTACTCGCGGTTGAAGAACAGCTTGGTGCGCGGCTTGCCGTACACATCGGAGAAGGGGATGGGGCGGGCGCCGGGTGCCTGTGGCAGACACGAACAAACAAACAAGCGCTCATCATCAGAGGGGAGTGAGCCATCCCTGATGCTCCCTGAAGCAGCGCCAGAAGTTGCTGATCCAAGCGAGTTGCCCTGGCCTGTGCAGCCTGAATCACGATCAAGCAGTCACCCAGCTGCAATCTGTCTCTGAGCACCCCGCACCAGCACCCACCTGGGCCTGGGCCTTGGGGTCGGGCTTGGGGGTGACCTTCTTCAGGTTGAGGGGCTTGGAGAAAATGTCATCGTACTGGGCATCGTAGCTCATGTTGGCCCACTCAGGCACCATGATCTCGCCCACGGCGCTGCCATCGGAGGGAGCAGTGGTCAGCACATCCATCGCCGCGGCACTGCAGCAGGGAGGCGGGGAGCGGCGGCGGCGGTTCGGGTCGCACCGGGCACATGCGGCGGCGGGCGGCAGGCGGGTGCCGGACGCGCGCCAGAAAGCTTGCACCGTGTTTGTGAAGAGTCCCACAGGCAGGTGGGATGGGCGGCTGCATGGTTTGTGCAGCCCGGGGCTGAAGCCCTCGGGCGCTGCAGGCTGCGACMCGYCCCCCGCCGGCGCCCGCCCGGCGGCCGCGGCGGTGCAGCCACAGCGGGCCACCCAACCAGTCAATGCATCGGCCCACGCACTTGGTCTTGGTGTCAGAGTTGCGTGCTGCCTGCGCGCGCACAGTCAGTCGCTGCGCCGCCACAGCCCGGGTTGAGCGGGACGGCAGCGCCGTCCGCAGGCCCGCAATCCGGGAGGTCGAGGCCAGAGACATCGCCATGCTGCTGCTGAAGCGGCAAGAGAGGCTGGCCACGCGGGCGCTGCTTCAGCCGGGGTGCTAGCGAGCGGCAGGCTCTGGCTGGGGGATGGGCGCACCCAGAAGACTCTGCAGATCGCCAGGAGGCAGTGGCAGAATGTGGCGGCCGTCTGGTGTGCAGCACAGGCTTACTGCGCAGGGGGGTGACGTGCAGCAGCTCATGCAGATATGGGCAGGGCAAAGCTCACCACCGAACGCCGCCTCTCTCCCCACGCCACTAGGGTTTGACAAACGTTTGATCAAGCAAGCTCCCGGCCCGGGTTGGCTCAGGGTGGGCAAAGTCAAGTTGACTTGCTTGCAGCCGGTGAGGCCCCGCCCTGCTGGATGCGCTCAGACAGCCAATCGCAAGCGATCAGTGCAGCCCCAGGCCCTGCCGTCACTACCCGGCTGCCGCCGCCGCCGCCGCCAGCCCTGCTGGCCGCCACCCACACAGCCACACCAGCCCACATCCCATCCTGCAGGCTCAAGACGCGACTGCACCACACCTCCCTGGCGGTGCATGGCCTTTGAGGCGCCCGCTGCCCGCCCCCTGCGGTCTGCCTACGAGCGAGAGGTGCAGCAGCAGGGCGCTGCGCAGCTGCTGGCCTCCCCCTCCCTCCTGGCCGCCTGGGCGGGGCAGCAGGGCGTTTCTGTAGCCAGGGCCGAGCTCCAGCTGCTGCAGGCAAGGAGGCTGTTAACATGGTGCCATCCAGCTGTCTCCATTGCTGGTTTAGCGACCTCACCCATGCTGCAGCAGCAGGGCTCCTTGTGATCGCCAAAGCGGAACCCCACGTATCATGCCATCCCCTTGCTTGCAAACTGCAGGAGCTGGCCTCACAAGAGCGGCAGCAGCGGGAGCAGCAGGAGGCAGAGGAGCGGCAGGCGCAGGAGGCAGCAGCGGCAGCAGCGAGGCAGCCCTCTCCGCCATCCACAGCAACAGGGCCCGGAGAGGAGGAAGAGGAAGAGGAAGACGAGGAGGAAGGGTGGCGGGAGCGAGAGATCGAGGCTCAGCTGGAGGAGCTGGAGGAGCACGCAGAAGCAGAGCTGCAGCAGCAGCGGCGGCAGCAGCAACAGCAGCCAGAACGGCCAGAGCGACCTGACCCTTACGCATTTGACATGGACGACTGATCTTCCGCTATCAAAGCACGCCTGACAGCAACTTGCCCGCTGCTAGCTGCAACAGCAGACAGCAACCATGCTGCGCAGCGTGGGCAGCCGCATGCTGTCGGCTGCAGCGCGGCAGGCGGTTGGAACTTGGGCCGCTGGCTCTGGTTTCGGCTGGGCGGCCTCGGGCGCAGCAGCAACAGCAGCAACAGCAGGCGCAGCAGCCGCGGCAACCCAGCTAGCGCAGTTTGAGCACGCTGGCCGGCTGGCTGCCATGTACATTCAGCGGGCTGGCATCCGCACGCGGCATGCAAAGCACCCGGCCCACGGGCGTGCAGGCAGCCGTGCGAGCCCGCTGCGCCGCGCGCTGCGGCTGGTGGGAAGAGCAGCTGCCACCGCAGCGGTCGGCGTGCCACTTGCTGGTGTGGCGGCGCTGGCTTGGAAGGGCCGGGAGGAAGGGGCAGACGTGTGGGAGGTGCTGCACAGCCTGCCTCGCACCGCCAGGATTGTGTGGTGGGGCGGCTNGGGCCACCTACAAGGCAAGCGCTGCTGCTGCYRCTSCTGCTGCTGCTGCTGCTGCTGCGAGGGYGGCGCTTGAACTGTGCTGCCACAGGAGTTGTATCTGCTGCTGCCACAGGAGTTGTATCTGTTGCTGCCTTGCACGTTGCATGGGCCTGTATGGACTGGTAATTTGCTTAGCTATGACACGCACCAACCGACTGTTCTGCTCCCCTGTTTGCCCTCCTTTACGCCAGTACAAGGCGCTGGCGGCTGCGCATGGGGGCGATACAGGCAGCGCAGCCTACCAGCAAGGGCTGAGCGAGCTGCACCAGCACGCGGCCACCAAGCTGCTGCTGGCTGTGCAGGCAAATGGCGGAATCTACATCAAGGTCAGCATTGGGCATTGCGCGCTTTCCGCTATGCGGTGTGCTGTGCTGCTGTCGGGGTTCCGCGCAGTGCTGGCAAGCTGGCTGGTCGGTTCAACATGTTGATTAACTGCATTGCTGTGTGCCCAGACCTGGCAGCATTTTCAACTCCTTCGCCTCATTGCTGCCTGCAGGCTGGCCAGCTGATGGTCAGCTTGAATGCCGCGCCGGCGCAATACCGCAGGCGAGCCAGAAGGGGTGCTGCATCTTTGCCGTACCACCTTTCACGCGACTGCAAGAACCGCCTTGGGTGCACATGTGTGCAGGAAGTGCTCTGCTCTTCCTGCCTCGCACATTTGCCCCTCACCCGTCTTACTGTGCCTCCACCACTTCACCCCTCGTCCTTGTGCTGCAGCATCCTGCAGTCGTTGCAGGACAAGGTGCCGCCCCGCCCCTTTGCTGATGTGGACTGCACGCTGCAGCGCGAGCTGGGCGCACCGGCGGAGCAGCTGTTTGCCGAGTTTGAGCGAGAGGCCACCGCAGCCGCCAGCCTGGCTCAAGTGCACCGGGCCGTGCTGCACGATGGCACTCCCGTGGCGGTCAAAGTGCAGGTGGGGCCAAGGGAAGCTGCCTGGCGCAGCTGCGTTTGGCAGGGTTGACCTGCTGCCGGTGCAGCAGTGCAGCAGTGCGCATGATGAGCAGACAGCCTGCAAGTGCCTGTGCCATTGTACTTTGCTCATTTCACACTCCCTAGCCCCCTTTCTGCCTCACCTGCTCCTCCCACGGCAGTACCCGGGCCTGCAAGAAGCCGTGGCTGCTGACCTGGCGACCATGCTCACACTGGCAGATGCCTCGAACCGGCTGTTCCCAGCCACCAGCTGGCGCTGGCTGTTTGAGGAGCTGCGCAGGCAAGGGGTGTGGGGGCTCTGCTGATCTGACCTGAATGCCTGCCTTACAAGCCCAGCTCTGCTGTACGGCCCATTGAGCCATGGCTGCGCAGCAGCTGTGTGCACTACCATGGTACTCCTTTGATGATGTATCAAAAAGCTTTCTGCTTCCCGCCGCAGGCAGCTGAAGTACGAGCTCGACTTCACCAATGAGGCTCGCAACGCGGCGCGGCTGGCCCAGTGCATGGCCGGGCGGCGGGACGTGGCGGTGCCGCGCACCTACCCCGCCCTGTGCACCCCGCACGTGCTCACCATGGAATGGGTGGAAGGCTGCAAAGTCACGTGAGGCTCCTGATTAAGGGGTGTGAATTGCCGCTGCTATGGCTTGCACTTGCTGTGCAGCTGCTGCATCCTTAGCACTCATGCCCAGCTGTATGGACACTGCTCCTGGTCGTGTTTGAAGCCGTCTAACTGCCACTGCTTGCTCGCTACCTTCCTGCCCCTGCTCGCAGAGACGTGGAGTGCCTGGAGCAGCAGGGCTTTGAGCCCAGGGCAGTGGGCACCCTGCTGCTCGACGCATTCGCCCAGATGACCTGTGAGCTCACTGGCTGCCTATTCACCTGTTAGGGCAGGCAGAGCAGGCCAGACAGCGATGTGTGAATGCAGCCCTGCTGAAACATTGAGGACGGTGGTGCCCTCCTGCACCCCTTGAGGGCCATTGGCCTAGTGCAGTCTGACCCTGTACATGTATGCACGGCATCCTCTGCCACAGATCAAGATGGTTTCACACACGGTGACCCCCACCCCGGAAACATCATGGTGCGGCCCCAGCCCCAGGTGGATCGGCCGTCTTTCCTGCTGCGCCTGTTGGGACCACAGCGGCCCCAGCCGCAGCTCGTGCTGCTAGACCACGGGGTGAGGGCAGCACAAGGCAGGAGGAATAAAGGAGTTTGATTTGTTTTGGAAGTCCACACCTGACCTGGGCTCTATGCCTGTGAGGCGTTGCGGGCTGAGGTGTGAGCTTGGACATGTGACACCCTGCGCCCTCCTTCAGCTCCACCCTTGGCCTGCACACACTGCGGCTTGTACTTGCTGAGGGCGTATGGGATAAGAAAATGCTCGCTCCTGCCTGGCTTGCAGGTCTACATCGCTCTGCCTGACGACCTGCGGAGAAACTACTGCCAGGTGCGCTCCAGGAAATGCCTTGCCAGCGGCGTCTTGCAAGTGGCAGCAGATGAGATGCTGCTCAGCATGTGCGTGGCAGGAAGGGCTGTCACTTGCCACCCGCTTTGCAGCCAACCGCTTGACCGCCCCACCTGCCCTCCTGCTTGCAGCTGTGGGGATCCTTTGTCCTGGGGGACATGCAGACTGCCCGCCTGGTGAGCTGAGCGGCCCCTGCCTGCTGTGCCTGGTGCTGATCAGGCCCACACATGGCTGCCGCTCTGGCGAATAGCATGCCCCTGCAGAACCCCTGCGGCAGGCCTGCCTGCGTGCCGATCGCATGCATGCTGAACATGTGCCCTCTGACTCCGAGTGCCCGACTGCCCGCACATGTGTGCCCCTGCAGGCGGCTACAGGGCTGGCCGGGGAGCAGGCGGGTCGCATCCTTCCGGAGCTGCTGCGGCCCCGGGACTGGCACAAGGTGCCGCGCGAGGAGCGGCGGCGGGTGAGGCGCATGAACCTTGTGTTAATGTATGATGCCTATGCTGAGGGTCAGCAGTGTTGTGGATGCCCATGCAACACTCTACTGCTACCATGTGGCGCCCCCCGTCTCACCACAGGCACGGCATGCGAGTGGCATCCACTTCTGCCAATGCCCTGCTCCTTTGTCTGCCCTGCCTCCGCAGGTGCGCCAGGAGAGCGGCATCAACTCGTTTGCCGATGTGGCCAAGCTGCTAGAGGGCGCTCCCCGCCCCCTGCTGGACACGCTTCGCCTAGGGGCTGTGGTCCGCCACTCGGGTGCGCAGTAGTGGTGCGCTATGCGTGCTGTGCACTAAGGTGTGCCCTGCATGGTGATTCGTTGTTGCACTTGCTGTTGGGCCCAAAGGCGCTCCAACCGGCCAGGGATGGGTGGACCGAACGGGCACATTTGACGCCGGCATGCTCTGCGCTCTTCCCTATGCAGCCACACTGCTGGGTGCCACTTTGGGCGACCGCCTGCGCATCAACGCCAAGTGGGCGGTGCGTGGCATGTATGCCCAGCACATCGGCGACAGCGCAGCGGCAGCGGCGGCCCCCGACGCCCGACAGCTGCAGTTTGTGGGCGGACTGCAGTCGCGGCTGGCGCGCTGGCGGCTGTCCGTGCAAGTCGGCCTGCTGCGCTTTGCCTTTTGGGTTGGTTCACTGGTTCACTCAGCGACAACATATCTGGTCCCCATGGCGGAGTGAGCTGCGCCTGGCACATAGACAACGCAGCTTGGCCGGCAGCACTCTGCACACTCCCGGCCAGCTGCTCAACCACTTAACGAATGGCTTATCCACATGTCTGTTCAAAAGTTGCATGGCCATGCATGATCTCTGGTTGCCGTTTCACCTGCTCTGTTTGGTGCTTTTAAGCCTCATCAACCAAAGCCTCATCAACCAACCCAATGCTCCACATGTCACGCTTTTCCCTCTGCAGTAGTTTTTCCTTCGCACAACTAGTTCCTTCGTTACACCGTTCAGCCAGCCTGTTGCTGCACAGCTACATCCGTTGTTTCATGATTAATTCTCTTGGTGTAGGCGCACTGCGTGCGGTACCTCCCAGGCCACCTGGCCGTTACGTCCTGCTGTCGAACCGCTGCAGCGCCAGCTGCTGCCCTAGTGCCGCCAGCCGCCGCCGCATGCGGCAGTGCAGGTCGCTCTTCGCCGCCTTGGTGTGCATGCTCCAGTAGGCCTGCAGGACAGGTGCGCGCGCAGCGGTGTGTGCTTGAATGGTAAGTAGCAGGGCGATGGCGCAATGGCGGCTCGCTTTGCCGCCCGAATGCGGACAGTGGGGGGCGCAAGGCAGGAGTGGCTCGTCCAGTAGGCATGGCGCACTGCTGCTTCGCAACGGATGCATTCGGCCTCACCTCGAACAGTCGCGCCGCCTGCTCCACCTGCTGCATGTCTGCAGCCTCGTCCGTCGCCACAAACTGCACCACCAGCGGCGCTGCTGGCTGCGATTGCTGCTCGCCCGCTGCCGGTGGCTGCTCCGCCGCCGGTGCCGCAGCAGGCGGCGCCGCGCCGCCCACCACGCTGATTTCCATGCTGCGGGCCAGCGGGTGCGTCTCCCTGGAGCGTGCCTGGGGCGCCGTGCTGTCTGCAAAGGCCTGCAGGAGCACTCCAGCGACTCCAGACGAGCTTGCAACAGGCGCCGACAGCCGTGCCACTGCAATTTTGCCTGCCTGATCTGCCTGGGGGCTGCTGCTATCTGCTGGCGGGCGGGCGGCTGCCAAAGCAGGCAGCCAGCCGGAGGGCGAGCAACTGGACGAGCAACTGGGGACGGTCATGGCGTTTTCTGTTGCTTTTCAGAATGTGGATTGCCTCCGGAGGCAGGGATGGCGGTGATCAGGCCAATCAGCGGCGGCCGGTGCCACGTGCCTAAATGTGGCAGCAGAGATGCTCTTCGCCGCTCTGGGCAGCCTCTGCAGTGTAGCGCGGCGCTGCACGTGGAGAGCCAAGCACGAGCAGAAGGTGCGTGCTAAAGCACGGCTGGCGGGCAGCCCTGCCTGCCCTAAACCGCGACCTGGGTGCCCCCCTGCAAGCGCGCTGTCAGTCTGCAGCAGCGCCGGGCCGCCCAGGGCCAGCCACGGGTTGAGAACGGGAGGTGGCCCCATTCACCCCGTGCTCGCCTGGGGGTGGGCAGACACGCGCCACGCCACGTGCTCCGCCTCCAGACGGGCTGCCGCGCTGCTGCAAGGCCGCGCAGGCATCCTGCGCCCCTTTGCAGGCCGCCGCCAGCGGCGCTGCCCACTCCGCCCTCCCTCCCCGCCCTTTTTGCCCGTGCAGATTCGCATCACCCCCGGGCCTCTCCCAGCCAGCAGCGATCATTATTCTGGAGCCTGCGGTCGCCAGGGGCGGCTGGAATGAGCAGCAGCAGCTGTCAGTCCGCTCGCCGCCCCGCCCCGCTGCAGCCGCCATCGCGCCCTCGCCGCCGCGCTCGCCGCTGCCGGCCGCCCCGCCCGACCAGGGCCTGGCGGCTGGCGGCATTTGCGGCGCAGGCGTCGGCATGAGCCAGATTCCCGAGGGCTCGCTGTCGGACAGCAGCCATGGCAGCCTGGGGGAGCTGGGCTCGCCACCAGAGGCCGAACTGAGCGAGCTCGAGCAGCGGAAAGTGGTGGTGCTAGGGTGAGTCAACCCGGGTAACCGTGCAGCCTGGGCTGCTGTCACTCTGCTGCCTGGCCGGCCCGCGCCTGACGTATGCCGCTCTGTCACCGTGCTGCTGTGCTGCGGTCGCACTGCCGCTGCCGCTCTGCCTGCACGAGTGCGGTATTAATACCCTCGCTGCCGCTGCTGTCGCTGGCCACCTTGCGATCACATTGGCCTTCCCGCTCCCCCATTTTTTCCTCATGTGCAGCGTGCCGTGGCAGACGGACGATGCCACGCTGCTGCAGCACTTTAGCCAGTTTGGGGCGGTGGAGGAAGCGCAGATCATGCGGGAAAAGTACACGGGCAAGAGCCGCGGCTTTGGCTTCGTCACCTTCCGCTCCACAAGTGAGGCTGGCCAGCTAGAGTGTGGGCTGGCACCTGGGCCGGCTCTGCTGCGGCGCTGGTAGGGGGCCAGAGGCGGCATTTTAATGCGCACAGCCGCAGCTCTTCCTAGCTCTGCCCATGCTGCACCGCTCTGCCTGCATGTCTTAGCAGCTGCTGCCTGCTGTGTGCGCCTGCCACTGCTGCAGCCGATGCGCTCAAGGCAGTAAACTCGGAGCACAGCATCGACGGGCGCAAGTGCGAGGCCAAGTTTGCTTTGCCGGAGGGCAAGGTGAGGGCGCTGCTGCTGCTGCCGCTCAGAAGAACGCCTTGGTTAGCTGTGATCCTGCACACTGCTGCCGAGGGGGCGTGCGCGCCGAAAGCTTTGGTGTTGATGCCGACTGTGCCTCGCAGCATGACATGGCACAACCAGCACGCTGCTGATCCAACTGCGCGAGCTTAGTTAGCCTCACCACCTCTCTGCAATCGCCACATTGCCCGCAGGTCGGCTCAGCGCGCACGACACGCATCTTTGTTGCGCGCATCCCCTCGTCTGTGTCGGATGCCCAGTTCCGGGCCTACTTTGAGCAGGCACGCCCGCGGCAGCAGTTCGGCGCAGCAAAGCAGCCAACAGACAGCAGGAGCAGAATGCGTGGCTGCGTTGCTGCGAGGCCTGTTGCCGCCGCCGGATGCCACAGGCTGGAAATGCATCACGCCAGTCAGGGGTTGCCTCACTGTCTCGCCCTCCTCCCCCAACCTCACAATGTGCAGTTTGGCGTGTGCCAGGACTGCTACATGCCCAAGGACCCGTCCAAGCAGGGACACCGCGGCATTGGGTTCGTGACCTACGCCTCTCCAGAGTCGGGTGCGCAGTGTGCTCTGGAGCGCACTGCCTGGCTTGCTTGCTTGCTTGGGCTCACCGCTTGGCACCACAAGGCACCTGCACATGCTACACCAAGCATCGGTGCAGATACAGTTGGCTGGCGTGCTTGCTGCTGGTCTGGCGTGCTTGCAAGCTTCAAACCGCGGCCTGCTCTGTCGTATGGTACCATCCATGGCCTGGCTCATCTCTGAAATCTCCCCACAACACGCTCCTGCCCTGCAGTGGAGCTTGTGATGGGACAGACGCACGTGCTCAACGGCAACGAGATTGCCATCGACCGCGCCACGCCCAAGGAGAAAACGGCGCTGCTGCCGGGCCGGCTCAGGTGCGCACATGCATTTGCGCCCTTGCGTCATGTGGTGCACCCACATGTGCTTGTGCTGCCGGCATGGGTCACTGAACAGGTGCAGCAGCAGCAGCAGCACATCATGCGGGGCTTGCAGCCAGCCATTTGGGGGTGCCCACCATACTGAGGCAGCAGAGCAGCTAGGCTCAACGCGGCGCCGCTTCCGTCTCCCTGCCCTGCAGCATGAGCCAGCCCAACCTGCAGCTGGCGGGCGCCGGCGGCCACGGCAGCCAGCCCTTTGGCTTCATGCGGGGGGCGGGCGGCGCAGCAGGCGGCCAAGCCGGGTGAGGACCCCTTGTGCAACCAACTTGCCCTGTGCATGCCGTGCTGCGTGCTGAGCTGCACTTGCGCATCGCAGCTTGCAGCGTTTATGCTCAGAAGCATAATGCATCCCAGTTGCTGGGCCGCAACAGCCTTGCCCATCACCCCGCCTGCTGTGCCTAGCCGTGCCCTCACGCCACCTGCCATGCCTTTGTTCTCCCACCTGCAGGCTGAATAACATGCTCCTGGGCCTTGGCGGCCGGCAGATGAGCCACCCCGCGCTGCCGCTGAACGCGGGCGGTATGCTGGGCAGCCCTCCAGGCCAGCAGGTGCTGCAGGGCAATGGCAGCGCGCACGGCGGCAGCTACCAGGGCGGCAGCTACCACGGAGGCAGCTACCACGGCGGCCAATCAGCTAGCGGCAGCTATCATGGTGGGCAGTCCGCTAGTGGCAGCTATCATGGCGGGCACGGCAGGCACGCCGGCGGCAGCTACCATGGCGGGCAGTCGGCCAGCGGCAGTTACCACGGCGGCCAAGCCAGCGGCAGCTATCACGCCGGCCAGGCTGGCGGCAGCTACGGCGGCGCCCAGTTGGGGGGTGGCAGCTACCACGGCGGCCAAGCGAGCGGCAGCTATCACGGCGGGCAGCAGCAGCTGGGCAGCGACGGCAGCTTCCACGGCAGCCAGGCGGGCAGCACGTACAGCGCCGGCAGCCTGGGCGCTATGGCGGCTTTTGGCTCTGCCACAGGTGTCAACCTGGGCCTGCTCCAAGCGGCCGCGCTGCAACAGCTCAACACGGGGGCGGGCCTGGGGCTGGAGAGCGGCAGCCCCTCGCAGCTCATCTCGCTGCTCTCCGCCAGCACAGCGGCGGCCAGCCAGGCGATACCGCTTGCGCGGTACGCCTCAGCGGGGCAGAACGTGGGCAGCGCGCCATCCTCGCAAGGCGATCTGTCCAGCCTGCTGGCCTCGGCTGCGGGAGAGTCGAGCGTGCACGGCGGATGGCTGCGCGGCTCGCTGCCTGCCAACACGGGCTCGGGCGGACTGGGCCCCGCCTCGGCGCGCGCAGGTGGGCCACAGCTAGTGCATGCTTATGGGGCTGCGGGTTGGCTTCGTGCAAGCCTCATTCTCAAGTGCAGCCGGCGCTACACTGCTTGTGTCTGTCTGTGTCCCACCCATCATGCTGTAGCATGATGCTGCACGCGGATGCGTAATGCGTCTTTGTCCAGCAAATCCACTTGTTGGCACCCTCACACTGCCCCGCAGGCCCCCGCATCTTTGTGGGCAAGCTGTCCAAGGACACGACCGAGGCGGACGTGAAGGAGCACTTCATGCGCTTTGGATACGTGCTGGACGTGTACCTCCCCCGCGGTGTGCCCTGGCTGCCTGTTGCCCTGGCTGCCTGCTGGACTTTGCATGGCGGGAAGGAGTTGCATGCATGCCTACGCCTGGCATGCTGTATGCCGCATTCTGCCGCACATGACAACTGGGCTTTGTCTGCCAGGCGGGAGCCGTACCTGCTGGCACCCAGCCGCGCCTCCCTGCTGCACGCCACCTGAAATATGCTGCCCTCCATCTCCTTCTCATTGCAGACAAGAACAACAAGCGGGAGCACCGCGGCTTTGGGTTCGTCACCTTTGAGACGGAAGCAGCAATTCAGGTGAGGCGGCGGGCGAGCGGCAGGCGCAGGGTGTACATCCACAGCAGCACAACAGGCGCCTTTGCGCCGAAGCCCACCTGGCATGCACATTGCTGCCGTGGCTGCACACGATGCCCTGCTCTTTGTACAACATGCGTCATCGAACCGTGCAATGACCCCTTCTTGCAAGCGGTTTTGACACTATTCCTCCCGCCTGCCTGCCCATGGTTGCGCAGCGGGTGGTGGCCCACGGCCCGCACCACATCCGTGGCTCCATTGTGGCAATCGACTCAGCGGTGCCCCGCCAGGTGAGCAGGCCCCTCACCTGCATTGCTTGCGAGCTTGGATGCCCGCGAACAGACACGCATTGGCAGCCCTTGGTTTCAGTTGGGTATTGCGGCGTACCCAGCAGCTGCGGGTGGTTTGCCGCCGCCGCCCTGCCCTGCCCCAGATGCCGCTGTGCCAACCTTGCTGTTTGCGTCAACCCTGGCCCGCACCTGCTGCAGGAGGAGGTTGTGCTTGCCATGGAGGGGCACACGGGGCTGGGCGGCGGCGCCGCGCTGGGCGCTGAGCGTGACAGCACCGCGGAAGCGATTCACCAGCTGGAGGTGCTCAGCTTGGAGGGCAGCGGGCGCGGCCGTGCCATGCTGCGGCCCTTCTAAGTCAGGCGCTTGCATGCACGCAGGCCGTGCCGCGGCCTGCTGCCTCCAGCGCTGAGGTAACCGCTGCCCCCGCAAAGCAAAGCCCGCCACAAAGCGGTGCTTTGCTGCCCAGGACGCCTGCCCAACCAGATGCCCCCGGCCTCGCAACTCGAATTGAGATCGACCATTTTCGTTCTTCGTGCATATTCTTCCTTCCCTTTCTTCCCCCCTTCACCCTGCTTTTCAGCCCCACCCCCACCCCTGGCCTCCCCAGCTCCGGAATTACTTGTGTGCAGCCCTGTTCCCACCCGTTCGACAGCTTATTTACCGCCCATGGCGGCCCGGCTTCTGCAGGCTCGCCGCCAGCGCCACTGCCGCTTCTCTGCCCGCCACCCTCCCGCTTGCTTGCCCGGTGCAGCGCAGCACCGAAGCAGCATCGCACTGCACCTCGCATCCGGTGTGGCGTTGGCGCGCGGCGGCCTGCGCTCTCGATACCACGTATTCATTCGCCCTCTAGTCTGTTACGAGCGACTTACAACCCCCCTCCTGCACCCGCGGAGCGACACCAAGTATGCCTCAAGCCCTGGGGCGGCCCCCACCTTTCCCCCCCTTCAAGCCACCCAACCCCTTATTGTTTTGCGTCTTCCGAGGTCCCCGTCTTCCTCTCAGCTGCGTCGTGCCCCTGCTTTGCCGATTCAACCGNCGTCCCCCCCCCATCAGAGTGTCACTCCTTGCCAAGTGAGCCAGTGCGATATGCCCTGCCCGCGCCTTTTGTCCTTCGGCGGCGCGGCTATGTGTGTTAGCGTGCCTCTCTGCCATAACTAGCTGCAGGACGCAACTCCCACCCCGTCCCCTTCCCGCTTTTCGGCTGTTTGTTGTACCAACGCGTGCGTCTCCCTTACCTGGCACTGATCGCGCTACCGTAGAAGTTGCTGTAACGGCCTGTGAGAGCGTGAGGCGCGCTGGCCCAGGTGTTTGCAAGGGGCGCTTCAGCGAGGGGCATGTGATGCGCACCGAAGGTGCCGCCACCCAGTGCTGTTGGGCAGACCAGCAGCCTTGCCACGAAGAGCAGCAGGCGGTATGCTTCAACTGTGCATCTCTTGCAGCAGCAGGCCAGGACGGGGCAGTTGTGGCGCCGACTGAGAAGGCGGGCATGCACGCCACCAGGCACAGCGGCGCAACAATTTTGTGTGTTTCTTGTCGCTCTAAGTCCGTGTGGAGGCTTGTTGGTTCTCAGCATGGCCCCCCAAGGCAGGTTGCCTGCCTTTGCGGCTGCTTTGGCCTCTGGGACCGCAGGGCACGCTGTAAGGAGCTCGCTGGTTGGCCGCCAGCTGCAAACCCTGGCCTGCCTGCTCGCCTCCCTGCACTGCAGGCGATGATCTGCTGCGCCAGCGCCTGGCGGAGCTGGGCCCGCAGCCCTGGCACGCCAGCGGCGCCTTTCAGCCGCCCCAGAGCTCGCTGACGCTGTCCTTCAAGCATGATGGGCGCAACATCAGCCTGCCGCTGGGCTCCCGGCCGCCGGAGGAGAACGCCCTGCAGGCGCTGCTCGCCGCCGCCACGGCCTCGCCCTTTGCCAAGAAGGCAAGCAGGCATGAAGGGCAAGGCCTGCGTATGCAGCGACTGGGTGGCTGAGGATGAGCGATCGACTGTAGAGCAAGTCATGACCCTCAGGTTTTGTTGCGCACTTGGGGCTGTGCAGGTCCAGCAGCTTGCCCAGCGGCCGCCGCTCCTCGCTGCTCTGCTAATCTGCAACGTTTTACACTCATGGCCTCCCTCCCCTGTCTGCCCACTCCTCAGGGCAAAACAGTGGTGGACCCGAGCTATCGAGCTGCGCTGGAGCTGGCCCCCGGATCGTTTGAGAGCGCAGCGGCGCTGCCGCCAGCGGTGCGTACCAGCCGGTCTGTGGCATGCTTCCTCGGCCTGCTCACCCATGTGTGCCCTGCTGCTGCCGGCATGGCCAGCAGCGCCAGCAAGTGCCAAACCAAGGGCAGTTCGGATCTGAAAGGATGCCATGCAGCCATATGCAGGACACGTCCCTGATGTCCCACGGCTCTCTGGCTGCCCCCTGTGCAGGGCGTGCTTACCGAGGCGGCCGCGGTGCTGGCGCCTGATGCCCGCGATATCTGTGCAGAGCTCATCAAGCTGAACATCTATGGGCCCGGTGGGTGCGAATCAATCCAGTGAATGTGCAAAACATGCGCACGGCAGCAGACCAGGGCCAGCGCCACGGCCCAGGGGTGCTACGACTGCTCTTCCCAAGTGCCCCCCACGAGGCACACCCCCTGAGTCGCCCCTCTGCCGTGGCCAAGCGCTGCCCCGCCCATGCCACCCCCGCACCCTGCCACCCCCGCACCCTGCCACCCCTGCACCCTGCCCAGGCGCTTTCTTCAAAGCGCACAGTGACACACCCATGGGCGGCAAGCATGTGGGCAGCCTGGTGGTCTGCCTGCCCTGCGGCCCACACCAGGGCGGGCAGCTGGTGCTGCGCCACCAGGTGATGTGGGGGATGTGCAGGCCAGTCATGGCTAGGCATGTTAACAGCAGTTGGCCTGCTCGGCAAGCCTGCAAATTCAAAATCGGACCAAGCCTACGCAGCTTTTGGCTCAGCAGCTGTCCCACTTTGCTGCCGGCAGGGAAACGAGCACACCTGGAGCACCGCCGATGCCGTGGCGGCCGCTGCCGGCGGCGATACCAGCCTGCAGTGGTGCGCCTTCTTTCCGGACGTGGAGCACGAGGTGAGGCAGGGCTGGCTTAAGGGGGAAGTGCAACATGTGTGGCATGCCATGTCAGCAGGGAGCAGCAGCCAAAGGTGCATCAATCCGCAAGCACACATGCAGCTGCTCAAGTCCCACACCACAGGCCGCTGCCCTCCCAGCTTAGTAGTGCTGGGCATCACTCCATGCCCCCACAGGTGCTGCCCGTGTCGTCTGGACACCGCCTCACCCTGTCCTACAATCTGTACTCCGCGGCACGGCCCCCAGCTGCCAAGGCCGGCGGCAAGCGCAAGGCAGGGGAGCAGCGCGGCCTGCCCACCTCCAGCGCCAGCCTGGCGGCCGCTGCGCACGCTCCGCAGCTCAGCGCAGAGCGTGACGCACCGGGCGCTGTGGGTACGCTGCGCACGCTGCTGGCCGACCCCGCCTGGCACCCAGAGGGAGCCAAGCTGGGAGTGATCCTGGGGCACAAGTGCGCTGAGGCCAAGTGGCAGGGGTCTGGGCGGAGCAGAATGGCGGCTGCGGTGGGAAAGGTTGGCCTTGATCCTCTCGTGCCTGCCGGTCAGGCGATGCTTTTGGCTGTTACATCGCACGGCGAGAGACTCTTGCACTTTTACACTTCCATGTATGCACACACGCCTGCAGGTATGCGGCAGGGCTGGAGGGGCTCAAAGACCACATGTTTCCCGCGGCGCTCAAGGTGGGGAGCTGCAGCTGCATTGCAGCTGAGCAATGGGCAGGGCGGCCTTGCTGGGGTGCTCTAGCAGCGCCATGCCAGCAGCAGCATGCGTCACCCCTGGTGCCAGCGCCCTGCACGCCCTCCTGCCTGCCCGAGAGCCCCCGCTTAAACCTCGCCTTGCTGTCGCCGCCTACCTTTTCCTGCCTCCCTTGCTTGCTTCCCCCGCTACACCTGCCCCCCCTGCAGGGCCGAGACCGCCTGCTGTATGCCGTGTTTGCCTCCTGCGAGCTGGAGACGCGCACAGCGCCGCTCTTCAAGGTGTGACGGGTCTTGAGGTGGGACATGCCAATGTGGTGGGGCGAGGCTGAGGATTATGACGCTACACGGCTGCCGGCTGCCCGCCTTCCAACATGTGCTGCGCTGTGACTGTGCCCGTAACCTTTCCAAAGCAGGGCTGGGAGGAGACGGAGGACTATGACGTGTATGAAGAAGCCATGGCTTGGNCGCCCAAGGAGGGGCCGCAGCCGACACGCGAGGAGTGGTTCCTTCAGGTGATGTGCTTGATCTTGAGCCAGTAGCTGCCTGCAACTGTCAGAGCAGCTGCCGTTTAATGCAGCCAAGAGTGCGGCTGCATGCCTGAAACATAGGCCGGGGTTCCGCTGCCAAGGCTGCACCGGCCGGTGTTGGTGTAGGCAAAGCCGTCAGGGAGAAAGGGCGGTGCCTCTGTGCCCAGATGCAGCAGACGTCCGGCCCCTTCAAGGGCGAAGTTCACCTGCCCGTCCCGAGTTCTATGCAGATGGAGCATTGCATGCATGCCATCGCAGAAGCTCTCTGCCACCGACACACAGTTGCATGCCCTGCCGCACTCCTGTGCATGCAGCATCTGTGCGTGGGGCGGGGCTTTGACACGGCATGGAGCCGGATGAAGGGCGGCGGCCCCTGGAGCATGGACGACTTTGCTCTGTACAGCGACGGTGTGCCGCGGGGACTAATCAGTGTTGGGGTCGGCCACAAGATGGTGGTCGTGCCTTGTGCCCCCTGCGCTTCACTTTGCATGCCGACTGCGCAATGCCTGTGCAGTTTCTGAGCAAGTGGGTAGGCCTGGTAGCGCCTGAGGTGCCTTTGCTATTTATTTGAAACAAACTCTGCACTTCCTGCCGCCCTGCCCCGCCCAGACACGGGCGCTGAGCAGTATGCATTGGACTTGAAGGCACAGACGTCAAAGGACCTTGGCATCTGCTGGGTGACGCCACTGGACGAGACGCAAGCCTTCCTGCATTCAGACAAGGTCAGGTGGTCGATCGAGGGGGCAACTGTTTGGCCGCTGCAGAATACAGCTCAAGGGCAGTGGCAGGCGAGAGCTGGGGTTGGAGCCTTTGCAGCCAGGCACGTGCAACTTTCGAGTTGCAAAGATCCAGAGCAGGCAGAGTAATGCGTGTTGCAGCCATTTCCGCTTACCAAAGGATGTCTGCAAGATGTGCCTTCACTCCTGCAGATATCGGCATTCGGCAACGGCAGCCTGTGGTGAGCCGGACAGCCTGCACTGGCCTTGCTCTGCTGCAGCTCTGCTGGCGGCCGCCTCTCAGAAAACGTCAAATAGCACCGGAGCACTTGTGCTGTCAACGCTCGCGCCCCTCCATCTTGCCCTTCCTCATCGCTGTAGGTACATGAACTACACGTCAGGGGCATGCCTGGTGGTGACCGTGCCGCCAGCGGGGCAGGGCGTGCGCGCCGTGGCTCCGGCACCGGCGCCGCCCGAAGCCAGCGCTTGAGCGGCATGGGGCGGAGGAGTGTTCGGTGGGAAGGCGCGTCGACGAATGAACTCACTTTCCACCGATGCAGCACCTACCCTACCATGTTTCTGCACTTGGCTAGCCCACAGCAGACGCACTTTACTCTTCGGTTGATTGTTATGTCACGCAGTAGAGACGCTGCACTGTCAATGCCTCGCCTTCTGCGGTGCTACCACAGGTCAATGGGCCTGTAAGAGGAAAAGGTGAGGTGCGCCGTCACAATGGCTCCTGTACACGCTCTGCAAAACTGCAGGTGCTTGAACATTTGAGGTCCCATTATGCAAAGAAGGGTCAGTGCTGGTCAGGTGCTCTGCACGTTGCTGATGCAAACAGCTGCACCGAGGCCCGCCGCCGACCTGGCGGCACCGCCGCACCATGTGGTCCCAAGAAATGAGCAGCTGGCCCGAGGCGCAGCTCGCTGCGCACTGCCGTGCAGCATCTCCATTTGAGGTTGCCGCGGTGCGCACGTGCTGGGGTTCGCAAAGGGGCCACCCCTGCTCTGCTCAGCCCCGGCGGCCGAGCGCGAAGGTTTCGGCGCGCCGTCCCGCTCCAACCATGCCAGGACCGCAAAACGGCGCGATCGCAGGCCCGATAGCCACCGCTGGCAGCGGCGGCGGGAATGGCAACGGCGGCGGCGGCGGCAGTGAGGCCACACGTTTGCCGCCAAAGTCGCCGAGCAGCAACTGGACTGGGGCCAAGAGTGTGCTGACGGCTGTGAAGGCCACCAACCGCTTCCAAACGCTGCGGGGTAAGTGCTACAGCAGCAGGCCCTTGTATACACGGCTGGTGCGGCACAGCACGGCAGCGGGGCACGTTGACTGCTGTGCACTGTTGACCGTCCACTGCGCTGCTCATGCAGACTTGATTGGCACTGATGCCTACATTGAGCCCTCCCGGCTGGAGATGGTCAAAGCGCTAGGAGAAGGCGCGTTTGCAAAAGTGCAGCTGGCGCGCCTGCAGCCAGCCGATGGGGCGGCCAGCGGCGAGGGCAAGGGTGGCGGCAAGGGCGGCGGGGCGCAGCAGCCTGGGCGGCAGGTGGCTGTGAAGGAGCTTCGCAAGGTGGGCGGCTGTTGCCTCTGTTGATGCTATGTGGCTTTATGAGTGTCCTGTACAGCTGCCAGGCTGCAGGCACGGTTTGCCCCTCGGTTTGTTGTACTCAGTGCTGCCGCTCTGCAATGTGATTGAGCTGAGGGGCAGCGAGAGAGGGAGCGGTTTTGCAGGCAGGCAGCTCAGCAATCTGCTGGGGTTGACGCATCTGATACGTTTTCATGGCTGTATTCAATGCGCACAGTTCCTCTTTAACATTTTGTCTATGTTGCAGGAGCTGCTGGAGGACCCCGGCCAAGTGCAGCTGTTTGTCAAGGAGGCACGTGGCTGACCACAGCGTTGGCGCGGCTTTGCAATCCTGACCGGGGGCAGGCTGGAGTGCTTGATTGCAAAAATTGTCCCGTCGTGACCACAGCTGCGCATTTTTTGGCATCCCAGCGGTAACATTGCCCGCCTCCTGCACCCCGCAGGTGGCCCTGCTGCGCAAGCTGCGCAGCCGCCACATTGTGGAGTTCATCGGCTGCTCCTGGATGCGCTCCGACCTGGACGACTCAGCAAAGCCGGGCGCGCTGCCGCAGCACCTGTTCTACGTGCAGGAGTACTGTGAGCAAAGGGGCTGCATTGCACCTGTTCTACAGGCAGGATGTGGGCGAGGGTTGAACTGCCGCAGCACCTGTTCTATGTGCAGGAGCACTGTGAGCATGCCACAGCAGAAGTGCAGGAGGGCGCCGCGCCTTGCATTCTCTGCAGCCGACCCTGCCGTGCAGCCCGCTGCGCCCCTACTACCATGTTCTTCCTGCCACGCGCACCCGNCCTGCTGTGCCTTGCTGCACAGGCGGCGGCGGCTCCCTGGGGGACCTGGTGCGGCGCCAGATGATCAACCCATTCAGGAAACTGTACAGGTAGCTGGCGGGTGCTACTTGTGTGCCCAAAAGTTTGCAGCAGTTGCACACCACATTGCATTTCTTTTTGCCGGTGCACAATGGCAACCTGCGAGTGCGCACGTTTGGGGACCTCCTAACCTTGTTGAGCCCCGCTGGCCCGCCCGCAGCGATGCCGACGCGCTGCGCTGGGCGCTGCAAGTGGCCAAGGCGCTGCAATACCTGCACGAGTCGCGCCCGGCAGTCATTCACAGAGACCTGAAGCTGGTGAGGGGCTGGTGCTGCGCTTGCCGGTTGTTTTCAAGAGCTTGACGCTCAACAGCTTTACGCCTTTGGCAGGCTGAAGTGCAAGCAGGGGGGAGGGCAGACGCGTGCACTCTTTGCCTGCTTCTAAGATTAAGTGCTGCTGCCGGTTCTGGAAACGTGCGCAGGAGAACATCATGCTGACGGACGCTGACATGGCAAGCGCCGATGCCAAGCTGGCAGGTGGGCGAGGCGAGGGCATGCTTGCTTGCACATTTCGCCCTGGTAGCCGCTGCGGGCGCACATGCGCCAATCAGGTGCTGCCGCAGGGCACCAGCAAGGTTTCGTCCGCACCAGCAAGGTTTCCTGCCATGCTGCTGCAGACTTTGGCCTGGCCCGCCTCACGCCCGCGTCCGAGCGACAGAAGCGCAACCGACTGTGAGGCTGCCTCGCAGCCGTTGGCACACATCGCAGCCTAGGGTGTGGTGTGCTGGACGGGTGCCAGCCACTAGGCTGCATGACTTGTGTTGCGGCTGGCTCTGGCTGGGCGATTTGACAAGGGAAACAATGCACCGTCACATGGCAGAGCACTTGCAAGCCGTGCCCTCTGTCCTTCCTCTCCTCCCCCCCTGCAGCACCCAGCTGCTGTCGCGGCCGCGGCAGGAGTGGGACGCAGAGATGCGGCGCAGCAGCAAGAAGCTGGATGCGACGCTGGACCGCATCCTCACTGCCACCAACTGTGAGGATTGTAATCTTTCAAGACACTGCTTGAGTGGAAGGTTCGGGGTTTCTTTGTCCATGAGATCCCACCGTGCATTTACATAGACGACATGATGCTTTGCAGTGCGAAGTTCACCTCTGCTAGCGCTTGGATGCAAGGGTGCTGGTTGAGTGCTGAACCCGCGTCCCGCGTCACCTCTGACCCACCCCCGCATGCTGTGCCCCGCAGCGGCCAGCAGCAGGCGCAGCGTGTCGAGCAAGTCGCTGGCGCTGTCCGCCCTGCAGTCCAGCCATGCCCTCACGGGCAAGACCGGCAGCTTCGGCTACATGGCGCCTGTGAGGGCATCCATAGTGCTTGTGGGGTGGCAGAATTGCTCGGGGTGCGCTTGCCCCTGCGCGACAAGGGTTAGAGGCACAGCTCATGAGTAGGTCCGCCCAGGCCATGAGAAGCGCTCGTCATCCCAGTTCATGCTGACTTGGAGCCATGCTGTGGCCTGCCCTGCAACCGCAGGAGGTGTGCCGCGCGCAGGCCTACAACAGCCAGGCCGACGTTTTCAGCCTGGGCATGTGMWTGTGAGTGCGGGGGAAGAGGCCNGTGNCTTGAGGCTGGGGAAGCNACATGCGATGGCCCCCAGCATACCAAACTTTNGCAGGCCACGTGCANCCCGCCACATGTAGACATGCCCCCACCGCAGTCCTGGCACTCGCGCGCTGCTTGCAATTCTCAATGCTTGCAGGTACAACCTGTTCTGCCGGCCACGTGCATACATTGGTGATGTCGACCTGCCTGCCGAGTTCACTGCTGTCTCTTACGCATCTTTTCCTTCTCTCGCAGGTACAACCTGTTCTGCCGCACCATCCCCACCATCCAAATCCTGCTGAACGGCACAGAGGAGCATCTGGAACTGTACGCCGCCAAGGTGGGAAGCTGGGCTGGTTGCAGTGGCAATTGTCTGCCTGCTGCACAACACCTCTCCCAGGCTGAGCAGCAGCCTAGGCCTGCCTACCAGGGCCTTTGGGCTCTCTTAAACCACCTGCATGGTGCATCCTTCCTATGGTTGCAGGTGGCCAACGGGTGAGCGGCAGGGAGCACGATCCCCATCTCGGGGCGTGCAGGTTGCTGCCATCTGCCCTGCTCCATCCTGAGCCAAAGTGGCCACGCTGCCAAGTTGCCTGCTGCTGCTGGGCCTTGCCGCCGCCTGGCCCCTGCTGCCGCTGGGCCCTGCCGCCGCTGGGCCCTGCCTTCCGAGCCGACATCACCACGACCCACCCAACCTCACCCTTGCTGCCTGCCCTGCCAGGTACCGCCCGCCGCTGATGCCGCACCTGCCGTCCTCGCTGAAAAAGGCTATCGAGCAGTGCTGGAGGGACAGCCCGGAGCTGCGCCCCACCGCAGCACAGCTGGTCGACATGCTGACGGCCATCCAGGAGGCGGGTGAGCAATCAAGGGGCACGTCGTGCAAGCTGGTGCACCAAGGCTTGGTCTGGCTGGCTGCCTTAGGCTGAATGCAGCTGTGGTCCTGTCCCCAGTGGAGAGCCAGGACTGTGGGAGTGGCTGGGCATGCCTCCAACTGGGGGGTTGGTCAGCCTCGCCTCCCGCAAGCGTCCGCCCTGCCCTCCCCCTGCCGCCCGCAGGCGAGGTGGACACATCAGGCCCGCAGTCCGGTGGTGGCGCTTCCGGAGGCCGCTGCTGCACGGTGATGTGACAGTGTGGTGCACCGTGCTGCACGAGCAGCGGCTGCTCGTGTGCCGCTGCTGGCTGGGCAGTGTATAGTGTGAATGACTGGACCTCCAAGCTGATAATAACCGAATGCCACCCAAATTCCAACTCTGCCTGTTCATTGTGTGCTCTCCTGCCCCAAACCTGCTGCTGCGCAATTCCACCTGACTGTGCGCTGGAACTATGCGCTCCTACATGGACGGACTGTTGACAGAGTTGCCATAAACTGGGAGTGCTGTGCCCCAAATCGACCCACTTTGTAACAAGCAAGCTCAGCCTGCGATCAGTCGCTCTGCAAGCATCACACTGCTGTCTCGGCCACTGCCTATCGCCCGATGGAGGCTGCTGGGTCTGGTCTGCTGCAACCCTCGCTGATCGTTTCCCTCACTCGGTCTTCACCAGCACAGGAGCACCGAACCTGGCTAATACCTTGCGCTGCGGCCCCGGCCTCTGCGGCACCGGCAGCGACTGCAGCCATGGTTGTGCCTCCGAGCAGCTGGTTGGCTGGCCCTTGTACACCTGCCACCACAGCTTCACTAGGTCTGCATCTCGCTGGTTGTCTGCAACAGCAGCAGGGGGGCAGACAATGTAGAAAATTGTCGGTGTGACATGCAACGATCACAAAAGGACCTGGGTGAAAAATGCCTCGTGGGTCAAGGTGCACCATTCGGAGAGAACGTAGCAGCCAAAGCCGCCCGCCCTGCCGCCTTAGAATTCGGCACACACCTGGGTGCCCCTCCTGCCACGGCTTGCCATCGGTGTAGTGAAGCACAGCAACCTGCCGCCGGGGCGAATTGTGTGCGAGCATTGAGGCTGCTCAGGACAGCGTGCATGCCTTCAATCTTGCGGCAGCTGCACAGGCTGACATGCCCAAGGCACACACAGCAAGGCGTCCACACCACAGCAGCATGATACCTGCGGCCACAGCATTTCCCACAGCTGCGGATGGTGCCGCCGGATGCCGCGCTGGGCGTTGAAGGCGGGCGGCAGCAGCCGCAAAACACTCTGCAGGAAGTCGGTGACAGCGCAGGAGTTGGCGCTTGTGGGAGGGGCAGTGGACAGGCACAGCAGACCATGCAGACCTCGACAGCATCGCTGCCTCTCAAAGCCTGCCTGGTAGCGCCAGTTAAGGAAATCCTGTTCCGCGTAGCCGCCGATGGGGGCTGCCCCCGCCGCCAGCAGCGATCCAAAGAGCCGCAGCTCGGCCCGGCAGGGCGACATGACAAACAGGCCTGGAGGGCGGGGGANGGGGCGGGCACGCCAAGGCGATGATGTCTCTGGGCAAGGTAGTTGTGAAATCCAATGCAGAGGAAGAATGGATAGGGCCGGGTGAGTCGACAGCAGGCAGCATTGGCTTTCCACCCACCATCAACCCACCCACCTGCATTGAAGTAGGACGGTTGCTCTGGGCAGAACAGCGAGCAGGCATCGCGCTCCTGCTGCGTCTCCCGCCCCGCNGMGYMGKSRGGMGNTGTGGGAAGGGANGGGCNAGGGGTNGCTGGGACNATGCCATGTGATGCTGTTTAACGCCGCCCGCCACAGAATGCACTTGTGACTAAAGCCGGGCGGTGGCCAACGGTCTGCTCCCAATCCAGCCCAACCAGAACAACCAGCACAGCACAGCACAGCACAGCACAGCACAGCACAGCACAGCACAGCACAGCACAGCACAGCACAGCACAGCACAGCACAGCACAGCACCGCACCGCACCGCACAGCACACCTGCGTAGAAGCCGGGCGGCAGGTCAAACAGGCCGTCGATGCTGCGCAGCACCAGCATGTCTGCGTCCAGGTACACTAGCCTGCGCTCAAGGGCCCAAAAGCCCCTACCATGTTGCGCTGGAGAAAATGCGAGCATGACAATGAGCCGCGGCCGTGTGGCTACTGGCCTCTCCTTCCTCTTGCTTCACCCGAGCACTGCTCCCGCCCCTGCTCCAGCACTTGCAAACTGCTGCCACCAGGCAGACCCAACAGAACTTGCAAACTCCTGCCCCCACCTGTCCCACTCCTCCAGCTCCCACATGCGCAGCTTGGTCCAGCACTCGGCGTACAGCTGCAGCTTGTAGCGCGCTGGGTCGTGCCCGCCTGTCTTGCATGGGGGCATGCAGGCAGGGTTACCGATGCATCACACCAGCACAACAATGTGCAGGCAACACTGCTGCTGCGAGGCAGAATGCTGAGCACGGACAGCTTCTCTCATCATGTTGCAGTGCACTGAACCGCCATTCATTCATTCTGCATCGCCCCAAGTGAGCGCCAACCCACCCGGCGGCAGGTACCGCTGCACCGCCTGCGGCCGGCACCCCGGCTCCTGCTGCAGCGCCGCCACTGCGCTGGGGGGCAGCGTGTCAGCTGTATACATGACCAGCAAGGGGTGGGCCGTCTGCACCGCCACCAGGCTGCGAGCCAGTGCTTGCACGCCCGGAAGGTATGCGTCCCTGCGAGCAGCCAGGAGGCGCGTATGTGTGCAGGTCTGTAGCGATTAGGATACGGTACGGGTGGCTCGTGCATGTTGGTTGCTCGGTTGCGTGCAGGCTCGCAAGCTCCAGCGCATATCTCTAGCCAAACCCAAAGCCAACATGATCGCACCTTGTGAGCAGCGTGACAAACGCAAACCTGCCCCGCCCGCTGCCTGCCTCAGCCGCTGGGCCAGCCGCCTCCAAATCGGAAGGCACACGCGCCAGGCCAGCCAGGCTGCTCTCATCCCCGGCCGGCGTGTGCGGCGTGATGGATTCGCTGCTGCTGCTGTGGGGCAGGCTGCAGGGTGCGGGCTTGCTGTGCCCCAGCGCCACGGCAAGCAGCGGTGGCAGCACTGGAACGACAGCGAGTGCGTCCAAGCAACATGCGGTGCCGCCTGCAGGAATGCGAGCCATTGAACAAGCAGTTTGGGTTGTGATTGGCAGACCAACCAGCTGAATTCACGGCGGCGTGCTCGCCCGGCTTCCTGCCGGCCGTTGCCGTGGCGGCCGCCGCACCTGGAAGCCGCTGCACCGCCACAGCAGGCGTGCAGCTGATCGCTACATCTTCCGTGCTCTCAGTAGCAGCAGCCAGCGGGCCTGGGGCTGCCTGCAAGCTCGGTGGCGCCATCGCACCACTCGGTCAGTCAGGCTAGGGAGCTGTGCCGCTTCCCACAGACTATGCGTGATATCAAGAAACTGCAGGCGGCTCATCAGGCGCTCCGAGGCACCTGGGACCACGAGTGCTTGCAATCAGCCTTGCATGATAGGGGAGAGGGCCAAACCGAAGCGTGCGGCGCATCAGCGATAGTTGCTGAACTGATGTATTGAGTGACGAGCGCCGAGGCCCCGTGGTGAGAGCGCCCGGCCTTGCAGCGCCGCCCGCTGTCGTTTTCGGGCCCCCGCGCTGCATGCAGTGTTGCACCTGAACTTCGTGAAGCTTGTGGGCGCCAACGCCGGGCCGTCCCAGTCAGCCGCCGCTGCCCGCCGCCGCTGCCGCCGCCGCCTGCCAACCCGCTGCAACCCTCCTGCCACCAGCTGCCGCAGCCACCAATATTATCACCCTGACGGCAGCGCTCTTGCAGTAGCCCATTGGCAGAGGCAGCTTCGCACAGCATCATGAGTGACCCAGCAGCAGCGGCGGCGGCGGCGGCAGCGCCGAGCAGCAGTGAGCAAGGCAGCAGCGCAGCCGCAAGCACAAGCGGCGGCGTTAGGGGCAGCGGCGGCATGAACGACAGCAGCGTTGTGCGAGTGGGAGAGGAGAACAAGGATTCGTGCGTCCCCAAGTTTGACGCCCTCTGGTTCTGCTACTGTGAGTTCAGGCGCTGCTGCGGCAGCTGTGGCTGTGCCCGCCCTTGCTTTGGACAAGTGCAGCCAGAGTGCAGCCGTGCTGCTGCCACTGCTAACCTGGTTTGCATGGGCCCACAACTGTGCTGCGGCACCTTGACCGCCTGGCGGTTTGGAACGATACAGTGCAAGCTGGGCTGCACCTTTGCTGCTGCTCACCGGCTCCACCCTGCGCACGCCTCACAAGTGCCCCTCCCCGGTTCCTCTTTGCCCTTGCCAGCCCCTGCGTACCAGCTGCAGCAGTACTATGTGTACGGCGAGGTGGACGACTGCTTCTCCAAGTGGACCGCCTTCTTTGACTGCCTCAAAAAGAAGACCAAGTACAAGGAGGAGGTGGGCGGCCCTGTATAGCTTGATATTTGTTTGAATGCTGTGCACAAAAGAGAGGTGTGTGCAAGTTTTGGGTGTGCAGCTAGGATGTGCTGCAGGCTAGCTCAAGGGTTGCACGTGGTACGAGCTCCCACTGCTGCTGCCCGCACCGCTTGGCCCCGCTCTTCAAGCCCACTCTGCGGCTTGCTGTCATGCTGCTTACTGCTCACCGACCCCCACCCTCCGCTCCCGCCTTCTCCTGCAGGTGCTGGCAGCGGAGGCAGAGGCGAAGCACCCACTCTGGGACATTCGCACGCACGCAGAGGCGGAAGGGTTTTGGAAGCGGGTGCGTTTGGGGTGGGGGCTGCTGGGCTTGACGGGCAGGCTGTGATGGGCCGCTGGGTTGCAGCCTGCATGCATGGCCGCACCCATGGGCACCTGCTGTATAGTATGCCTTGTGCAGGCCAGTGATCAATGAGCGCTGAGGTGCACTGAGTTTTCCCCTGTGCCTGTGCTACCACCCACAGGAGTTTGGGCACCTCAGCGGCGAGCAGCAGGAGGATGCGGCAGAGGGTGCACGGCACACGGCTGGCAAGGCCACGCTGGTGTGACTGGCGCCGGCATTGGTCGCTCGCCGGCTTGCCTTGACTGCCGACGCGCATTGCGTGCATGTGTATCTATTGATTGGCAGCCTGCCTGGCAGCTGTAAGGCGCGCTTGCATGTGGGCAGCAGCATTGGAGGTATCCAGGACGCAGGGGGCTGAGCGGGAGCAGCAGTCACGGCCGGCTAAAGACTCAGTCAGTTACTCTGATGGCCTTGTATCATTTCACTGTGTGATGTTGCAGCACACGCAGCCAACAGCTGCCGCGCAGTTGCTGTTGGGAAGCTGGTGTGCTGACGCCGGAGCGCTGGCGCCCTCCGCCGCTGCCAACCGCCGGGCGCCGTATGCTGGGGTGGCGTTCCACGCAAGCCTCCTGGGAAGTCTGAGAATGTGCTGGCTCAGAGATCCAGGCGCCTGAGGCAGGGGCTTGGATGCATCTGCCTGGCGGGGATGAGCTTCGCATTGCAACAGCAGTGCTAAGCCGCAGCGCACAGCGCGCATGCCCCTCAAAACACCGACCGCGGGCCCACGCGCCCATTCGCCCCTCATTTCATTGCTTGGTGGTCTTCCCTCGTCCTTAGGCCTCCGCCCCGCGCCTTCTACCACCCTCGGCGTCTTCCCAGGCACCCCGCGGCAACTCCTGCGTCAGGTGCGCGCGTGCGCATGCTCCAGCAAGCAAGCCGCTGCCGGAGCTATCATCTCCGCTTCCATCGCCCTGCCGCCGCCGCCTGGCTGTGCCCGGCCGCCGCTCGCGTCAGCGGCKGCGCCGGCGGCGCCGCCCACATGAGGCTAGGAGGTCGCAGCCTTGTTGCCTCTGTCTGGTTGTAGTATCCTACCATTTTAGCATCCGCGCCTTACTGCGCTTCGCCCGCCCTCTGATGCCCTGCATCAACCCCGCTGCTGCTGCCGCCCGCCGCCCGCAGGCCAGCATCTGCCCAACCACCATGAAGTGGCCCGCGTTCAAGGCAGCTCCCGGCTCCCTGGAGGCCATCCGCGAGGAGATCAAGCACAACAAGGTGAATGCAGAAACCACGGCGCTGACACTGTCATGGCAAACGCAGTCCTGCCCCTCTCCATGCCCTCCTCCAGGCATGCCGCCCGATGCCTGTCTGTCACCCACCCACTCAATGCCGTCTGCTGCCATCCACCCCCTTCACTGCAGCTCAACGACGGCCCCGCGCCCAAGGACGACGTGCAGCACCTGCCCAAGCCCTCCTGGCAGCAGGCGGCCTGGCCGCTCAACGACAACTCCCAGCCGCCCCGCCGCCGCAACTGGCCGCTGGACGACGACTCCAACTGAGCGCGGCGGTTGACGCTGCCGCAGCTGTTGTGCCATAGCCAGCTGACTCGTCTGCTCCTGCATCTCATCGACTGTGCATGTGCCGACCCTCCTCTGCCACTGACCATTCTTGCCTGTGCCCAGCGGAGCTGCGCAAGGGCTGCCCCTCGCCCCCACTCATCATCCTGTACCCACCCGCACCCCCGCCGACTTGTTTCAATCTGCCATTCTTCGTTGATGCACTCGCACTGCACGATTGATAGGTTGCTGCACCCGTGCTTCTGGTAACAACTGCAAGCAAACGACGCATTCAGTGGTGCCGAGGGCAGGCGGCAGGCGGCGGTGGGCGGCAGCGCGCTTCGCGGCCAATGCCTGCGCCAATGGCGGGGCTTCCGGTATTGCAAGTTGCTTTGATCGCATCCTTGTGGTGTCCACAGCCTGCCTTGCAACCGCAGGACTCCGGCAGACAGGTTTTGCGCCGCGCCACCCCGCCAAAATGGGTCGCGCCCGGGACGCAGACCCCTGGGGCCAGGTGCGTTGAGCGGCTCATGCCGCTGATCGACTGCTGCAAGGGGCCGGCAGGCTTGCGGAAGCCACGGCACTGCGCCCCAGTTCAGCCTTTGCCGCCCCTCGCTCTCCCGCAGCTGGAGGACCTGGATGGCACGCAGCACTACACCACGCTGGGCGTGGAGCCCACCGCCAGCGCCGAGGAGATCAAGAAGGCGAGGGGGCCGCCGCCGCTGCTGCCGCCGCTGCCGCCTGCCCGGCCTCCTCCCCTTCCGTCTGTGCTTGGTTGTTCATTCCCTGCTGACTGCTCCAAACCGTCTCGCTATTCTTCCTGCAGGCCTATCGCCAGCTGGCCAAGCAGCACCATCCGGACAAGGGTGGCGACCCAGCCGCTTTTGCGCGCGTGCAGGTGTGCTGCAGCCATGTGCTGCAGCCATGTGCGGCAGCAGCACCGCACGCCCGAGCCTGTGCAGCCTGCTCGGAGGTTTGCAGAACAGCATTACAAATCAACAGTATTCAATGGGGGCGGTTGATACAACGAGCCGCAGTCTTCTGCAATGCAGCAAGTCGAGCGCCCCTCCCATGTTGCCAAACGGTTTGCCGCTCTTCCGCAGGCTGCCTTTGAGGTGCTGATCGATCCGAAGCAGCGCGCCGTATATGACACCTGGGCCAAGGAGCTGCAGTTCAGGTACGGCGGTTTGCATGCTGCTGATATTATTCCCCAAGTCTGGCTCTGTTAGACTGCCTTGTGCCTGTGAGGCAGATGAATGGCCGTTGTGTGCTCCGTACTGCGTGCAAGAAGTGCACCGCCGCCTCAGGCTGCTGAGCCGAGCTGTGCAGCTCACGCTCACTCCTCTCACAGCCAGCTGCCCTGCTGCTGAGAACTGCATGCCTCCTGTCGCCTGTCGCCCACCTGCCCACCTGTAGGTATGTGCTTTCACCTGTCCCACACCCTCCTGCCCTGCTGCTGAGGCCTGCGCTCTGCTGCCCACCCACCTGTCGCAGGTATGTGCGCTCCACGGCAGCCAGCGGCGGCGCTGGGCAGGGGTTTGAGGACATCTTGCTGGATGAGTTCGACAACCTGGGGCTGCACTGCGACCCAGCCACACAGGTGCGCTGCGCAGTGCTGTGCTGCGCTGTGCTGTGCGCTGTGCTGTGCACTGCCAACACTCAGCCGCCAACAAATGTGCTGATGTGTACCTAACTGCTCGCTGGTGGTGACTCGGCTGGACAACGCTGCTGCCGTCTGTGCCGCCCTGCTGCAGCAGCTGCTCATGTTTGCTTTGCTCACTCCCATCCTATGATATCTGACTGCCGTCATGTGCCTTCATCCAACCCTCTGCCACACAACAGCTGGTGGTGACGTGCGAGGTGTSCCGCCGCCCTGCCACCAAGGAGTGTTGGACATGCGGCATGCACATCTGCGAGTTCTGCACCCTCAAGCGGCACTGGAAGGTGGGCTGGGGATGGGGTGGGGTGGAGTTATGCATGGGTCATGTGGGCTGGTGATGTGGTGCGGTGGGGCGGGGCACGGTTCAAGTGGGCAGTGTGATTGCACACGCCCTGGTGTAAGGCAGCCTCGGTTTGAATTGCATGCTGCTGACAAGTGACCATCACTTCCACTGCTGCCTCCCCGAGCAGGGCAGCTTCCCGCTGCACTGGCCCCTGGTGAACAGCGACCACACCTTGCTCGCAGACTGACCATCATTCCCCTCTTCCTCCTCCACCTTTTACCCCCAAGCAGGGCAGCTTCCCGCTGCACTGGCCCCTGGTGAACAGCGACCACATGCGGGACCGGCTGGGCAAGGCGGAGCTGGACCGCAAGCGCATCGCAGATGCGGAGCGGCTGGCGCTGCAGGACCCCAACCACAGGTGGGGAGAGTCGCTGGGCAGACTGGGTTGTGCTCAGCGTACTGGCTTGGGACGCTGCCGATGGTTGACAGCGCCAATTGCAAACTGGTTGGCGCTGCAGGACCCCAATCACAGGTGGGGAGAGCTGGCAGCTGGGGCGGGCTGGGGCAGGCTGGGTAGCTCGGCTTGCCAAGCGGGACTTTCCCGGCGCATACCGGCTGGCTTCGCAAGGAGGCGATAGCACACGACAGCTGGGGCAGTGTGAGGGCAAGTACCACTCGCGCTCCCCGTCCTTCATCCTTCTGGTGCACAACTTGTTTTATCCCCCACAGGAACAAGGCGGAGCTGCAGGACATCCGGGCCTTCAAGGAGGCGGCCGCTGAGGTGGCGGCCCTGCCGGACGCCCAGCGCCACTACGACCTGCGCCTCGCCAAGTTCTACATGTGGGCACAGACTGCAGCAACCGTGTTCCTGGCCTGCCGCGTGCCCACAGGTGAGGGCCTGCGTTGGTATATTGCAGGGGTTGGGGTTGAATTTTGACTCGCCTCGCAGGTTCGCAGGAAGCGTGTTCCTGGCCTGCCGCGTGCCCACGGGTGAGGTGGTTGACGGGGTGGATTGGAAGGTTTGGGTGTGAATTGTGGTGTTTGGGTTATGGGCTCTGGCTGCCCCTGGCCAAGCTGAATGCTAGTGCTCGTGCAGCGCAGTCTGCCGGCCGTTGCCTTACCACCGGCAATTCAAGCTGCTTCTCGCACACGCCTGCCCCTCGCAGGCTACGAGGACCGGGAGCTTGTGATCGAGTGCACGCAGCGCGGGCTTGTGCTGCAGGTGGGGCCCTTTCCTTCGCACATCACTGTCAAACATGGCTGTTGTTGCTAAGTTGTTTGCTGCAAGATGACAGTGTGCAGCTGGAAACAATGTGGTTTGACCCTGCTACTTTTATTCCATTTGCAGGCTGAGGACTGTCCGCCGCTCACCAATCGGCTGCTTGAGCACGCGGTGGACGTGCATTCAAGCACGCTAATTATGCGCTCCAACCATGCTGTCATTCATTGTTCATCTTTTTTCGCAGGCTGAGGACTCGCCGCCGCTCATTGACCGTCTGTTTGAGCACGCAGTGGATGGCAGCCGCCCCATTGAGACCTTCAGGTGCGGCGGTTGAGGCGCAGTGGGCTAGCTGCTGTGCTTGACAAGCAGAGGCGTGTGGCTGCCGCCTGGCGCTAGCCCGACCTACAGCCGACCGAGCTGCAGCCGGAATGCATTGATGGTGCCGCCCCCAGCACATGGGCTCAAGTTTGACTACACGCAGCGGGCTGAGCACTCGATTCTTTCTATTTTAATCGGGGGTGTGCGTGCTGTGCATCCCCAAACACTTGCATGCCTAACCACCTGACCCTTTCCGTACTCGCTGCCCATGCATTGACTTAACAGGACCAAGGACAACCGGGTGTGTGTGCTGTGCATCCCCAAGGCCGAGTATGGCGAGCACTGGGGCCGCCTGTTCCGCGGCGACAGCCACGGCGCGCGCTGCATGCAGCCGCCCTATACATTGTCAGGTGCGGGGCGCTGCGCAGAGGTGGTTCGGGGGCACAGTCTGCAGCTTGCAATAGCCATGGTGAATCGGCCGTAGATGCTGGGCAGCGGGGACCTGGCATGCACGTTTGATACCACCACATGCGACGTCTGTTGCGCGCGCTGCGCAAATTCTGGTTGCTTGCAATGCTTGTCTATTCTTATCGGGTTGTGCAGAGACCCAGGACGACGTGATCATGGAGATTGAGCTGCCCTTCTGGATCGATCCCGAGGTGAGGGCCGGCAGGGTAGCCACAAGGCCAGGACAAGGGCAGCAGCAGTGAACAGCAGGGCAGCAGACTGGTGGTTGGGCAGCGCAACAGATCAGCCGCTGGCATGAGCCGTTTGCGCGTGGCTGCTAATGTGCAAAATGTGCCATTGTTATGGCATGGTGCACAGCCTTGTTGCCTTCTCAAGTGCACATCCGCTCTGCCGCCCTCCTTCACCTCACACCCCCAGGACGTGTCTGTGCGCTTTGGCGAGCGCGAGCTGGCGGTGGCTGTGCGCAACACGCTGCACCTGCGCCGCACCTACTGGCGCAACACGTGAGCTGGCTGCCCAGCTGACTGGCTGGCTGTTCACGTGCCTGTGGACAAAGCCGCTAGGGCTACGGGCACAGAGCGTTGGGTGCTTGCCAATCAAGCGTGTGCACACCGGTGGCTGCTGCACGGTCGAGCCAGCCAGCCAGCCAGCCATGCAAGCGTGCAGCAGGGCAGGCCTGCATGGGCCCGTGAGCTGCTGTGCACAACCACCCCAACCTCCAACTATATCGCGCAAGAAATTGCGCAGCCTATCCCAAGTCTTCGCTCCCTCCTGTTTCTTCTTTGCAGAGAGGAGGAGAGCCGGCGCAAGGCGGAATACCAGGTGCTGCTGCTGGAGGAGTGTGTGTGGTCGCTGGAGGAGGACATCAATGCAGGTGGGCTGGGTGGCCAAGCTAGGGCCTTGTGAAAGTGTGGGTGGGGTGGGTGGCAAAGCTAGGGGCTGTTGAACGTGTGGGTGGGCTGGGCAGCTAGGGGCTGTTGAAGCTGGGGCCGCGTGAACACTTGCACTGGAGTGCGGGAGTGAGGGTGGCAGACAGGCACCCTGCTCTAGCGCTGCGGTATGAGGAGTGTCGGCTGGTGCAGAGCGATCCGAGTGGTGCTCCCAGTCATCTCCAGCCAAGGTCTGCACCGCACCGCCGCCCTCCCCCTGCCGCCCCACTTGTTGGCTGCAGAGGGCGAGCGCTGCAAGCTGCTCATGCTCACGCTGGCGCGGCCGGAGCCCACTCAGGAGGAGGTGTCCTACAAGAAAGGTGAGCCATAAGAAAGGCGGCCGTTCCGGCTACCGCAGAAAGCAACAGACAGTTGCACCCATTGCTTCCTGCCTGCTTGCACACTCGAAGCTCTTTCCCAACCCTTCGCCCCCTGCCCCCTCTGCCCCCTTTCCCAGGCAAGCGGCAGGACAACCGGGCGGCGAGCCGGCCGGGGTCGATGCACAAGAAGGGCTTCCGCTTTTTTGCGGACGACGAGGACATGTATGGGCTGGAGGACATCCTGCAGGCAAGGCCTCACTGATGGACCTTTTTGGCTTGTATTGACCTGGGGACTTGCCAGAGGCGGTATGGACTGGTGGATATCATGCAGGCAAGGCCTTTTGTGGGCAATTGTGTCGTGGTTTGGCCGCCTTGGGGAGTCGCTTGCCAGACTCGGTATGGGCTGGAGGGCATCCTGCGGGCAAGGCAATCATTCTGTGCAAGTTTGCATCAGGGGTTCCGCATATGAACTCCCCTTCTCACCTGCCTGCGCACCCCGAGCCAGCCAGACATTGCTGACCTGTCGCAAAGCTGCTGACCTGGCGCTTGGTTGTCCCTCCCCACAGGCGCTGTGCATCCTGGAGGCAGGCAAGACCTGGGTGCCTGCCAAACCCTGGTGAGGAGCAGATGGGCTGCTGCTGCTGCTGCACGTACCGCTGTGGCACTTGCTTTGCCAACGGTGTCTGGGATTGGAGCAGGCATGCTGGGGGCAAAGGAGCAACAGCGGTGACGCGTGCGGAAGGAAACAGAGTGGCAGCCCTGCTTCCAGCTCCCACCAACTGACGCTTCCCTTGCCCATTGTTTTCTTCTCTGGATGTGCAGGGAGCCTCTGGAGGAGCGCAGCAGTGCTAATCTAACATCCGCATGCTATCACCTGTCAACGACTGACACTCCCACACTCTCTCTCTACTCTTATCAATGTACAGGGAGCCTCTGGAGGAGGGCAAGTGGGTGGCAGACCCCCGCCTGCTGTCCGCAGAAGCGCAGCAGATGGTGCAGCGGCTCCAAGGGCAGCAGCAGGGCGCAGCAGATGCAGATACGGCGGCTGGGCAGGCAGCGGAGGCGGGCTAGCGGCGGATGCTGGCTGCTAGGCCTTCGCTGCCTGGCCGGCTGGTGGTGAATGCTGTCTGCGCNGGGGCCACCAGCAGATTGCTATTTGCATTCAGTGTGTTCATCGATGCATTGGCCATTACTATCCAAGCAGCAGGCGCTGCCAGGTGACACTTTATCAAGGCAACACGAGCACCGCGTGGTGCCAAAAACAGAAAATAATACAGGGCAACGGAGGGGGCGCGTTGGGTTTGGGCGGAGATTGTACAGCGTCAGGGCTGGGAGATTCTTGGATTGGCAAGCAATGGCTTGTCGTGGCGGGCAAAAAGTGGAATGGCACAGAGGAATGGTTAATACAATTCACCAGTCATGTCATGCGTTGGGTTTACTACTGCTGATGGCCGGTCCCTGGTCAGCGAAATCAGGGGGCAAGAGCATCTGTTGCTACCGCTGCCGCCGCCGCTGCCGCTTGGCTGGCGGGGGTGGCGGCGCCAATGCGCCCACTGCCTGCGCGGCTGCTGGCGGCGGAGCCTCAGCTGCGGCTGCTGCCTTCATGAGCGGAAAGAGGTTGCGCCGCACGGGGTCTGCGGGAGAGGGCAGGAAGGAGTGTAGCAGGTTGCAAGTGCGTTCATGAGCTGTGCAACGGCGCCTTCCACAAAACACATGGGGCCGCCGGCTGGCCCAGGCCAGACCAAAGCTAAGCACAAATGCAGCATGCCACGCCAGCCCCTTGCCACGCACAGCAGCGCCACAGCACGTCCAAGAGCTGCCCCCATTGCAGTGCCAGCCGCCCCACCTGCATGCTCGATGGCACCCCTCCACATGATGCGCTTGCCCGGCTGCATGCGATCGTCTGGAGAGGTGCTGCAGTAGCCCTCGCCGCGGCAGTAGCAGCCCGTGCTGCTGCACCCGCCGCACCCGCCGCTGTAGCCGCCGCTGATGCCGTACCAGCCGCAGCAGTCCTCACACATGCAGAGGGTGTCACCAGAGGATGCGGGCAGCAGGCTGCTGGAGGACGGCTGCTCTGACAGTGCTGCGTCTGCCGACGCTGCTGGCGCTGCTGCTGCTGCTGCACCAAAGCCTGCTGCGCCGCCGCCTGCTGCACACGACGGCCCTGGCTGCTGCTGCTGCTGCTGCTGCTGCTGGGGCTGCCGCTGCGCTGCCACGCCTGCCGCKGCSGCTGCCGCCACTGCTGCCGGCTGCGCTGCGGCAGGGCGCAGCTTCGGCAGTGGCCCTGCACCAGGCACCATCTCTAGACCCAGGCCTGGCGGCAGGCGGTCTGGGTAGTGGTCTGGGAAGAGCACGCTAGGGTGAAACCGCTGCATGCTCGTCAGGGTTTCTTGCGGCATGAAGGACAGCGCAAACGCCCACAGCGCCGGCTGCTGCGGGAAAAAGTAGTCGCGCCAGGCGTCCATGTTGGGGCCCTCTGTAACCTGCTGGGCTGCGGGGGCTGGCTCGGCTGCTGCCGCCGCAGCGCCATTGTTACCAGCGGTGGGCGGCGCGAGCGGCGGCAAGACGGCGCGGCGTGCTGCCTGTGATGCGCCGCGTGTGATGCGCCGCTGCCGCTTCTGGCGCGCCTGGGCGCCGCCTGGCCGCACCTGGCCTGCAAGGGAGGAGCAGCAGGGGCCGGAGAGTTGGGGCCGGCCGTCGACGAGGCGAGGGCGGTTGAACAGCGGGTGGGGCTTGGGGTGGGGCAGGCGCGGCCCGCTGCGCTTGATCGCCTCACCGCGCGTTTGCGCCATGAATGTTGGACTTGTAAGCGTGGCGGAGCTGCGCTTGGGTGGGGGCGCTGTGGGTCGGGGCGCTCGCGGGTGTTGACAACGCACGGCGGAGCTTTAAACGAGACGCTGGATGCGATCGTGATGCTATGCGGCGCTGAGGGTTGCGTTTCGGAAGCTGTGGGGGGGGCGCATGTGATCATGTGAGCTGCGGCGGCGTCACGCTGCCGGCGCTGTGCCGATTGCCGTGACTCGACGACGCCTGCCCTGCCGTCGTCAGATGCTGGGCTCCTGGGAGTGTGGCGCCTGGGATTTTGAAAAAGGGCTCTCATATATTTCACATCGATGAGCATGAGTGTCCCCCGCTCAAATGGAGCCGCAGAAGCAACCCCAAAGACTTGTTCGGGTTGTCTGGGTTTGTCGGCGGTGCACAGGGGCGGCATTTGGAAACCACTGGGATGGTCCTTGGGCTGGAATGTACATGTCGGGAGTCATCTGCAATGCTCCAACCGATCTTTCAGCGGCACTAGCACAGCGGGCTCGGCAGGGCGGCCTTCATGCCCGCGGTGGCTGGCTGCTTTGTCATTACACAGCGTTGGCTCAGCAGAACTCCAGCCCAACCCAGCAGCAATATCCAAAGCACCACAGCTTCGTGCACCACTGCCGCCTACAGTCCTCAAGCTTCCTCCAACAGCTTGCGTCAAACACCTTTAGGTAAGAGCCCTGGCTACAAGCAGCTGTGCACCGAGGGCTCCAAGGCGCCGCCGCCGCCAGCGGGCCGGCTGCCGCGGTGCTTCACTCAGCACGCCCTGCTGCCTCGTTTGCCCCGATCCCAGGCGCGTCCGAACGCCAGCACCATGTCGCCTTCGGTCTGGCTGCCCGCCCGGAGCCCCGGGGTAGGCCAAGCCCACCCACCGGTGAGCGGCAGCGCCAAGCCGGCGGCAGCCCCTGCGGCAGCCGCAGCACCGCACCCACCTCGCCCCAGCCCCGCGCACGGACACCGCCGCGCCTATGTCACACTCCTCACCAAGTGAGCGATTGTGAGCCCAGCACCCGTACAGGCCCCGCCGGCCGGCCAGGCCCAGGATCTCAAACCCAGGCCGGCGGCGGCGCTGCCTCCACGTCACACATTGCTCCCTGACCTCGGTCACACCTCACCCTGCCTGGCATACCTGTGCCAGGGACCTCATCCGGCCGCCCAACTACATCTGCTGTGCCACGCTCAACCCGATCCCATCCCAACCCATCCCTTATCCTTACCCTAAATATCAGCCGCTCAGCTCACTGCCTCCGCCGCCTCCGCTCCCTCCCAACTTGTACCAATGGCTTCGCAGGGACGCCTATCTGCCGGGCGTGCAAGCGCTGGCCCGCAGCCTGCGGCTGGTGCGCACGCGCTACCCGCTCATTGTCATGTACACCCGGACCTGCAGGTGGGGCAGCTGGGGTAGAGTGAATTGCGAAGCATGTGGAGGCGTGGCGGGTGGCGGCATGGGGTGCCTCCTGCCCTTCCCTGATCTCGTCCGCCGCTGACCTCACTCCCGTTCCCACAGCGGGCCGCCCTCACACACTTGCCCTCCCTGCTCTCATTCGCCGCCAGCCTCAAACACACACCAAACGTACCACCCTGCCGCAGCCAGTCGGCACTGGAAGCACTAGCTTCGGAGCCGGGCGTGCAGCTGCAGTTCACGGAGCAGTTTGAGGCGGACGGCGGTGAGGCGCCAGCCCTGGGAAGGGTCTGCCCCAAAGGGGGCATGCGATGCCTGTGTGAACCTTGGCAAAACGGCAAGACCACAGCCGCAATGGCAGTTGCCAGCAGCTGCACTCCTTGCTGCCCTGCACAAACAGAAGGCGCTCGGCCGACTTGTAGCCCGCCCTCCTGCCCTGTTGTGGCCACCCCGCCCCGCAGTTGACCACAGCGAGTACAAGCGCTCGCTGTACCTCGAGTGCTGGAACAAGGTGAGCGGTGTTGAGCCCGCCGACGAGCCTGGCTTGCCAACTGCAGCTTGCACTACCCGCATGCACTGGGAGGGCTGGCTGGTTCCATGTTCGTGCGGATGCATTCCGAGGGCTGACTCCCGTGCCTCGATTCACTGCAGCTGCGCATGTGGGAGATGACTCAGTACGACAGGTGCGCTGCATGCGTTAGGGTACAAGCCATGCATAAGCGCCGGCAGGCTACTGTGCATCCAGCAGGGTTGTGCATGGCGGGGCAACAGCTGTGTGCATTTGCGGCGGGGCAGAGGAAAACGCCTCTGGGACGCATGCACTTCATGCCACTGGAAATGAGGCAGCGTTTCTGGTGGGCACGTCAATGCTACAGGCTGGTGTACCTGGATGCAGACATGATCCTGCTGAAGCACACGGGTGGGCTGGGAACGGGCATGGAAGGGCGGGCAGGGGAGCGTGCAGGCGGCGGTGGGGTTGGAACACACATCCTAATCACATTTTTCAGCATGGCGGCGCGACTCGCTCGGCATCCAGCGCACACCTCTGCTCATCTTGCATCTCTCCATCCAAACTCAACTGCCCTGCTCTCTTGCTGGCTGTCTGCACCGTGCTCTCCTGCAGACCACCTGTTCGAGCTGCCGCCCGGGTTCTATGCCGTGGGCGACTGCTACGGCGGCCGCGAGTTTGGTGAGCCATGTCGTCTGGATGCACGGTACGTGCACCACCATGGGTGACCCGCCTGCTGTGCGCCAGCGGCCTGCAGGGTCACGCGCAATGCTGCTGCTGCGCCGCGCTGGAAACCATGCCGGTTTGTCTGGTGCCCAACACTCCTGCCTATGGTTTCCTCCCCTTCAGAGGAGGAGCGCAACTCGTGACACTCCACCCACCCACCTGAATCCCTGTCCATTTTGTTGCCCCCCCGCAGAGGAGGAGCGCAACTCGTGCTGCCACTTCACGCCGGACGCCACCCCCGAGTACTTGTGAGGCGGCAGGGCAGGGCGGATAGCTGCTTTTTCATGCCAAGGGGCTGCTGAGCATGCCATGGGGCTGCTGAGTATGCCGTGCAGTGCATTTTACAGCACTGGGTTGCGTGACTGAGCCTCAGCCCTTTGCCCCCCTCCTGGCAGCAACGCCGGTTTCTATGTGATGACGCCAAGGTTTGACTCAGGCTGTTTGCTGTGGGTGTTTTGCCGGCCAACCCTGCGGCCGCTGCATGCAGCTGACCATTGTTTGTGCATGACCAGCTCAGCAGACATACAGGATCTGTTGCTGTCCTGCAATGTGTTGTTGATCGCAGCCAGGTCATGGCTCAGGCACCACAATATACTTTAAAACGTCCACCTGGCCTCCTGCAGCCTGGCTGAGCTGGAGGAAATGAAGGCCGCGCTGCGCGAGGGGCGCGTCAGGGTGCGCCACCTCCGTCTTCTTTGCACACGAGGGCACTGCTTCCGCAGCAGCCCTGCGCACACCAACCGAAACACCGCAGCCAGCGCTGCTTGGGCCAGCAAATGTTGTCTAGCACACCGCACACCACCGGTATCTCTGCATGTGCCTGCTTTCGCCCGTCCACCGCAGGTCCGCTTCTTCGCGGAACAAGATTTTCTGAATGGTTTCTTTAAGGTGAGCTGAGAGCAAACAGGAAAGGGCTGTGCCTTTTGTGAAGCAAGCAGGGTTTGCACCTTTGGCGCAGCTGCTGGCCATGAGCAGTGGCACCTGCAGTGCAGACCCAGACGCCTTCTCATGCCTTCTCATTGCATGCGAGGCGCTGCAGGAGCCTGTGCTTCCTATCTGGTGAACTCCAACTCACGTCTGCTTGAACCACGCTGGCCTCTCGCATGTGGCAGGGCAAAAGCTCCTACAACGGCCCAAAAGCGCAACACTCCTACCGCCCCTCCTTACCCACCCGCAGGGCCAGTGGCGGCACCTGCCCTACTGCTACAACGGCCAGAAGCGCATCAAGGTGCACCACCCCGACCTGTGGGACATGGCAGACATTTATGTGATCCACTACGGTGAGCCTTTCATGTAGAAGCCGATGCTGTGGTTTGGGCAGAAGCACCCTATCAGAGCGGGACATGGCAGACATTTATGTGATCCACTACGGTGAGCCTTCGTGCTCTAAATGAAGAACAGGAGATGCTGCCACATATTGTCGCTGATTTGCCGTTACAATCGGGACATGACAGACATTTACGGCAACCATGTGCTGCCTCCCCGCTCGGACCCTGCGCAGTGGATGAGAAGCCTTGGAGCCACCGGTACAGCGAGGAGAACCTGGCCTACAAAGAGGAGTGCGACTACTGGCGAGTTATGGGAATGGGGTGGGTTTGGCTACTGCAGGCTGTTTGGCTCTCACTGAGCATGCTACCAGTGGACGGTGAGAGCACCCAAACATAGCTGCACCTGTGCATGCGCTGCATATCAACACCCCTCGCACCGCTGAAGCTTTTCCTGCCACCACCCGCCTACCTGCCCCCAGGTGGGACGTGTTTGAGGGCCGCCTCGCGCCGCAGTCCCTGCCCCGCCGCCAAATGAGCACCGGCCTGGATGGCATTCCCGCCTCCGCATTCGAGCTCCTGCCTGCCCCGGGAGAGGAGCAGCCGGCGGCGGCAGCGGCCGCCTCCCTCTCGCACGCACACACGCCGCTGCCGCTGCAGCTGTCACGGGCTCCCACCCCTGTGGGGCCGATTGAGCGTGCCAGCTCGCTCACAGCCGCCCTGCCCCAGCAGTCGACAGCCTGAGCAGGGGCACAGCAGCCACAGCAGGCGGGGCACTCAGCCAAGCCAGCTTGGCAGCAGGCGGGGCCGGTCAGCGCTGCAGGCCGCCTGGCTTGCCCAGCTTGCTTCTTCAACTTGCCTCCTTCGCCTTGTTTGGTGCATCGCAGAGGGCACACGCCCTGTCCCTAGCCTCACCTCCAGCTTAAACCGATGAACGTCATCCCTAGATCAAGTTCTGACTCTCTAGGCACGTCCTGGCATTTCCGGGTTTGCCAGCGCCCCATCCTGATTTGTTTGCAGTCAGCTTGCTGCAAGGCAAGGCCTCCTGACCACCCCCACCTGCCCTCCTTAACAAGCCCTGAACCTGATGCCCTGATGCATGGCACTGTAGCGCCGCCCACGGCATGAAACTGTCCGAGGTGGTCAGTTAACAAAAGAATCGCGTTCTTGAACCCCTGTAYATGTCGCCATCTTGTCGTTCCATACACCTGGCACCTCTGTGCGTTGCTCGACTGCTTTGTTGCCCACCAGCAAGCGGTTGCATGACGGTTGTCATCAACAAGTTGTAAGCAGTTACTCTGGCAAGCATGCTGTACACAGGAAGGATCGCACTGGCTGCTCGCTACTTTCAATCATCGACGGCGCCCACCTCCACCGAAATGGCAAGCGGCTCCAGCTTGAGCCGTTTCAAAGCGGGCTGCTGGCCCTCTTCTGGCTGTCCCTCCTCACTTTGCTCAGCTAAAACACTGTCGCCAGGGACGTGCTCTCCTGCTGCTGCCGCCGCTGCTGCTACTGCTGCTGCTGCTAGCCTGGATGCTTCCGCAATTGGTGCTTGC
Organism: Chlorella ohadii; assembly: GCA_025026875.1. Taxonomy (NCBI): domain Eukaryota; kingdom Viridiplantae; phylum Chlorophyta; class Trebouxiophyceae; order Chlorellales; family Chlorellaceae; genus Chlorella; species Chlorella ohadii. Next base: position 116,197 of record JADXDR010000012.1, read on the forward strand.
TGGGCGTCCGCCTGCACCTGTTCCTGCCCAGCTGCTGGCGGAGCCTCGTTGCCGCCTGCCGCCTCTCGGTCCGAGCCCTCGCTGCCCATTCCTCCCTGGCTGTCGCTCTCTTCACTGCTGCTGCCCTCCTGGCTGCTGCCTCCTGGCCCCTCTGCCGTCGCCCCTGCTGTGCCTGTCGCGCCTGCCGGGCCTGCTTCCCCTGCTGCCCCTGCTGCCCCTGCTGTGCCTGCTGCCTCCAGCTCAGCGTCTTCATCCACCTCAGCACCTTCATCCACCCCAGCATCCTCAGTCTCCAGGTAGTAGGGTGTTGCCTGCAATGGCACATAAAATGAGTGGAAGTGGAGTGGTTGAGCATATAGGCTGGTTGAGGGTTGCAGGTGCACAAACGTGATGGAGAGGAGCGAGCATTGCTTGCATTGACGCAGCATGATGGTGAGGGGAGCTTGTTGCCTGCAACAACGCAGCTATGATGGAGAGCGGGAGGCATGACAACGGCGGTGGGGTCATGGCAACTTGGCATGGTAGCAGCCAGGCAAACCGCAAGCAAGCTGTACTCAAGCACTAGATCCTCGGCCGCATTGCACTGGCTTGTCCAGTTGGTTTCACCTGCGGTCGGGGTGCCGCTTCATACTGCACGAAGCGAGGGGCGTTAAAGCCAGGCGGCCCCAGTACTGCCACAGCCCCCAGGTTGGTGAAACTGTCTCGAAATTGGGGGTAGCACGGCGCGCTGAACACCTGCACGCAGCACCCAGGAGAGTGCCAGCAGTGGAGGGCAGCACAGCAAGATGCTACAGCTGTAAGCGACAGCGATTGCAACCACCGAATCACACAACCCAACGCCACACATGGCCTCCCAGCTCAGGCACCTCCATGCAATTCCCAGCCAATGCCAGCTTGGCGCAGCAAGCAGGAGCGGCACTGGGCCAGCTGGCTCGACCGGGTGCAAACCGCACTGGTACGAGTTAGTGGAGCGGCAAGCGCACCGTGTACAGCTTGCCGGCTGGGGTGTTGTGGTCCAGCGTCCAGCCGCCGCTCATGGGCTGCATGTCGGGGCGCTGCACCCGCGAGTCGGGCCCTGTGATAGCAGCAGAAGGGCAGGGTACACTATAACATCAGTTGAACTGGGCTGCATGACATCAACCAAACCCTCAAACAAAACTGTATGTCTGGCCACTGCACCCGCGAGTCCGGCCCTGCGTGGCGGCGGGTAGGAGGGCGGAGCATTCGAGGGATGGAGCAGGTGGCCCTGCCATCACCCAACCTTTGCCGGAGAGGGGGAATGCAGCTGCTACCATACACTATTGTTTTTTCTGCAAACTCTGCTGCTGCACGTCGCGGAGAGCGCACCCTCGTGCCCCCTCAGGATGCAGCGCAGGCCGTTGTCCCGAAGGAACGCTTCAGTCACATCCGGCCCAAAGCGGATGCCTGCGGCGCAGGTGCAGTTGTTGTGGGTGTATGGGTGTGAGTGTGGCGGTGCAATGGCACGTTGCGTGCTGCTGCAGCAATGCAGGAGGTGGGGCTGTGGTGCAGGGTGCCGGCCGGGGGACCGCAAAGCTGGTGCAGAAACGAATGAGGCCAGCAGGCACTGAACACGCTCGGAGAAGGGTGTTTCTAGCCTTACCCACGTCGCCCGGGCGCGCCCCCAGCTGCACTCCCGCCTCGCTTCCTGGGTCACTCCTGGGGCAGGATCGGGTGGAGCAAGGCCACTGTCATGGGCAATGTGCCACCAGGGCTGGCACCCTTAATACCCACACGAAGTTGCCTTGCACCATCAAACAATAGGCTGTGCAAGAACACAACGCTCATAAACCAAGGTCGCAAGCCAGCCAGCCAGCACAATCCTCTGCCCACCACAGCAGGTTTGCTGGCAATCGCCGCTCCCTGAAATCCAGCCTGGCCCATTCCTTGTGCTAATCACAGCAGGTCTGCCGCCAGGCGCTGATGTGCATGCCAGCCAGCCCTGTTGCATTCAGCTCACCACAGCAGGTCTGCCGCCAGGCGCTGCTCCGGCTTGGCTGGGTCTGGGTCCTCCCCGCCCTTTGAGGAGGCGGCAATATCTGCCAGGCTCGCTATTGCCACCTCTGCAGGCAGGGTCAATACAAGGGGAAGCTAGTAAAATGGGGCGCGACCACTGCCTGCGCTGTCCTTTGACAGCCCACAATCAACCCAGCCGCTCGCCTTACCGTCGGGCAGGCTGCGGCGGGTGGCGCGTCGTGGCGGCCGCCGCGCCAGACCGCCGTGCACCACCAGTGTGCTGCCTGCGACCACCGCAGCTAGCGGCAGGTGGGAGAACAGCACCTGGCAGGCGGCGAACACAGCCTGCGCTTTGGGGTGCAGGGGAAGGGTGAGCAGGGCAGCCTGTTGACTGATGCTTCCGGCTAGCAAGCGGCGATCTGGTCTGCTGCAAATGAAGCAAGAAGCGCGGCCCCAACAAGCAGCGCAGCAGAGACACAAAGCGTGGCACGGCTCTGCTGTGCATGGAGTGCCTGCCCTCACCACACCCACCTCGCCCTGCGCTCCATCACCGTACTTGGCTAGCACCTGCCATGGAACACGCAGGGGCACAGGAGCAGCTGTGCATGCTCAAAGCCACCTCCACCTGCACTTGTGCTTGCACGCCTGGCAATACCTGTGCATGCGACCCCAGCCTGCTGCCTCCTGGCTGACACGGTGCGTGGCAGCAGTGCAGCAAACAAGCAAGCAAGCTTCCACCCTAAACAAGCTCGCAGCGCACCTCCCGGCGGAAGCCATACACCCAGGAGCAGTAGGTGCTCTCGTGGTTGCCGCGCAGCAGGAACACGCTGCGGGGCGCAGCCAGCTTCCAGGCGCAGAGCAGCAACAGCAGCTCCAGGCCCCTGCGGGGTGCAGGTGGAGCCCGGGCGGTGTTGGATTGCAGGCAGTGGCACGTGGGGAAACATGGCAGCGAATATGACGCACATCAGCCACATACAAGAAGGACCCTGTAGCATCCCTCCACTCAACAGCCACTCCAATACCGCCTGACACACCCACCAGGCGCCCCGGTCCACCAGGTCTCCATTGAACACCAGCATGCGCTGCTCAGACGGCGCGCCAGCTTTTTGGATGCTACAAGCATGTGTGGGAGAGAGACGACGGCATCAAAGCATGGGGGCCAGCGCTGTTGAGTGCCGCAAGCTGCCCAGCCCGGCCGCAGAGCCTTCCGTGGCACCCCAGTGCTCATGCTGTACCCATGCCGCCATGCCCACGCTCCTCACATTGTCAGCAGGTCGTGCAGCTGGCCGTGCAAGTCTCCAATCACCACCACCTCGGCATGAGGGCCTGGCGGCGGAGCGATGCGCAGCAGCGTCGGCTCGCCCTTGAGCACCCGAGTGCAGCGGCGCAGCAGCGACAGCGCGGCGGGCTGCGGCAGCACCTCCTGCAGGCAGTGGAAGGCAGACAATCAGGGCTAGAAGCGCATCTGGGCTAGCATGCCAGCCTGCCCACAGGCTGGCACTGAGCGCAACCTGTGGCGGCGGCAGGCGGCTCACCGGGAGGGCATCGGCCGGCCCGGCGGCAGCAGCTGTGAGGGCCAGCGCGAGCTGCCGCGCGAAATCTGCGTCCAGCACTTGCAGCGGCACCTCCACAGGCCCTGCCATGGCCCTGAGGCCTGCTTTAGGCGTCGCGCTCTCCTGGCCTCAGGCGCCTCAAGCCTCTGGCATGTCGGAGGGTGGATCAATTGAATATATGGCGCTTGCACTGATTGCCTGGATGCGCAGCCGCGCGATCGGCCATCCTGCTGAGCGGCGCCATTGTTGCATTGGCGGCAGGCTGCTCGGCATGCCGCTTGGCTGCGAGATCAGTGTGTCCAGCTTATGCGCAGACTAAATTTATAGGCATTGAACACAGCGAAGCCTCAGGCATGGCGGACGAGGGCGAGTGGAGCGCCCTGCTGCCTGCCTGCACCGATGCTGCATGCAGTTCAATGCGCGATTGAATCATGATATTACCCATGTTGCGGGAGCTAGCATGCGGCACACCGCACTGCTGCCGCCGCCACCGCCGCCGCTGCCGCCACCGCCGCTGCCGCTGCCTGCAATCACTTCCTTACTGCGCCTGCATAACTGCTCCACATCTTGTCATGCAGATGCGCAGCAGCAGGCGGATGAGCTGTGCGCGCTGCAGGCCATCTTTGGCGAGGGTTTTGTGCAGGTGCGAGCAGTGGGCGGTATTTCAATGATGAGCCATGCGCCGGGCTGGCGCACGTCATGACCATTTGCGCTTGCGACATCTGTTAGGGAAGTGCATTCGCCACCACAGCAGCCCTCCTAGCTCTATCTCAACCTGCCCTCCATGCAGGTGCTGGATGCAGCCACCTGGTGCATGAGCATTCCGGAGCCCGAGGCGCAGGTGGGCATCTGGGGCCGTGCAGGCAGTCAGCCTAGCTAAGCCAGAGTGATGGTATGCCCAGCCCCTGAGAGTATCGATGCTGTGCAGCTGGCAGAGGCGGGCGCCGCCTGCCCAGGCCATGATGGGCTTTTTAGTACTTTATCTGCGGCGGTTTGAGTACTTTATCTGCTGCCCGCTGCCTCGGTCTCGGTTGCAGCCGCACATCACGCTGCGGGTGCACCTGCCGGCCACATACCCCAGCCAGCACCCACCCGTGTTTGAGCTGAGCTGTGACATCCTGTCAAGCGGGCAGCTGGGCGAGCTGGCAGCCGAGCTGGAAGCCCTGTTTGCGCCAGGTGCGCTGTTCAGCTGGGGGTGTTGCATCCTGGCTGGACACAGGGTTTTGCCGGATACAGAGGAACGCTGTGTGTGGCTCCTGCCACTGCCTCCTTGCTAGCATGGAGGGCACATGAACAGCCATTTGTTTGCCTGTACGCCTTGCCCCTTTGTCACAGGAGAGGTGGTGCTGTGGCAGTGGGTGGAGCACTTGAAGGAGCGCTGGGCAAACCTGGCGCCGCAGCCAGCAGCCGAGGATGCAGCAGCAGCAGCAGGTGCAGGTGCAGGTGCAGACGCAGACGCTGCCCTGGCGGCGGAGCTGCAGGCAGCGGAGCTTTCTGAGTGCGGAGATGAGGCAGGGGCGGGTGAGCGGCGGCAGCGGCAGGCGCGGGGCTTGGCAGCGGGGGATCCAGAGCTGGAGAGAGCGCTAGCAGAGGTGGCCGAGACTGTGGTGCACGGCGAACCCTTCACAGAGCGGCGATCCACCTTCCAGGTGGGTGGGTATTGCCGCATGAGCTTTATGTTGTTTGGCAGCAAGGAGCGGGAAGCTGCCATGCAAGGCTACATGCTCCTGTGCTCTGTGGGGAAGGGCCTGCCTTCACGCATGCCCGCATGCAAGCATTGCATGCCACTCCTTTCAGGTTATACGCCTTACAGGGCTTCCTATGCCTGAGCTTTCTTGCAGGCGCACGTCGCCCCTGCCACCAGCATTAAGCATTTGGACCATCTCATCTGCATTTGTTGCACTTTTGGCCTTTTGCTTTCCTGCAGGCCCACGTGGCTCCTGCCACCAGCATGAAGCATGTCGAAGCGCTGATGGAGCTGCTGCTACAAAACGGCAAGATACGGTAAGGCTGCTTGCAACAGTGCACTTGTGCTGGCCAGCTGCCTTGCAGGCCGAAAGCCCCCACAGCGACCTGGCCGTGATGTACTGCTCATGGGCAGCAGCTATGTCCTCCACTGTGGTCGAAGCTTGCTGCTGCGCATTGCTGTCCTGCCAGGGCGGCGACGCACAACATCATGGCATATCGGATAGAGCAGCCGGACAAGCAGACCTTCATGCAGGTGTGACTTGTGCGCTGCAGCGTGGTTGAGCTGGCATGCGACGCTGCCGCATGAAGCAAGGGTCGCAGCTTCCTGGTTGGGTTTTGGCTCCCGTTGAATGTGTCAAACGGGAGCAGACCGTTGATGTGGTGGGCCCACGGCACATGGCAGCTCATGGGCGCAGCCTTGCCCCATTAGAGTTGGTGGTCAGTGGTGGCATTGCAGCATTCCCAGCAGCGGCATTTCAGCATCCCCAATGGTTGTATCCCCAATGGCTCTCAAACCCTGCAGGACTACGATGACGACGGAGAGGCGGCGGCCGGCGGCCGCCTGCTGCACCTGCTGCAAATGACGGATGCGCGCAACGTGTGTGTGGTTGTGTCCCGCTGGTATGGCGGCATCCTGTTGGGGCCCTCGCGCTTCGCCATCAGTGAGTGGAGCAGTTTGTGCATGGAGTGGTGCCCTGTTGAGGCTGCACAATGCCGCACAGATGTGGGGCCTTTGGCTGAGAACTGGTGTGCATGGTCGTGCTCTTACCAGCAGCCATGTGCCAGTGGACAGTACGGCGCTGTTCGTTGCTTGCCCCCTGCATCACTCAGCTACATTGAACTCTTCCTTGTGCTGTGTGCAGTCAACAACACCGCGCGGCAGCTGCTGGAAGCTTGCGGCTATATTGCTGGGAAGGACGGCGGCGGCGGCGGCAGCGGAAGCAGCAAAGGCGGCGGCAGCGGCAAGGGCAAGAAACGATGAGCGCACCCGCCGCTGCTCCTTTCGGATGCTTGCAGCATAGCAGAGAGAGTATTTTACAGGCAGGCAGTGTTCAGAGGCAGATGCAGTATATGTTGATGGCGAGTAGTTTTGGCAGCAGCAGCAAAACTGAGATGACATGCATGAATGCAGTTGCATTCGTTTGTGAGGGACGAACCCACAGTGCCTTGCCATGCGTTGTGTAAACCGCAACCCAGCCATGCTGGCACCAGCTATAGGCAGGCTGCTCCGTTCAAGAGGGGGCGTCATGCCGAGGGCTGGTCGCTGCGCTTGTAGATGGCGCACAAGCGCGGCGGCTGGAAAATCTTGGCCTGGAACATGAACACAGGCGGCACCTGTGGCCATGGTTGAGGAGAGGGTGCAGGGGCGGGGTGTCGGTATGGTGGTGCGAACATGGCTGCCGGGCAGGTGAGGTGTGGTGGCTGGCATGTGCACAGACGCGCATAGCTGGGGACGTCCCTGCTGGCACCGCTCAAACAATAGTTGTGCATTTCCTTGCATGACAGAACTCACATTGATGAACGTGTACTGCTCATTGCCGTAGTACTTCTCTTCAAGCTCCTGCGGCATGCCCTTGCGGCTGTTGGGGCTCCTGTGCGGAGGCAGTTGTCGGTGGGCAGGTATGATCAGCACTACAGTCATTGAAGCGGTCGCTGCCCCCGTCATTGAAGCAGCTGCTGCCCTCTTTCACAAAAACATGCGGCATGCATGCAAGCTGCTAGTTCTGACTTCAACTGACATCGTCCGGCTGGCGCTCCCGCAACAGCGTCATCGGGAAGCAGGCATTCTTGGCAGGCGCTCCATCCTTCCCCAGCTCCTCACCACGGCACCGGCTGGAACAGGATGCCCGTGAACTCCACTTGTGTTTCCTCCGGCAGCTTGCAGTCGCGCACAACCTGCATTGAAGGGGTTGGAGGTGGGTGCAACTGTGAGGACTCAGGAGAAGCGGGGTGGCTGGCCCAAGCGCGAGGTGGCTGGCCCAAGCGCGGAGGGGGAGGGGTGCAGGCGGTGTCCAGCGCTACGCATGGTTGCGCCAACACCATTGCCTTGCCTGCTGGCAGAACAGGTCCGAGTACAGCAGCTCGTCCAGCTTCTGCTGCTGCTGCTCGTCCAGGTCGAAGTCGTGATTGAAACTCTCGACCGCCCGCAAAGCCGCTAGCGGCGGCAGGCGGCGGGGCAGCCGCGGCCTCCCTGGTGCCGCTGCCGGCTGCACGCGCGCTGCAGCTGCGCTATTAAGGCATGCAGAGCTGCGGGGTGGTCTGCTAGCCGCGCTGGCAAGCTGCTGTGCGCAGGATAGCGCCAGGCACGGCGACGGCATGGCTGCTTTCTCGTTTGGGCTTCTTTGATCGCTTGAGTGTTCCTAATGCTTGCAATTCAAGTGACATTTGGGCAAACCGCGCCCACCAGTGCAGAGCTTTGCATGGGGCCGCTTGCAAGGCCCCAAACTGGCATCCAGCAAGCTATACGATGATCGAAACGCACGAATGCCCCTGTGTCAGAGTGCCATGGCGGTGGCAGCAGCCGATGCCGAGTTGCAATTGCTTGCGCAGCGCTGCCTGCGGGAACTGAGCATCCAAGGCTACTGCCTGGTTCCCAACTTGCTTAGCGATCAAGATCTCGAGCAGCTCCGCCTGGTCAGTGCCGCAAAGTTGGTGCGAGCTGCGGCGGTGCGACCGCCCTGCCCCACGCAGCAGCGCCTGGCATACTCATGCAGGGCTCTGATCTTCATCTTATCCCCTGCTCCACCCATTCCACAGGAGGCAGACACGCTGTATGAAGTAGCAGAGGAGGAGCGGCAGCGCGGCAGCACAGCTGGCGGCCCGCGCTGGGGCGCCGATGCCCACTCGTCGTGCATTTTCGAAAGCATCCCCAGCCACCGCTGCCCGCCGCAGCTGCGCAGCGACTATGCTGCCTACCGTGCAGCGCGCTGCAGCTGGCCGCTGCGCCCTGCGGTGTGGCGCCTGCTCTTCCAGTCCCGCCTGACTCAGCTCGTGCTGGCGCTGCTGGGGCCTGCGGCGGTTCTGTTCAATGATCAGGTGCGATGTGCGATGTTGTTCTGTCTTTGTTCACCTTGTGTTCCAGTTTCACTTCTGCAACCACAACTCTGCTTTCCAAGTGCCCCAACTCGTGTGCCATACGGTACCCCTCCACTGTCGATTTGCAGTACATCCTCAAGCCGCCGGAAACTCCGCTCTCCGCCTTCCGCTGGCACCGTGACAGCGACTGGTGCCGCTCCGGCGATGTGGCCTACCAGCCCTACATCTCTGGTGGGTGCAGTCTTTGCTTGGATTGATCTTGAACGTGCTTGGCAGGCCAAACACACAGTCAACGATTGCGCAATGCAGCACAGGCCCCAGTGACATGCCGTCGCATGTGGGCGGGGCACTCTGCTGGGCGCTGCAGCATGAGCCCCAAGCGATGTGTAATGCCAGTCTCTGCCACGCCTGCCTGCTCCTGCAGTGTGGTGCGCGCTGGATGACATGACGCTTGACAATGGCTGCTTCGTTGTGCGCCCCGGCAGCCACCTGCGGGGCCCAAGCACAGGCACGGCCAGTGGCGGCGGCTGTGTGCCTCCCAGCCAGTGTCAACACAGGCAGGGAGCGGCCGAGCTTGGAGGNCAGTGGTAAATGCCATCTGCTACAGCAAGGGCAGCTGGAGCAGGAGCAGCAAGAGCAGCGTCAAGCTGTGCAGCAGCAGCAAGCCACACAGCAGCAGGAGCAGGATGCACAGTGGCCGCCAGATGCGCTGCCGCTGGTCACGCCTGCGGGCACTGCCGTCATCACAAGTGACACAGTGCAGCATTGCAGCGGGCCCAACCTCAGTCAGCACATCAGGCGAGCTTGGATGCCGCAGTTCAGCAGCGGGCCGTTGCTGTGGACAAGCGGCGGATGCGTCAGCATTGCGGTGCCGCTGGCGCCGCCTCCTGGTGCTGCACCAGAGGCAAGCTGACGAGTGAACTGGATGAATCATGCAATGTAAGGTTAGCAGCACATCACCGTTGACCTGGCCAGAGAGCATTTGGCGTGTTGTGTGATCAATGCGCCATGTGCCCCTGCCGAGTCGGGGCCGCCGGTGCCGCCTGGCCAGCTGGCCGATGGTGGGAGCACCGTGCATGGTGGGAGATCGGCTCATGGCGCCCGGCGTTGCTGCCTGAACACAAACCGCGTGTCCTCATTGACCTGCAGCCGGGCCGAGCGCTGGGGTGCCCCTCGGAGGGCTTGCGGAAGCCCTTGCTCCTGCGCAGCCAGGCCGCCCCCTGTCCTATCAGTAAAGGTGACGCCGCAGCAGGCTTGACGCGGCTCCCGAGCCGCCGACATTTCGCCTACAGCCTGCGCCCGCCGCCGCCGCCGCCGCTTGCCCTTCTCGACCGCTGCTCACCTGCCCTCTTTGCAGGCTTCGCTACTTGACACTGCAGCTTGGCAGCATGGCGCAGTCGCAGACGCAGCTGGCTGCCCACCAGCACGGCAAGAGCCGCGTGCGCATCGGTCGCGTGTGGCGCATCGGCGATGGTGAGGGCCTCCCAACCCTCCCACGAACCATCACGCGCTCCCATGTTGCTGACCTTGATTGCTGTTGCTGCTCCCTGACATCTGCTCAAACCCGCCAAGTTTGCAATTGGTGTCCCTATCTTTGCACCCTGACGCACTGACCGCCCTNGTGTGGCTCACACGGTGCACCACACCGTACCGCCCANGCGCGGTACCNANGCCTNGCCCANCTCCGCCTNCTCTCTCTCTACCCCCAANTNCCCCAANTNCCCGNCAGTGCACCANCTTTGNTGGANGTTTAANTNGTGGCCNANCGATGCTGGAGAGCGACATGGANGCATGCTTTCCTCACAGACAGCAACCGAGGCATGACCGCCACAGACACGCAGGCGCGTGGGGGCCCGCAAACGGGGGCCACAGATTGCACACCCCAGCACCACGCGCTGCTGCCTGCTTTGCGCTTCGCTGTGGCCACGCAGCAGCTTCCTGCTGCGGCACACGCAGCCCTCCATTCTCGCCTCCTTCAATCTTCCTCCCTGCCCGCAGAAGAACTGCGTGTACTACGTGGCGAAGCAGCTGGCCGCTCGGCCGTGCAGCCCCGAAGAGTTTGGAGTGGCGCTGGCCCGCCACTTTGTGGACACATACCCAGCGACCGTGTGGAAGGCCAAAGTGGCGGGTGTGCGAGCCGGCAGGGTGTGGGTTTTGTGTCCGGCTGGCTTGGCAAGGGCTCGCGCCTGGTCCGCTGACTGGGAAGTACAGAAGCAGCCGTTGTTGTGCTGTACAGCGCCCGATTGCCCCCTGCCCTTGCCATGCCTGCCTTGCCTTCAGTGGAAATGATGCCGTGGCGTCGGCTGGACGTGGGCGGGCAGCCGCATGACCACGGCTTTGTCTGGCAGGGCAGCGAGGTGAGCTGGCTGAGCAATCCTACGCTGTAACCCAACGGAGGCAGCTGATGCAGGGTGTGCGGAGTGCAAGCCGTCTGTGGGTCCAGAGGGTGTGAGAGGGCGCTGTTTGATGCTTCATTCATGCAGCCGCCGTTTGGTGCTGCGTGTTGCAACCGCAACCTGGGCAGTTACGGCGAGTGCACCTCTCTTCCTGTCCTGGCACTTTGTGCTGCCCTGTGCTGCAGATCCGCACTGCTTACGTGACAGCGGACAGCAAGGGCAAGGTGGAGGTGACCGCCGGGCTGAAGGACCTCAAGGCAAGCGGGGTGGACCCCTGCTGCACTGCTATTCATGCAGTCCTTGTGGCTGGGTGATGACAAACATGCCGCTGCATGTGGTCAGCATGTATGTGCTCCTGGGTCGAGAACAACCAGCACTGCAGCAGCCTGCCTGCAATTGGGTGGCCTGCCCACATTACCTAGTCACGCCAACCACCAAATGCAGGTGCTAAAGACCACTCAGAGCGGGTACAGCGGCTTCCTGCACGACCGCTTCACCACGCTGCCCGATGTGGGGGACCGCATCGTGGCCACCAGCGTCACCGCCACCTGGAGGTGGGGGCAGGGCCAATTATTGTTGTTTAGGTGCTGCCTTTGCAAGTGTGCCGTTTGAGGCCTTGAGGGTGGGAGGCGGAGGGAGTGACCGCATCGTGGCAACCAGCGTTACTGCCACCTGGANGTAGGGCAGAATGGAGGGGCACTGCTTGGGCTGAGGGAAGTAGTGTGGATTCAGCGATGGCATTTTGGGTTACATGCTTGATTGTCTTGGGCAACGCGTGCACTGCTGCCGCACCAGCTTGAGAGCCGTTGGCTGGTTGTGCTGCAATAACACCTCCTGCCACCTGTGTGCTGCCCCTTACGTGCAGGTACTCGCGGCCGCCCGCATCCTATGATGCCGCCTACGGGGCGGTGCGGCAGGCCTTCACTTCCGCATTCTACGGCCCGCCGAAGGGCGGCGTGTTTAGCCCATCCGTGCAGGTGTGCAACTTAGGTGGTCAGCTTTACATGAGAAGGATGCATGTGGTGGTTGGTGCCGTCTCATCAGCAAGTCCATCTGGGCCAGGCTGGGGCCACAAGCGTGCACATTAAACGACTGGCCTCCTGCCCTCCTGCGCCACAGTTCACGCTGTACCAAATGGGCAAGGCTGCCATTGAGAGGCAAGCACCCTACCTGGCTGCCTGCGTGCTGATCGTAGACATTTGCTGCTCCTGCCGTTGCTTTTGCCGCTGGCGCCGTGGACTCGTGCTGTGTGTTACCGGATGCCTTGTCACGACTGCTCTGGTGCAGCACACACAGCGCGCATGGCTCACACTTTGCTGCTGCTGCTGCCCATGCTGCTCAGCACCCCCTTGACGTCCTTCTTGTCTGGCCTTTTGTTTGCGCAGGGTGCCAGAGGTGGAGAGCGTGTTCCTCAACGTGGGTATTTATTTCTTTGGGCACCTTTGTTGTACTGCTAGCCTTGTTGGGTGGCTGGCTTGCCGGGTGCACATCACGCAGTGCTCGCTCCTGCGGGCTGCAATGCTGCGAGACAATCATGGCTGCACACATACCCTGTCGACTGCTGCCCCTCCCTTCTGCAGATGCCCAACCTGCACTTCATCCCCTGCGTCCCGGTCACAACCAAGTCGTTTGATAACGATGTGTACGTGGCCACCAGCGAGCCCCACGGTGAGAGCGCACTTGAGCTGACACTGTACTTTTGACCAGAGTGCTCAATGCCACATTTGACCAGAGTGCCCAATGCCGGACCCGGTATCTCGCAATATCAACGGCCAGCCGCCCGATCGGCAAGGGTGGCCTGCCAGCAGCGGGATCCCTGGCAAGCTTGATAACGACACTTCAACGTGCCGAGCATGCATACATAACGCTTTGCCTCGCACCTGCCCCCTGTGCGCAGGCAACATTGAAGCGGTGGTAACGCGAGCGGCCGCCGCGCCGCACTGCCGGCTGTAAAGGAACAGGAGACTGGCACGGCGGCGCTGCAAATCCAGGCGTGCGCCATCCTCAGTCGCTCTTCGTGTATCATAGCACAGCTACTGTAGCCCCGCAGCTGCTGATCAGGCTTTTGGATTTCCAGGGTGTAGCGCAGCAACCACTGCTATTAGCCTGTCCGTCTACCTGTGGGGTCCCAACTCTGCCTCCCCAGCTTTGCCTGCATTGTCCGACATCCCTTTCTCCTGTAATTCATCCCTGCATGTTCCAAAGTCCAGTCCGTAAAGAGCTGGGAGCCCCGCTTCGAGTGGAGCACGGCAGGCGGGGGAAGCAGCGGCGGTGACGTGTGCGGCGTGCGGCGTTGGCGGCAGTGCCGTGGCTGTGCAGCAACAGGGCGATCGCCGCGCAGGCTGCCTTCATCACACGTGTCCTGCACCACTCTGCCATCCCAGCAGCGTCCGCGTGCAGCTCGTCTGGGCTCGGTCAAGCGAGGAGGCGTGCAGCGGCGTCCCAGCCTGCCCCTGGTCTTGTGAAGTCCGCGTCGCTTCTTGGAGGAGGGGAACCGCGGTGGCAGCGCAGCAATGTGGCTTTGGTCGTGGTAAGTGGCCGCGTGCCGGCCCTGCAGGGCNGGGGGCNGGGCCTGCTGGTCCTAGCAGGGATGCGCTGCCGCCACAGTGCGCGCAGCGGTGTCGATCGCGAGCCTGTCGCGCGAGCACAGGCTTCCCGTGCCACTTGCGCCCGCCCCCGCGGCCCCTGCAGCGCCCCAGCCCCTGCAGCAGGCTGCGATTGGGCGCCGGCGATCACTGGCCACGTTAGCGGTCTTGGTGGCGGGCTGCCGCCGCCGCCGCCTGCCGCTGCTGCCGCCAACCTGCCCTATGCTCTCAATTACTGGATTGCAGGTTCCAGTCCATCCTCAACTCGCTGGGCCTGGGTGAGTTGCATGTCAGCTGCAGCTGCATACATGCACACGCGCCTGCGGCCGCCAACTTTTGTCCGCCCACCTGCCTGCTCACCGCCTGCTCGAGTCTCGTGCTGGCTTGTGTTGCCCGCCTTGCTGCGCCTCACCGGCTGGCTGTTGCTGTTGCTGTTGCCACCCTGCAGCCAACAAGAATGCCAAGATCCTGTTCCTTGGGCTGGACAATGCCGGCAAGACGACGCTGATGCACATGCTGAAGGACGAGTGAGCGGCTGCTGCCTACTGCTTTGCAGCGGTTGCGTGTTGGTTTAGTAGCGGAGTGCGACTTGCCTGCTGCTAGCTGCTTGCTGCTTGTGATGCATGTCCTGCTGCCGGCAAACCTGGACTGCTGCTGTCCTACATCTGCCTTTCCCGCCAGTGCCCTGGTCCTGCCGCTGCCTGCGCTTGCATGCAGCCTTACGTGAGACCACTGCACCTCGACCTGTGTGCAGGCGGCTTGCGCAGCATCAGCCCACGCAGTACCCCACTTCAGAGGTGGGCTGTGACACCTGTCTTTCCGGAAGATGGCCGCGATGCAGCAGGCAGCAGTAGGGCGTGGGTTTTCTGGCTTGCAGGGCTGCTCTGCTGCTGCTGCTGTGCTGCTGCATCGGCAGACACTGATGGCCTGCGCTGCCCGCTGCGCCGTACTGTGCAGGAGCTGCAAATGGCGGGCATCAACTTCAAGGCGTTTGACCTGGGCGGCCACGAAATCGCGAGGCGGGTGTGGAAGGACTATTACGCCAAGGTGCGGTGTGGCTGAGTGGGAGAATCATGCAGCTGCTTTTGTGACACAACTGCCAGCCTGCAATATAGACAGCTGTGTTGAAGGACTATTACGCCAAGGTGCGGTTGTCAGAGCAGCTGTGCATGCCCACATCGCTGTGTGCATCGCTGTTGCGGCTGTGTCGGGCCGCAGAGGTGCGGCAGCGTGGAGGCAGGCATTACCAGCCAGTTTGCTCAGGTGGCCTCTGCTGTGGCTGCTGCTCACAGCCCGGCTGCTCCCTTTCTTGTGCCATGCCCAGGTGGACGCGATTGTGTTCCTTGTTGATGCGGCCGACCGCGAGCGGTTTGCGGAGAGCAAGAAGGTNGGGGGGGGGTTAGTTGGGCAAGCATTTGCTGCGTTGCTTTGTGCGCCAACTAGCAGGGCGTTCAGTTTCTGGAGTGCAGGCGGTAGCACAGCCCATTCCTTGCCATCAAGTAGTGTGGGCAGGGCTGCTGGTTCAAGTTGGCCCCGCCTGCTGTTGATCAGAGCTGGGTTCATGCTGCTGCCGGGACAATGGGGGACAAAACATCCTTGCCATGCCAGTTGTTGAATCCCATTTTCACCTCTGCTTTGTGCTGCCTTTGCAGCGGGAGCGGAGCTTCTTCTTGCTGCTGAGACATGGCAGGCTGAGTCGCTTGAACATGTACACAGCTTGTGACCCTCCCATTCTTGCCTGCCTGCCCTCCATGCCCGCAGGAGCTGGACTCGCTGCTGAGCGACGACGGGCTGAGCGACGTGCCCTTCCTCATCCTGGGCAACAAGATCGACATCCCCTCCGCGGCCCCGGGTGCGCTGCTGTGCACGCTGTGGTCCTCCTGGCTTCTGTGCTGTGCTGTCGCCGCATCCTGAGCAACAAGAACATCTTATAGGTTATATGCGAGTGCCACACACTCCTGCTTGGTCTCGCAGCAGCGCTTCGGCCAGTGCACCAATGCGCAACTCCGACGGCGCCATGACCCGTTTGCTCCTCTCATTCGTTTGCGTCAAATTGCCCAATTCTCGCAGAGGACGAGCTGCGCTACGCGCTGGGGCTGTCCAATTTGACCACGGGCAAGGGCAAGGTGGACATGAAGGAGAGCGGCATCAGGTGGGAGTCAAGATAGAGAGGGAGAGGGAGAGGGAGAGGGAGAGGGAGCCTGGGGTTGGTGCGCTGCCATGCAGGGTGCAAGACAAGGCAGCCAGGATGAGCTTCTTGCCTTCAACCTGCTTCTGGCGGCATGGTCATGTCGCATTTGTGTCCATGTCGCACTCACCGTTCAACTTCCGCCCTCCCGCCCTCCCCTTCCCTTCACCGCCAGGCCTATCGAAATCTTCATGTGCTCTGTGGTCCGCCGCATGGGCTACGGTAAGTACTGCACTGGGCAAAGGGCAGGGTTTGTGCAGCTACTGTTTCAGTGTAGCCCATGTGGGCCGGCCCTGGCAGTGTCTCTGGTCTGCTGCCTGAGCTACAGAGAGGCCACAACGCGGTTGAAAGGGCTGTGAGCGGTATGCACTGGCCGGGAAGGGGACTGATGGGCCTGCTGGCGCTACTGCACCACCTAAACTCCCCCTCTCCGCTTGGCTCTAACCCCCCCCCTGCAGGTGAGGGCTTCCGCTGGGTTTCGCAGTACATCAAGTGAGGCTGCCGGCTTTTGTTCGGCAGCCGCTGCCGCTCATTCAGCAGCCTTTACCACCACCCCGCCGGCCAGCGGCGGCGGGCGTGCAGCCTGAACAGGGCTGCAGTTGGGTCCCCCGATGCCGCCCCTGCTTTCTCACGCTGCCACCCTTGCTGCCGCACCGGCCCTGCTTGCTCCCATTTCCTTACCCCGCTTAGCTTGGACGCTCTGATTTGCGTGCTGTCTTGGTTGCCGCCAGCGCTGCGGCCTGCAGCTGCCGCAGCGCACCGGCCCCGACCCCTCGCCTACCTTTCATTTCCTCGATTCAACCCCCGCACCGTTTTGTGCCGCTGTACGCTGCTGCTTCCGCTCCCCTGCTGTAACTCTGCACAGCACGCCTGGCCACAGTTTCGCAAGAGACTCCCTGGGAGCAGTTCATGCACAGCAAACAGAGTGGTTTGCGGTTGTTACAGTTTGTTTGGTACAGGAAGGAATGAAATCAGCGCTCGAGCTCGAATGCGCAGTGAGGGGCGGTGTTGTGGCTGCACATTGGTCGGTTGGGGGGCGGGGGCAGAGCTCTGTGCAGCTCGAGAAGAGAGACAGGCGTGAGGCTGGAGGCAAGTGTGAAGGCTACAGGAAGGGGTCGGTAAGGGGTGGCGCTATGCTAACAACTCGTCAAAAGCAGAGAGCGTCTCAGAAGGGAAGAACACGGGCGGTGTCAAACAAGCAGCGGCTGCCGGCCAGCAGGCGACAACTGGAGCATGGCTGGCAGCAGCTGGCAGCACACTCAGTGCCGGCGGCTCTTCCGTGCCTTGCCCCGCTCCCGCTGCTGCGCTGGTGCSGGCGCCGGSGGCTGGGAGGGTACCCGCCCGCCGGGGCTGTGCTTGCGCGGCGAGCCGCTGCGGCCGCTGCGCCTGCCGCGGCTCGCACCAGGGTCTGTCGCCGCAGCAGGCTGCCGGGGGCGGCGGGGCCCTGGATCCAGGTTGAGTGTGCGCCGCTGGCCAGCGGTCAGGACGGGGGTGGGTGCTCCCTCATCCGTCAGCCGGCCGCGGTACCAGCAGGGCGCGCCGTCGGCGGCGTCCTGCCCCACGAAGCAGCATACTGACAGGTCGAAACGCGTCAGCTCGCGCTGGCACAGCACGCAGGGCACGGAGCAGCCCAGGGAGCCGTCGCCGCGGAAGCGGAGGACAACCACGGTAGGGCCCAGCTTGCGCCGCACCCAGGGCACAACCTTGTGGGAAGGCACGCCGTGCCGCCGCGCGTGCTGCACCCAGCTGGCCAGCAACCTGCGGCAGGGAAGGGGTAGGAGGCAAGTGCAGCGGGCATGTTAGGGTGGTGGTGGGGCCGGCGCGGCAGCAGCATCTGGTGCACGGTGCAGAGAGGGGGACGAAAGTGCGGCGGCCGCTGGAGTTCAGCAGGCATCTGCCAATCCCCCCGCATGCTCAAACCCAGCACCCAACAACCTTTCCTGCATCACTGATGACCCTCCAGCCAGCGTTGCCAGCCCAATTTGCGGGCCAGCCCGATCGCCGGACGCACCTGCGCTCGGCGCAGCAGCGGTGGTTGCTGGACACATAGTGCTCCGTGGTCTCAGCAAGATAGTTCGTCTTGTTCTTGTTTGCTAGCCCCTTGAACGCACTCGTCGATGTCGGCCGGGGGGAACGGGGTGCAGAACACCTGCGGAACGCGAAGGGACGGGGGCGAGAGGCCTCGGCGGCCAAGTACGGCAGAGAGCGGCGGGCGGCCCGGCTCGGCGGCAGGGCTGCGGCGGCCCTTCCCACCCGATTCCGCTGGCCTGATCAGGCGAGGCACGCACTGACGGATGTCTGGGAACGCAGGAGGGGCCCAGCAGAGGGCTGCAGGGCCCAGATGCCGCGGTCGGCCGGCTAGCAGCCTTCCAGCGCCCCGACCCGCACCTGCTTGCCGCGCTGGTTGAAGCGCGTCGTCGACTGACTCGACCGGGACTGCTGCTGCGACTGACACATTGGGGCCTGGTGAGCGGGACGGGGGCTACGAGGGGCCTGGGGGCTGCAGGGCGAGGCTGCAAGGACTGGGGGAGCGGGACAGAGCCGGGCCGCGGCGCCCCTAATGACTGCCGCCGCCGCTGCCGCCCACCTCAGCGGCCAGACCTTCGATGCCGAGCCCCGCCTTGCCATTCGCTCATAACAAAACCAGTGATCGTGGTGTTACAGCGAACAGAATTGACTGGACCCGGCCTCTCAGCTGCCGCCCGCTGGCTTGAAGTGGAACACGTCCTGGAAGGCGAGCGGCCCGCACGCGGGCGGCACGTCGAGCCCCAGGTCCGCCGCTGTGGGCCCGCTCGGCACAATGCCGCCTGGGTCTGTGAGCGATGATGGAGTAGCAGGAGGCAGACAGTCAGGCCATGAGGGCGCAAGCATGTGCATGTCGCTGCAGTGCTGAGCGACCTGCCGTGCGAAGGCTGCACGTGCCCCAGCAGCATTGGCAATGCAAATGGCGGCGCAAGTTTGATGGAGCTCACTCAGTGGGAAAAGCTGGCCAAAGCAAGCCATACTGCCAGCCCATGTCGACCGAGCTCACTCAGGGGGAACAGCTGGCCAAAGTAGGAGCGGCGGGCGTCGTCCAGGTCGAAGCAGTCTGCGATCTGCATGCCGCCGCCTGGCAGCTGCAGCTGGTGCACATCCCGCAGCCATGCCTGCACACACAGCTTGGAGCACAGGTGGAGCGTAAGGTGGTAACCAGAACTGGCTCAAGAAGGATGCAGCATGGTGACAACAATGGCTAGGATGCAGCAGGCTGCAGCATGGTGACACGATGGCTTAGGAAAATGCAGCAGCACACTGCGCGCTAGCGACCTGGCCCCACCAGGCCTGGCAGCGCTTGCCTGCAGGTGCGGGTAGTCTGCGATCCGCTTCTTGCAGCACTTAAAGAGCGTTGTGTAGACGGCGTCAAACCGCGAAATGGTCGGAAACAGGCGCAGGTCAGCCTCTGTGAAGCGCTCGCCACACACAAACCGCTGGCGGCTGGGCATGAAGGGTCGGTGGGGGGGCAAGGGCGGCGGATGTGAGCGGAGGACAGGTGGATGGATGCTGCAAGCTAGTGCATTGGCAGGGAGTCACTGGAAACTCGAAACTTGGGGCAATCAATGCAAGCATTCAAGCATCTGTATTGGTGTCGCCCTGTCCCTGCATATCTCTATATCTCTTTGCATCTGCAAGCAACCCACCCACCTGAGCAGCGAGTCCAGTTCGTCCAGCGTGGCAAACAGCTCTGCCTCTGCTCGGCTGAAGCCCGCCTGTGTGGTGGAGAAGCCGCACTTGTAGACGCCGTTGTTCACTGCGGCACAGGGAGGGTTAGAAGAGCGGCGTTGCTTTCAAGTGAGAGGCACCAGTCGTTGAGTTCAACAGGACCCGTAGGTGCGCGTGAAATGTGGCATGGATAGGCAAGCAGCTGGGCAGGGCAAGCTGGTGGGATCCCTGCATGCGTGCAACTCGGCACCAACCAAAATCACACTATCGCACTGCTCACTCACCCGTCTCGTAGATGCGCTCGTTCCATGCATCAATCTCGCCTACCAACTGCGGCGGGCGTAGCTCCACCGCTGCTGGCGCGCCTCCCAGCGGCCGTGCAAGCTCAGCAAAGTTGGAGCAGATGATGGAGCTCTCGTTGCACACCGCCCGCCGCGCCCGCTTGTCCACAAGCAGCGGCGCAGTGCAGCGGCCGCTGAACCCAGGGCTCAGCTGGTCGTACACCTGCCTGCAGGACCAAGGGCGAGCAAACACGGTGCATGGCCCGTAGCGCGGAGGTGCAGGATCGAAGGCTGCCGGTGATCGGCAAGCTGCTTTCCAGCCAGAATTGGGCAGGCATCCCCAGACTGGCCGCCCGCCCATGATGCAGCAAGCAACCAGAGGCCCCAGCACATGCCACTGCAGCCACCCGTCTTCCATGCCACTGCAGCTACGCGTCCCCCAGCCGGCCCAGCACTTGCCGTAGGTCTCGCTGGCCAAACACGGGGTCGCCACCCGGCTCATCAAACACCCAGCCGCCTCTGCTGGCACGCTCCGGGTCATCCACCGCCCGCGAGAAGCTATGTGGCGGCAAGTGGCAGGGACGGTAAGGGCAAGGAGTCAAGATCAGCAATCGTAATGTTGGGGCGGCGGTGCTGCAGGGTAGAATCAAGCTGAGGCGGGCACATGGGAAGGGTGCTACAAACCTCACAGGCCCTCACCTCACATACTCCCCCAGCCCGCTGATGACTAGCGCCAGCAGCACGCGGTGGCACCAGGGGCAGGGGTTGCCCACGCTGCGCAGGCAAACACAAGGCGTGGCGGCAGTTCGGGCGGGGTTGGCATTCTAGAAGGAAGGGCAGTGGCCAACAGAGGACAGCTGCTGCCGTTGCCCACCAGACCACGACTTATCTCCCAGCTGCCACCATCGCACGGCTGCAAGCCGGCGGCAGGCATGCCAGTGTGCTGTTGTTGCCAAGGCACTCACTACAGGTGGTATCGCCCAGGTTCGAGCGGGAACTCTGGGCTGCCCAGCCGGCCCTGGAAACTGTAGGTGGGCCGGCTGTACTGCCCATCCTTGGACTGCACGGGAAACAGCGAGGGGGGTGCAGGGGGTTGCTGAGGTGCCGGTGGCATAAGGAGCTGGTGGCAAGCGCAGCAGAGTGTTCGGCCGGCAGGATGCTGTCTGGCCCAGCCACGACACAGCCCTAAGCCTGCCTGTGCAGCTTAGCATGACCGCTCGACCCAGCTGAGAAGGGAACCATTTTCACAGCATCAGGTGAGAGCAGACAGCCAGTAGGCATCCCTCGGCAAGACATTTCCACCGGGCAGTTCTGTGCCCTTGCTGGCAAGCGAGACGGGGGTCCCTCTGGCGACCCACCTGCGGCGCCAGCTCCGTCATGAGCGTCTGCCAGGCAGTGCGCCACCCAAACTTGGCTGTCTTCACCAGCATGCCCTGCATCAGGCGCCAGCAGATGGCACACCTGGTTACCTATGCCAGGTTCACCCTGCACTTCTGCACATTCCTCGCAGAAAGCCGCATGTTTACGAGAGTGGGCATACACCATGCGCCGCTCCTTGCCTGTGGTACCAGTGCCCCCGTCCATTCTAGCACGCCCAGACCGCGCTTGGCTGCTGGCTGCGAGCCTGCGGCTGAGGAAGATGACAAACACCAGGCTGGCTGTGGTGGCGGCGGCGGCGGCGGTGGCGGCGGCGGCGACCCGACAACCCTGATGCCTGCCGTCAGCTTGCACGTTGCCAGCCGCACCTGGTTGCCCCAAGCACACGACCACATTACAGCGCTTCGATCCNATCGCGCCGCCTGCGCCCTGGGCCTCCGGCACGGCTGGCTGGGTGCGAGACCGCCGGCTTGCAGGCTGCCGCAAGCATAATGATGCACTGTCTGGAATGCCTGTGGTATTTGCAGTTGCAGATCGGCGCTGCAGCAAGGCTAGAGGCCACAGCAGGCATCGGCGACGCGGCGGGCAGCGGTGGCGGCGGTAGCACTTGCGTCAGGCACTCGGCTTTGTGAACTCAATTTCCCGCCCAGCCTCAATCATTACAGCGGCAGAGTACAAGGATATGAGGATGATACAGGGAGGCGGACTTCCATACAAGCAGTGAGAGCGGTGGCTGCGGCATTGTCATGCACACCACCTGGTCAGCAGGGCACGTTTGGTGTCACTTGCCGCCATCCTCGCCTTCCGACTCTGAATCCGAGGAACCATACGCCCCCAGCAAGCCTCCCAATCCGCCCTCGCTGCCACTGCTTGCCGCCTCGCCGCCGGCACCTCCTGACCCTTTCTGCTGCTGCTGCGCCTGCTGCGCCCCTTCTCCCGCCGCTGCTGCTGCACCCTCCTCTGTTCGCTGCTTCTTGGCTGCTGGCTGCTCTGGCGGCGCAGCAGCGCCGCCGCCGCTTGCCTTGCTGGCTGCTGCAGGCTTGACCTTGACTATGGGAATCAGCTTCTTCTTCCTGCACCAGCCAAGGGCAGCGAGTCAGATGAGCAATGCCGGAGTGCTGCCACCGCCTTGGGGCTTGTTTGCAGATGCACTGCCTCAGTCATACGAGGTAGGTTGCTTGGCCTGCGCCGCTGAGCTGCCACATTGCCACAATTGCTGGCGCGTGAGCACATGCGGCCACAGCAGGTCGCTCTCAAACCAGCAGGGTAAACGGCAGCAGCAGGAGCGGCGGCGGCGCACCTATCCGCCTCTTCCCGCCGCCGCCGCGCCGCGTCCTCTGCTGCCGCTGCCTTGATGGCCGCTGCTCGCCGCGCCTCCTCCTCCTCCTCTGCCCTAGCCCGCGCAGCCATGAACTGCGCCACACAGGCCCAGGGTTTGAGATGACAGTCAGGGGAAAGCAGCGGCAAGTATGGAGGGTTTCTCTCGCATACGTCCGCATGCTTGTGCCTGCAGAAGCCCCTGCAGCCTCAGATGCATGGCAGCCTGCTGACCATTGCCAAGCAGCTCGCAGGTCGCATGTGAGCACTGCCCTCGCCAGCTCACCGCCAGCCGCTCCTGCTCCTCCTGCTCTATTTCCGCAAACCGACGCTTGTCCTCCTCCTGCCGCATGAACAGGAGGTCGTTGCGATCAAACGCGCCTGCGGCGGCAGCCCGGGGGGTGGAGATGAGGGGACGCGTAGTGGAACTCTGGTGGTGAACTGTTGCTGCATAGTGGCGAGGCATGCATGCCTCTCTCGAGGCTGCTGCCCCTCCATCTGTGCAGCCTGCAACGTGCCACGAACGGGTGCGACCCTTTCCCCGCACCTCGCGCCACCATCCATCCACGCACGCCTGTGTTGGCCTGGTCCTGCACTTGGTGCACCTGCAGGGCAGCAAGAGATGGAGGTCTCAGCACATGTTGTCTGCAGCAGTGTTGCAAAGCATGGCACGCAACGAAACACGGGCGGAACCGCATGTGCCGCAAGTGTTCGATGAGCACAAGCTTGTGTGCCCATCCGTGCATGGCGCGGGCTCGCTCACCATGCGCACGAAATCTGCGTCCTCCTTGGCACCCTCAGGCGCCATATCTATGTACTGCTGCTTTGGCGGAGCCTGCGAGGAAGGAGCGGCAGCGAGCCGCACGTCGGCACAAGACGGCAGCGGCAGCGAGCGGCGGCTGCAGCAGCTTTGGGGCGGAGGGCGTTGTGTGCACGCCTGCTGAATCGCTTGGGAGCCATCCGACAGCAGCGCTGCCGCGCAGAGGGGCTCAGCGGCACGGCAGCCAACTCGAGCCCTGCAGGCACGCACCATCGTGCCGCTTGCTGCTCGCGACTGGCTCGTTGGCGCGCCCCTGCGGTTGCGTACGTGCGAATGGGCGAGGCTCGGCCCGGCGAGCCCGGCACCGCCCTGATGCAGGCTGCATGGCTTCGCTGGGGAGTGAAGGGCCCGCCCGGCGCCTGTACCCCCGTGATCGCGCTCGCAGGAGCGTGTCTGCGCCTTTCAGCAGCACTCGCGCGACCTGGGGTAGGGCTGCTCACAGCCGCCACCCCGCGGCTCCTCCCCCAGCTTGAGGCCCTGCCACCCCCTCACGACAGCAGCAGTGGCTGTCCTCGCCGCGAGCACCCAGCGGCGCAAAGAGGTGGGTCTGCCCCGAGCGGGCACACGACGCTGGTGGGAGGGCGCCACGGGCGGCCCAGCCCGCCCCGCGCCCCGCTCCCCAGTGCGCAGCAGCGGGCCATGAGCGGCACGGCCGGGCCGGCCGGCTCAGCAGCTCACCGTCGCCCCAGCCAACGGACGCTGCCGCCACCAGGGCATGTGCCGAGCCCTGCCTTGCATGCCCGCCTGACCCTGCTCCGCAGGCTCTTTTCACATGGCGGCTGCCGTGTACGCACAGCAGCAGGCCCATGCGTCACTTTTGCAGCAGCAACAGCAGCAGGGCGCCTGCAAGCTA
Organism: Chlorella ohadii; assembly: GCA_025026875.1. NCBI lineage: Eukaryota > Viridiplantae > Chlorophyta > Trebouxiophyceae > Chlorellales > Chlorellaceae > Chlorella > Chlorella ohadii. The sequence continues at coordinate 140,244 of JADXDR010000012.1, forward strand.
GGCAGCCCTAGCGGCGGCAGTGCGGGCAGCGGCGGCGGTCCCCCGTCGGCCGAACCGCGCGCCCCGTCCCTGGTGCGCCCCGGCAAGGATGGCGCTTCAGCAGACAGCCCCGGCGGCACCCCCACCTCCCCGCTTAGCAAGCAGCGGGGCGCAGCGGAGCGGCGCCGCTC
>JADXDR010000012.1:140443-152347 GCA_025026875.1 Chlorella ohadii
AGCGGCCGGACAGGCGGCGGCGCCCCCGGCCCGCCGTGCCAAGCAGCAGCAGCAGCCGGCAGCGTCCGATGGCGACGGCACGCATGGCTCTCACGCCTCCGGCACTCAGGCGAGGGCGCAGCAGCAGCCGCAGGGGCTGCCGCCCCTCGCACTCCAGCTGGGTGCTGGCACCGCCGCGGCGGGCATGAGGGCAGCATTTCCCATCGACCTGCCGGACCTGGACGACGGACTGGGAGATTTGGACGACTGTGAGCACTCCATGTGCCTTTGTTTCTCTTTGCTGGGCGCCCTGCTGCCGCTGCCTGTGGCGGCTGCGCTGTTGGGCTGCCATGCGCTGCGCGCACGCGGTGCTGTGCATGCAGTGCTGTGCACATGTTCCCATGTGTGCCTGTGCCAGCACCGCACGTGCCGCCAGTGCCTCCTGAGCCCTGCTGCATCACCCTGCCTTCTCACTCCTTCCCTCACGCCCGCTGCTCTGCCTCTCCGCAGTGCCTGGGCTTGACGATCTGCTCATTGACGAAGCGCTGCAGGGCGCTCCGCTGAGCATCACAGACCCCTGGGCTTCAGCAGACCCCTGGGCTAATCTCTCCGCCCCGCTGCCATCGCCCACGCCACCGGCGCCCGCGGCGCCGGCAGCGCCGGCCGCGCCGCCGCTGCTGCCGCCGCTGGCGGTGCAGCAGGGCGGCGTGCCGAGCGCGCCCAACCCATTCGCGGCGCAGCTGCAGCAGCAGGCGCGGCCAGTCTTTGTGCCGCAGGGCCAGCCAGGCATCCCAGTGCGCGGCACATCGGCCGATGCTTTGCGCAACAGCTTTGGCGGCCAGATGGCGGCGCCACCGCCAGCGGCGGCGGCCGCCCCCCTTACGCCTCTGGCGGCGCTGCAGGCCATTGCCAAGCCTGGCCAGCTGTCCAAGCGCAGCGAGAGTGCCCGGGCGCTGCTGACCGCCGCCCTGTCGGCGCGGCTGCGCCGCATGCAGCAGCAGCAGGCAGCGGTTGCCGCTGCCCAAGCAGCTCCGGCTGCACAGGCGGCACCGCCGGCCCCCCCGCCCCCCGTTCTGCCGGCAGCGGTGGTGGCCCCAGTGGTGCCAGCTGCAGCAGCTGTGACCAAGCCTCAGCATGCAGCGCGGCCGGTGTTCAGTGGGCTGATGAGCAGCCGGGCCCAGCTGACGCCCGGCCGGCAGCCCATCGCCCCCGCCCCGCAGCAGGCACCGGCAGGGCAGCTGCTGGTGCGGGACCCTTCCAGCCTGCAGCCAGTGAAGCGAGGTGAGCACTGCAGGCTGGTAAAACGTGGCTGGGGCATTGACTCCTCTTGCATGCTGCATGTATGCTCCCAGCCAGCGAACAATTCAAGGTGCTGCCCAGGCTCCCAACACAGCACCCTCTCTGCCTTCTAAACCGCAGGCACCCTGCGCCCAGCCCGGCCCGCGTTCGACGCGGCTGCCCTGCATCTGTCGGCGGCTGCGCCGCTGGTGGCAGCGGGGCGAGCAGCCTGCAACCCAGGCTCTGCAGACCTCTCGCTGCTGCACTCAGTGTTTGGCGGCGGCCTGCCTCCCAGCTGGACATAGCCAGCATTCCGCCCTCTGATGTGGGCTTGGTTGTGATGCGGCTCGGCTGCCGCCCAGCCCAGTCCCCGCCCACCCCGTCCCTGTGCCCGCAATAACCAAGGCGCGCAATAACCACCACCGCAGTTGTTTATGCATTGCTTAGAACAGACGACGCTCGTTTTTGGCCTCCGCCCCCCTCCTCTGCCCCCTTGTGCCCCCTCTMCTTMTMCTMCCCCCTCTCCCCTTCATGCCTTCCTTCCGCTCCCTTTTTGATCTTTGCACGGACCCTACTTGGACAAGACTCGTCCTACATTGCAGGCCANCCTCCAGCGAGCCAGAGTGCTCCAACGAGCCNAGAGCGNCCCCCTTCATARRRRCCCGCCATAAAACGCTGTTCTGNCCGAGCTNGTNGCGTNCCCCTTCCGAGTCAGCGGCAGCGCTTACCACCACTGGTCCCCCTTCCAGCCCACGCTTAATCTGCCAACTCCAGCATTACCTGTGCAAGCCAACCCTCCCGCTCCAGCCCCCATCTCTTCACCACTCTTGCCTCCCACTTACACATGCACAACGTGAGCCAGCAGTAGCTCAACCGCTGCGGGCCGTACACTTCTGTTACATGGCTCTTTGTCCCAGAGTTTTCCACCCCTTTTCCAGCACCAACAGATCCCTTCCAGCTCGTCTTTTTTTCGTGTGTAACGTGCGCCCTGCAAGATGATCAGGGGACCGAGCTTGCGTGCTGCGATACAGTCGGCACGCCACAGCGCAGCCATGCTGCCCAATCGGCTTCACATTACCAGCACAGACGCACGCGGTCGTTATTCACAACTCTTGTGCAATTCTGAAGCGCTTGCAGGGCCGCCGCAGCACCACAGCCCGATGCCGCTCGCACTGGTTCGCCCCCACCCCCTGCCTCGCTTCACGACCGTGCAAGTCAGGCATCGTGCTGCGGGCCGCCTAGTCGCGGGCCGGCGAGCGGCACAGCTGCGAGTGGCAGCGGCGGCGGGAGGCGGCGCGGCACCGCCCGTCACACTGCAGCTCGCAGGCGGCACCCAAGTTGCCATGCCAAGCAGCTCGCTTGTGGTGGGCAGTGCAGCAGCTGCTGACTTGCAGCTGGAAGGCAGCGGCGTGGCGGCGCAGCATGCGCGGCTAGGTGCGGTGGCTGGCTTGGGAGGGCTCGTGTGCTGTTCGACAGGCGGACCCCGACGCATCATCGCAGGCCCCCACACTGCTGCTAGTGCAATGGCAAACCCATGTGCTTTCCAGTCATGTGAGACCCACCCACCGCCGCTGCAGAGTGGAAGGGCGGGCGCCTGTTCTGCACCGCGCTGTCTGCCGACCCAGACATGCTCCTAGCGCCCACCAACTGCTGGCTGGATGGAGTTGAGCTGCYGCCGGGGGTGTCATATATGGTGGNCCCCCGGAGCCCGCCTGGCAGTGGGCAGCCAGGACAACAGCCTCACATGCTCCTTTCAGGAGGGCGGCAGCAGCGCCATGACGGAGCTGCTGATGAAGGTGAGGAAGACGCAATTGTATCAAATTTGCATTATTACATTGGAAGTGCAAGCCAGGGAGTGTGTTGCAGCAGCTCCTGTGGACAAGTTTTGTGGCAGCAGCTGCCTCGGATGGCCGGATGCCTGCTGGCGCATTCACTCGTGCTCCATGCTGTGCCTGCTGTGGTCATGCTGTGCAGGGGCTGGCGGCCAGCGCAAGCAAGGAGGTGCAGGAGAAGCTGCAGGGCATGTGAGCAGTCATGCAGGCAGCCTGAGGATGGCCTGATGACAGCTATCGCAAGGGGTGACTGGCGACTGTTGCAAGCGGCTGGGTGGCGGCAGCCAACAGCAAATCCTCTCAGAAACGCAGCCTGAAATGCACACTCGGGGCAGTGTCAAGCCGCGCTTGCCCTCTGCTGGTCACTGCCTGGCTGCACCCTATGCATTATTTTTACAGATGGGCCCCGCATATAGGCCTGGGGCCAAGTGTATGCAGATGTGGAAGGCATGCTTAACAAGATTGGGGGTCTGTGGAGGCAAGGCGCGCTCTCAGGATGGCGAGTGCAGGGTGCAAAGGGAGCGGAATAGAGCGGAAAAGAGGGTAGGGCCGGTACGTAAGCAGCAGCTCGCTCGGAATGGCGGCGGGTGCTGCTTACGCTGCGCGTAGTGAGGAAAGTGAGGGGGAGTAAACAGGTGCCGCGACCGTTGCGTCGCGTGGGTGTAGGTGGGGCAATGGAATGTGGGGCAACCAATACAGGACGGGAGATGAATGGTCTCCGGCAGCGCAGGTCAGAGGCCAAAAACGGGCAGGGCGCTGGCAGCGGGCAGCTAACAAGAGAGCTCCCTTGCAAATCTCGGGGCTGCTTGTTAGCTGCTGCGTGCCTCATCGGGCGGCAGGCGAGCGGCGCGGGGAGAAAAGGAGGCACGTCTGCGCTGACTGGCGCCCGGCTACAGGCTCGCCATTCTGAGGCGGCGGTGCTGGCGTGGTGGCATGACAGCAGCCTGCACCGCCGCCTCGGCAGCCGGCTCCGTGGGTGCTGGGGCGGGTGCGGCCGCCTCGTCAGCGGGAGCGGGGAGCGGGGCCTCAGCCAGGAGTGGGCTGGCAGGGGCCAGGCCGTCAAGGGGCCCAACAGTGAGGTCCTTAGCCTTGAGGGCCCCTGCCCCGCCCGCTGGCGCCACACCTGCTGTTGCTGGCTTGACCGGCTTGACCGCCGCGCCCTGCTTGACTGGCTTGCCTGCCGTGGCTGCTGCGCCGGGCTTGCCCGCTGCCGCCAGCGCGCCTGCTGCGCCCGCTGCCGTCGGCTGACGCGCCGCGGTGCTGGCCAGCAGCAGCTGCCCCCAGGGCGACTGCATCATGCGCTGCCTCAGCTGCAGCGCTGCTGCATCGTCCGTGGGGGTGCCTGGTAGTGCCGGCAGGCCGCGCTCCTTCAAAACCAGGGCCAGGGCCCGCATGGCTGTGCCCACGTTGAGCCGCCCGCCGGTGATGGTGCCAGCGGCTGTATCTGGAGACGTGCTGGCATCCACAGACGTGAGGAGCAGGCGCTTGGTCTCCACGTGGCTCAGCCGCACGCNGACCCTGCAGGGAAGGTGAGGGGCGGGGACGGGTGAGAGGCACAGTCAGTATGAGATTAAGCAGTGGCCTTAAGACCTGAGAGAGGAGTCAGGGAACTCCAACAAGGAAGCATGCTAGCCCCTCCCCATTGCCATACGCACTTGCTGGCTGCGCTCTGGAGCAGGGCCGCGGCGGCCGCCACCATCGGGGTTGACATGGAGGTGCCGTCCATGGGGCCATACCAGCCATTGACGAGGGTGGACACAATCGCCTCGCCAGGTGCAGTCAGGTGCACCGTGGTCCTGTGGCAGGCGGACAGGGGAGCAGTGCTGTCGGTCGGCGCATGCATGAACGCCTTGAGGGCCAGTTGGCAGCAACAGCCAGCTGCTGGATGTGTTGCCCTGGCTGCTGTGATAGCAGCGTGCTCAACAGGAGGCACACGCCTGCCCAGCAGACAGCCCCTCTGAGCTGAGAAGGCCTCAGCACCACCAGCCCAACAACAAACTGGCACGCACCTGCCCCGGTTGGAGAACGATGACATCTCGTCTCCCATGCCCGTGGATCCCACCACAATCATGTTCTCCATCCTGCAAGTTGATCAAAGGGCAAGGGCAGGAGGCAGACTAGATGTGGACATGCTGCTTGGCTGCACCGGCGCGGCAGGCGCTGGCGGCAGGCCAGCAGCGCACAGCTGCGCKCTCGCCGCAACATGCAGGCAGCAGCATGCAGGCGGCAGGCCATGCTCAAAAGCACCGCTCGCAACCCACCGTGAGGAGGCGGGGAAGGCGGGGCGGGCATCCKGGTCCACTCCKTGGTTGCCGCRGGCCKCCACGAACAGCATGCCGGCCTCCTGCACCTGCTTGAGGGCCTCCTCGATCAGGCCTGCAGACGGGCAGGGGGTGGGGAGGGTGGGCAGGTTGATGGGTAGGCAGGKGAGAGGGCAGGAGGGCAGGAGACACTGGGCGAAGGTCGSACGTGCGCGAGCATGGCCTCCGGATGTCTGCAGTGAACTGCAGGAATGCAACCAGCTGTGTGCATTGCAGTACAGTGACCCCTTTGACATCCCCCAACCACACCACCCTGTGCATTCCCGCCCCGGCCACTCACGAGAGTTGGGCACGCCGCCCCAGCTGTTGCTGCTGATTGTGGCCCCCGCCTCCTTGCAGAGCCGCAGGCACTCCAGGGCGTCGGAAACGGAGCCCATGCCGTCGTCCCAGATGAACTTGCAGACCAGCAGCTTGACGTCCATGGCCACACCCGCGCCGCCCAGGCTGCACAACAGGGCGGGGCGTCCACATGGGATGCAAGGTCAAGCCCATGCAAGGCGCCGGTTGTGCAGGAAGCAAGCGTGCAGCACGATGCACATTTGAGGCGCAATGTGCAGCTTACCCGTTGTTGCCGGTGGCGGCGATGATGCCGGCTGTGTGGGTGCCATGGCCGTAGGTGTCGTTGAAGTTCTTGTACTGGGCAGAGCCTGGAGAGGGGGTCGGCTGGTCGAAGGACTGCAGCAGGGGAGGGCGCAGGGTGTTCTGACTTTTTGAGTTGCCATGCCAGCGGTGCAACCTGTCTTCTGGAAGGCGCTGAAGCAGAGAATTGCATCATGCTTACTCAAGCCCTCCCTCTATTCCCCTTCCAAGCGCACCTGAATCTCTGGGACCAGGTTCCACCCGCCCACCACGTGGCCTTTGAGGTCGGGGTGGTCCAAGCGCACGCCGCTGTCCAGGTGGCAGACCTGCGAGCAATGGTGTGGAAGGCCGCAAGGGTTGTTGGCAGGGGAGGGTTGAGCACCAGTCTGCCTTGGGCCAACAACGCTGCTGCCTGGCAGCATGCCAGCGGCGACTGGCTGGTCTGCAGTGTCATGCAGCTGCCCAGCTCGGCACAGCAGCCATAGAAGCCCCTGGCGCACCTTGACGTCTCCCTTCCCGGTGGCAGTCTGCCACGCCTGCTGGCTGCCAATCGTCGAGTGGTGCCACTGCAGGTTGAGCAGCGCGTCGTTGGGCACCCAGTTGACGCTCACTCGGTAGTCCGGCTCAGCAAACTCCACGGCTGCGGCAGGGCGGGGCAGGGCGGGGGCGAGCGCTAGGTGGTGGTGTGAGGAGAGCAGAGGGCAGGTGGCAGGCAGGGGTCCAGCGCTGGAGCCCTTTCCCCTCCACACCACCTTACCAGCACAGCAAGCACCAGCTGGGCACTGTATTTATGCCACCTGTACTTGCTTCCCAAGCCGGCATGCGCCCACCTGCCATGCTGTTGATCTGCGCCAGCTTTTCATCGAGGGACTTGCCATCGGTGATGTGGTAAACAGCGGCATTGTTCAGGCCCGCGGGGCGAGAGTAGCGCAGGCCATCCTTGTCTTCACTCATTACCTGCATGGGTTGCAGGTAAACAATTGTTAAGCGCACAGGGCTGGAGCGCCGGGAGGTGCATTTGGGCTGGCCCGTCGAGGTTCGGGGATTGTTCGATTGTACATGTTCGGCAGCTGCGGCCGGAAGCTGTGGCGGCAGCTGCTGCCATGCATAGGCCTTGACGAGCGGAGGCTGAAGCCCACCTGCATGTAGTCGTCCCGCAGCTTGACAATGATCTTGCCGGGCACCGTCTGGTAGGCTGGCTGCTGCAGCAGGGACGGGGGCAGGGCAGGAGCTGGGTTGATGCCACATGTACTGGGTACCGTGCTGTGGATTGGGTGCCCCTTGGTGGCGGGCGGCGGGGAGGAGGAGGGGCGGGGTACCCGCCTGGCAGCGTGATGAGTACTCCCAAAGGCCAATGGTGTAGCAGGTGTGGCTCACCTGGGTGGCGCCCAGTCGTCGCCGGTCGGTGGCGGCGGCGGCTGCACACGCCGCGAGCAGCAGCGCCGCCACCGCTGCCTTCCCGGCCGCTCGGAGCGGCATGGCTCCCGCTTCGAAACGTTAGCCGTGGTGGTATGGAGCCCCCGGGGGGCTTGGTCAGGGCCTGTGCGGACTTCTCCTGGTCGATGGCACGATGCTCGAGTCAATGGCTGGCAGCCCCCTCAGGCGCCCGCAATTTCGGGCTTCCGAAGTGGGTCTGTGTGCACCGGCGCGCCGCGACGGGGTATCTGGAGCTCCGCCTTTCGCAGGGGGAGTCGCCGGGCTGGACGCCTCTGACCCCAATTGCCCAGCTGTAACAGCGCTTCTGGTAGGCTGACAGGCCTTCNAGGGGGCGATCCGGTCTTGAGAGCCCCCGGCGGCGCCAACCCCGGAGTGCCAGGTTGGCGGCACCCAGGCTGGCACCCCAATATGGTCTGACTGACGCGCTGCCTTGTTCGCCGCCCACAGGAAACGCAATCGGTGTCGGGGGACACCAAAGAACGCGAGCATGCGGGCGCGAAGGGGTGCCACGCCCCAGGGTGCCCTCCGCTCGCCAGCAGTCAAAAGGCGCCGCACGGAGGGGCGGCATGTTCCACAGCCGGGATGCACACCATCTGGACAAGCGCACCTTCCAATTGAATATCACAAAGTCATTTCATTTGATCACGCCTGGTAAGAATGCAGTCAAGCAGTGCATCAATCGCTGCTGCCCGTTTCCCCTGCCTGCTCCTGTGGCGCAGCTGGCCCTTGGCTGTCGCCGCCGCTGAGCAGCTCTGCATGGGAGGGCGTCTGCAGAATCGCCTGCTGCAGGTCGTCCGGCAGGCCCTCAAAGGCCAGCTGCAGCTGCTCCTGCAGCTGCGACGCAAGCGCAGCCACGGCGGCAGCCTCACTGCTCGCGCTGCCGCCGGCTGCTCCACCGCTGGCTGTCGCAAGCTGCACCCTCGCCGCCGCAAGCTGCTGCTCGATTCGAAAGAATGCTTCCACAGAGAGCAGCTCGCGCATGGGCGCTGCTGCCGCCGCTGCCGCAGCGTCCCAGCGCTGCCGCTGCCACTCCTCTGCCGCCAGCCGCCGGGTGTGCATGAAGGCCGCCAGGTTGGGCGAGCGCAGAAAGCGCTCGTAAAAGGCGAGCAGCCCCTTCTTGCCGCCAAACCGCTGCGCAGTGGTGGAGCAGGAGGTTTGTTGTTTGTCATGCAAGGCAACTGCAGCTTGGCGCAAAAGGGTGCTTAATGTCTGCTTGTGAGCTGGGCTTCTTGCTGCTAGCCATCATGCAAGTGCATGAATATTCAGGGGCAGCGCCGAGGCAAGGCCCCTATGCTAGGGTTACGCTCACGTGCCAACACAGTTGTGCCTCACCTCAAGCAAAATCTCGGGCAGCACGGCATCCCGTCCAGCCAGCTGCTCCAGCAGTGCGGCTGGGTCCACCTGTGGCAGCGGCAGCGGCTGCGCTGACGCCTCTGCCGCTGCAGCTAGGGACGGGGCAGACGGTGGGTTGAGCTCGGTTGGTGGGCTAAGGGGTTGCTTGGATGCGAGGACAGTCCAGACGCCTGCAAGGACCCTGCAGGCCAATGCGGCAGCTTGCAGCGCCACAACCCCGCCCGCAACTCACCCTTGGGGTCTGCCCGCTGCCCCGCTTGCGGCCCGGGCGGCAGCGTGGGCGACAGGTAGGGCAGCAGCGGGAACAGCACCGCCTTCGTCAGCTCCTGCAGCAGGGCAGCGATGAGTGTTGCAAGTTGCGCAGATGGCAGGGCAGGATGGCACATTGGCAGGGCACGCCGTGCATGCAGCCAAGACATCACCGCATGCAGCTGTGCCTGTTGGCCTCAGGCTGAAACAAGTGGCCCCGCCACAACATGGCACTCCACGGACGCTTGCCTGGAAGTGGCGCCGCAGCATGCCGCTGTTGACTGCCGCCAGCCGGCGCCACTTATCGGCGGGGTCTGCAAAGACAGGGCAGCAGGGCGGCGAGCTGTGTCTGGTGGGAGGCCAGAGGAACGGTAAAATGCTTCACGACAGCACGGACCAGACTGCAAGCCGCTCCCGGCTGCCACGCGGGCACACAGCAGAAACGCGCTGTTTGTGAAGCAGCCTCAGCCAGAGCCCAGCATTGCCTGCAAGCCGTCACAGAGTGGTTACCGCACCTGACGGTTGCGGCTGCACCAGCCGGTCAAGCACTGTCTTGTCCGGCCGTGAGTGCGGCTTGAACTGCAGCCAGCAATGGTCCACAGGGCCGGACAACAGGGCTGCAGGGCTGGCTGGCGTGCGCCGCAGAGTGCCGCCCAGCCAGCTGCTGCTGCTGCTGGCCGCCACACCTCTGCCCGGCCCGCCGCCGCCGCCTGCCATGCTGCTGCCCATGCTGCTCGCCAGGCTGGCTGCTGACTCAGAGGGCTGCATCCCGCTGCTGCTGCCGTTGCCGCCCGTGCTACCATTGGCCGTCTCATCCAGCCTGTCATTTGAAGCTGAGGGGGCCAGTGTGGCAGCCGTGTAGCCAGTGGACAGCACGTTGGGCCACTCCGGCAGCGCCTGCGACAGGAGGGGGGCCCAGCAGGGTGGTGCAAACGCCGTGTACCTAGCAGCAGACAGTGCAGCCAAGCAAGCCCTGCCGCCTGCACGAGCACCAGGTATGGTTTTGCCTTGCATGCCGTTTGAGGAAGCTGAAGCGTGCGAGGGAACACGATCACGGCCGGCTCGGCCTTCGCAACCAATGCACACGACGAAATTTGGAGAACTGCTGCACAAGCAGGGAGTGGAGAAGACACAGCAGGCTTGCACCTCACCTTCAGGAAGTACAGGTTTGTGAGGCCCAGCAGCATGGGCAGGCCGTTGGCCGCCGTGGGCGTCTCGCCCGCCGCCAGCCGTGCAAAGGCGGCATCATGGATGGTGAAGTAGGGGCGCCAGTCCAGAGAAAAAGGAAAGGGGGCCAGCAGGGACAGCAGCGCCGCAACCGCCGAGGAGCAGGCGCCTGGGGATGTGGGCGGCAGGGCAAAGGCAGCTTGAGCGAGCAGCCGGCAAGATAGTGGCCCGGCATGTGCAGGTGCCTCTTCTGCGTTGGCAGCAACTCACAGAGCACAAACCGACTCGCAGAATCGTGTGCACGGACAGGCCCATTGAGGCGCAGCATGATCATTGGCAGCTGGCCTGGCCACAGGCCGCTCACCGGGCGTGGGTGCCACCACCATAAGCGGCTGGCCCAGCAGGAGCAGCTCCCACAGCGCCCACAGCTGGGGCAGCACGCCCCGCAGCGGCGTGAAGCAGTCGCAGTCGCCAAAGGGGCTGGGCTCCAGCTCCTGCTGGCCTGCGGTTGGGGACAGGCCAGCGCATGCAGGTGGCACATACAGGGACAACCACGGCACGGCACACAGGCTTGCGGTGCCCGGGACATCCCGCCGGCCAGCATGACAAGGCATGCTGCGCATGCCATGTTGCACATGCCGAGCTGCCAGCTGGCCGACAAGTCCCACCCGCAAAGCCTGCCCCTCAAATCTTCTTACCGTAAGCTTCCGGCAGCAGGCACAGCGGGATGCCCGTTGCATCATCCAGCTCATCAGCCAAGGCAGCTGCCACCTCAGCAGGGCTCGCAGTGGCGGGGTGCATCAGCTGGTCGGCACCAGCCGCCACGGCTTCGGCCTCAGGGCCACCGACCGCAGGAGCGGACGGCTCCCCAGGATCGTGCTGCTGCTGCTGCTGCTGCGTCTGCGCCTGCTGCTGCGCCTGCTGCTGCTGTGCCTTGTGCGCTGCTGGCTGCGCGAGTGCGGCAGCCACAGCAGCCGGCAGGGTGCTGTTGGGCAGGGATGTGAGCATCGGCAGGTGGAACTGCAGGCTGCCCAGCCCCAGCACAGGCAGGTCTGTGCGGCAGCCCCACTCCAAGGCGGGCCAGTGCTGCTGCACTTCTCGGTACACCTAAACAGGGGCAGTGAGAGAGGAGGCGGCAGACGTTGGCTTGCCTGGCAGCCGCAAGCAGCATGGCAGCACGTCGACAACCAGCGGCCTGGCATGAAAGGCCGCATCCAGGCGCATGCGGCACATAGACAATCAGCAGCAGCAAGCAGGTTACGGGCCGAACCGCGAATTGAGCGCACTCCCCTGCCACGACCCCCTCACCTCCTGCAGCGTATCCGGCCCATAGCTGAGCGCAGCAGGCCCCACCAGCCGGGCCAGCGGCTCCAGCAGCCCCAGCAGCGGCAGGAAGGAGAGGAGCACCACGGAGCGCTGCTCGCAGCCGCGGCGCAGACGCTCGTCCTGGCGCTGCCGGCAGAAGACGTGCCTGCGGCAGCGGCGGGGAGGGGATNGGTCTTAGGAGCGGAGCGAGGATGCATCCTGTTGAATTGGTTGGAAGGCGTTGATGGCTGGCGCAAAAATGCGCAGAGGGGTGTGGGACGATAGAGGAAGCACGGCATGGCACCACAGGAAGGTGGTCTCAGCTGCAGCGCCACAACCACATGGAAACACATGCTGTCCCAGCCGCCCCAGAAAGCGGCACGCCTGCTGCTCCCCGCCCCTCC
>JADXDR010000012.1:152407-181122 GCA_025026875.1 Chlorella ohadii
GGCAGCGCGCTCGCTCACCCATACAGGAAGGCGTGTGGCGGTGCGCCGGGCGGCGGGCAGCGGCGGCGCAGGCGAAACGCATAGCAGCTGTCGCGCACCGCCGACCGGCTGGTCAGCTCCATGCTCATGGAGTCCTGTGTGTCAGATAGTTAGGCGTTGTACATGCCACTTAATGCACTGTGCATGCATCTGTGTACGGCTGCTGCCTTTGAGGCGGCGTGCATACGCATAGACGTGTGTGGCAGCTGCCACGGTATGTGCAGGCAGGGCCTCCAGGTGGGAGGCTGGCTCTGGACCAGTGAAGCAGCGAGCATGCAACGGCTCACCGGGAAGGCCGTGAAAGCAATGTCCCCCAGCTCCTCCTCCGAGAATGCGCCGGGCGGCCAGCAGTGCTCCACCTGTGGGTTGCAGGGCGGGGCAATTCTTTGACAGTCATGCCTGGCAAGGTGCAGCAGCACTGTGCTCCAGCAGCATCTGCAGCTGTCGGTTGAAAGGGGGCCAGAGCGTGGCGCACCTGGTTGCCATTGTCCACATCAAACAGCACCTCGCACAGGCCGCACAGCGCCATTGGCAGGGAGGGCTGGGCCAGCGGTCTAGAGTCGGCGGGGCGTGCCGGCCGGGCGCATCGGCCAGCGGCGGCGGCAGCAAGGCGGCAGTGGGGTGGGGCAGTGACGTGCGGATCGGTCACCGCAGCAGTGTCGACCTATGCAGGGTCTGCACCTCGTGCGCTGGGCAGCGGATGCCGCCCTGCAGCGCAGGCAGCAGTTGCGGGAAGTGCGGCCCAGGCCGTCCCGGCAGCCGTTCCGCTTGATGGGCTTGTGTGCACGACCTCGACCGTTCTTCCTGGAGGCCGCCTGCCGCAAACAGCGGGGGCTGCACAGCAGGACACAGCACGATGGCGAAATTGACTGCGCCGCAACGGCGATTGGGCATTGTCATGGCTGCAGCTGGTCATTGTGAAGTGATCGCTGCTGCGGAACGGCCTTCAAGGCTCAATCAAGCACTGCATGGGGTCGCGAACCTTTTTTTTGGCCACAGCCCGGCCGAGCATCTACGGGAATCCACTTTGCCAGACTCCATGTTTGACAGGTGTTTAATGCCCTGCTTTCGATCCTAGCCTCTCCCCCAGCCACCAGCCAGCCACCTTCGGCCGCAGCAGAGCCTGTGCGAACTGCCGCTCGCGGGGCTGAGCTCGTTGTCCTTTACGCACAACGCAAGCCGCTGACGCTTAACTACGGCTGAAGAGGCCAATGCGGCGGCAGCAGTGGCTGCCCAGCTGCCGCCCACCCTCCACACCCTAGCGGCTGCGGCCGCTGCCGCCGCCGGCTCAACAATACCATCGCGGCCGGATGCTGTAGGAACACGGCCGCCGGCTGGCATGCCGGGTGGCCATGGCGGGGCTGCAACGCCTGCCAGGTGCGACAGGGCATGGCTCGGAGGTCGGGAGGCAGCAGGGCACGGCCGGTGTACTGCTCGGCCCTGCCGTGGCCCCGCCCCAGAGCATCTCAGCACGCACCGCCTTGCGGCATCCACAAACCGACCTCCCCCTGCCCCCTGGTGCGCTCTGCAGCCCGGCTGCACCACCCCTGCCACGCCCAGCTACGTTTCCCAGCCAATTCCGCACAGCCTTTAGTGCGATGGCAGCTGTGCTGGCCGCGGCAGTTCAGCGGGCGGAGCAAGGGGGTGCCAGCTATGCGCATGTTGACATGCTGCTGCCTCCAAAGGACCAGCGGCGGGGGGACCAGCGCCCGGGCCAAGTGGAGCAGCGGCAGGCACAGCCCCAGGCTCCACAGCAGTATCCCCCAGCAGCACAGCAGGCACAGCAGCAGCCAGCACCGCCGCAGCGGGAGCAGCAGCCGCCGGCGGCGCTGTACCCCATGCAGGGGCCGGTGCTGCAGTTTGAAGATGACGGCCCCGGCCTGTCCCCACAGCAGCTGCGGCGCAGCCTGGGCATCTCGTCCCGAGCCCACGCCAGCAGCGCTGCCGTTCCTCCGGGNTATGGGCGTCGGCGTGCAGCGGGGCGGCAACGGCGGCGACAGCGCTGCTTCCCACGGCATCCGGTGGACGGACCTGCAGCATGCGGCCTTGCGGCTGGGCAGCACAGCCCTCCTGCTGACCAAGCGGCAGGGACAGGGCACCAGCGCTGGGCTGCTCAGCTGTGCTGCTGCTGCCGGCGTGGGGGCAGAAGTGACTGGGACAGCAGTGGACTGGGCGGCAGATGGCAGTCGGCACATTGCCGCCATGCCCGACAAGGGCGGCGCAGCGGCGGCAGCAGGCGACAGTGCAGCAGCAGCTTGGCAGGCGGCGTTGGACACCATCTGTTGCCGGTGGCCTGGGGCCGCCAGCGAAGCCTGGCTGCAGCAGCAGCTTGCGTCCATGCCTGTCCAGGGCACGCGGCTGCTGGTGGCACATCTGCGCAGCGGCAACGGCACTAGCAGCAGTGGCGGCAGCAGTGGTGGGCCAGCCCACAGCGATTGTGAGCTGGACTGGTCCTCTGACCCCACCGACCTGCGGCAGGCGGCAGCAGCTGAGGTGGACTCTGGTGCCAGCCAGGCAGTGCCCCTGGATTCTAACCTACCAGGTGGGCTCGCGTGCTGTTTGATGGGTGATTCCGGCAGGTCTGCATACGTGTGGGAGACGTACAATGCCGGCTGCAGGCATTGTACGGCATGTGACAACAAACCTGGCATGTGCAAAATTTCCTCACCCAGACACCCACCCTCCCATTCATCTTTCTGCAGGGCGGGCGCAGCAGGCAGAGGACAGGGGCCTACAGCGCTGCATGGCCGTGCACCAGTCCCTGCGAACCTACATGTCCCTGCTCTTCCTGCGCTGGCCGCCCGGCTTCCGCCTGCGGCTGCGGGGCACAGACGTGCAGCGCACAGACCTCTCCACCTGGATGAAGTGCTGTGTTGCTGAGGAGTACCGCCCACGTGGCATTCGGTGAGCGGTTGCTTATGCTTGACAGCCTTGCTGCTGCTTTGGCACACCTGTGCAACAGGTGCGAATGCAGCACTGCCTGGAGTCTGTCAAGCCCCAGGCGCCCAGCATCACCACACCGTGCCTTGCACCTTCACTTGCTGCTCGCAGCGACGAGGTGGATGAGCATGGCTTCCAGATGCAGCACGTCGTCCAAGTGAACATAGGCTTCATGCGGGACGCGCCCAACACCGCCGTGCAGGTGGGGGCAGGGACGCCTGCTGTTTGCTGGTGCCGCAAAGGAGCAGAGCTTGCATGGCGCCCCTGTTTGCTAACTTGCCAGCGTTGCTGGGCGAACACACGGTGACAACTGAAGCGGTGGGCAGACCAGGCACACACTTCCACCCTGCAGGGCGGCATGCTGCTACACAGCGTGCTGTGCCCTTGCAACCACGCCCTACTCGCTCACGGCCATACTCTCATAACCACGCCCTGCTTGTTCCGCTGCTGCAGGGCTTCTGCGTGTACCACTGCAACCGCCTGGTCAAGCCCTGGTGGAAGGTCTACTCAAGCTCATCAGGTGATGCCCACCCACGGGCGGCGTGGCATAGCAGTAGATGGCTGGCACCTGCGGCAGCCGCAGCTTTGCTTGTTGTTCCACCAACCGGTGTTCCCTGCTGGATGAAATCGGTCTTTGCTGGGCCTGCCGCCCTCTCCCATGACACTGTCGTCCCAATCTTTAACATTGCCCTTCCCAGCCAAGTTGAAGCCATCAAGCATAACCTTTGCTGCCTTGTGCAGTGGGGCGCGGCGTGGTTGGCTACCTTGAGGTGGACTTTCTTGAGCCCACAGCCGCCTGGGACGACTTCCGGCCCTCGCACTTCATGGGCAAACTTGAGGTGAGGGAGGCAGCACCGCTCCACATGGAGAGCCAGCGATATCAGCTTTTGCTTCGTTGCCACTCCACCAGGGTTTCAGGACTGGTGCCGTGGTCTGCACTTGCGTCCTGCTCTTCACCAGCGCATGCACCTCAGGTGCTGCTCCTCTGCACCTTCCCGTCATGCAGGCCTTTCTGAAGCGGGCGGTGCCAAACTTCTGGAAGCGGCATGTCCACCTGCTGTCAACTTCTGGCAGGTCGCACCTCAGTGGCCCTCAACCAGCGCCCATTAGCCTTGCCAGCTGGCCGCCCCCCATGCTTGCTGGGCCGCCGGGCCCTCAGCAGCTTGCAGCTGCAAGAGCTGCCGCCGGTCCTGCAGCAGCGGCGCAGCACCTGTCGGTACCACATGCCACCTCACCGCTCTGGCATGCGCCTCTACCCAGCTGGCTGGCAGCTGCCACAGCCAGTGCCGCCGCGCCGCCGGCCTCAATTTCGCTGGCTGTGTCACCGGCTGGACCGGCACCGCAGCACCTGCTGCAGCAGCTGCTTGCGGCCACTTCGGCGCAGCAGGCGCAGCAGGCGCAGCAGCACTCGCAGCAGCAGGCGCAGAATGCCCTCGTCCACATGCTGCTGCAAACGCTGAGCTCGCCGCAGCAGCAGGCGCAGCAAGCGGCGGCAGCGGCGGCCGTCGGCCTGCAGCAGCTTTTGCAGGCTCAGCAGGCACAGCAGGGGCAGCAGCACGCACAGCTGCGGCACGAGATGGCCGTCCTGCTGGCCCAGCTGCTTAGCCAGCCAGAGGTAGGCGGCATCGCCAAACCCTTGTTGCCTGGGCTGCCAGGCGGTGCCGCACCCGGCGTGCACCAATGGCAGCACGTAGCCGCGCTCCCGGTCGCCGGCCCGCACGTTGCTGGCCAGCCAGCAGCTGCAGCCCCCGCACCCAGCCTTGCCCCCATGCTGTTGGACACGATGGTGCAGCAGCTGCAGCAGGGCCCTCTGTTGGCGGCTCACGGCGGCCTTAACGGCAGCCTGCTGCAGCGCCACGGCAGCGGCACCACACAGTTGCCCCATGCCAGCGCACTCCTGTCCAGCCTGCTTGGTGGTAACGGCGGAGTGCCGCCACCTTGCACAACCCAGGCCTCTGGTGCACGGCACACGCCTGGTGTAGAGGAAGCAGCCAGCAGCATGGGTGCGCATGAGCTGCCGCCGCAGCCGCAGCACGTGCTGCAACCGCCGACTGCACCTGCAGCTAGGGCCGCCAGCGGCAGCGCAGGACAGGGCTCCGGCAGTGCCGACGAGCCTGCTGGCCCAGAGCAGCCGCCCAAGCGAGCGCGGCTGGAATGAATAGAAGCACAAACCAATTTTGAACCTCCTGGTTTGGTCTGTCTAATGAAATGCATGACTTTAGTTTGCCCATCGGCGCTGTTTCACAGCTACAGTATGCTCTGCTGCCATTCTTCGCACTACCTGCTCTGCCACTGCCCACCCTTGTTCATCGAAACCGTCTTCCTGCCGACAGCTGCAGCCACTTGGCCGCCTCTAGCTCGCCTGTCGCCAGGCGGGCACGCTGGTGCCAGAACACAACTAGCCTGCTCTTCTTTTTCACGTCGAGTAATGTAAACAGCACACTGCAGCTTTGCAAACAAGCGGCAGTTGATGCCAGCGGATGCTCAGACCGTCGGGTGCCAACTGGCTGCCCACGGCTCCTGGCACGCACCGCATGCCTGTGTGGTCTTTGACGGCTCTGTTCCACCAGGGCTATGAGGCCGTAGTTGAAGCGGGTAAGATGCCGGAAAGAGGCCGCCATGCCTGTATGTGGGAGTCTCAGCTGGCCTGGCTCGGCCCCGACGGCCCTGACATGCATGCTGGGGGAGGCAGTTTAACCGCTGCCTCCCCTCCGCCCCGTTCGAACTGCGATCGCATTCAAACGCCTCCCCGCTCCTCGATCGCGCTCTCTAGGCTTGCGCTCAGGCCCCGAGCGGCGGCACAACCCTTCCCTCAGCCCGCTCCGGTCCCCGCCCCGCGATGGCCGACTTGCAGGACGCGCTAGCGGATGTAGCGTTCAGGCTAGAGTCGCTCAAGGTGAGCGGGGCCCGCGCAGCGCCGCGGGCGGTTGGCCCTGACTGGTGCTGGGTGGTTGGGCCGCAAGCAAACCGCTCGAACTTGAATGCCCCCGGCCCTGATCCGGTGCTCGTCGATCCCTGCAGGCCGCCCTGAACGATCAGCAGCCCGGCGAGCCCAGCCAGGCGGCCAACCTGGTGGCTCGGGTGGCGGCCGACCTGCAGTCCCTGCTGCAGCCCTCCCAGCAGGCGCAGCCCGCTGCTAGCCAAGGTGGGTCGCGCGCCGATGGGCCTGGGACCGCCGCGCCCGCCGTCACTGCTCCTCACCGCCCCACCCGCCGCCCGCCGACATAGTCGCACGCTCATCCTGCCGCTCCCGCCCTCCCCCTTTCCCCAGGCGAGACGGCTGCCCAGCAGCAGCAGCAGGGCCCCTCCCAGCAGGCCGCACCTGCAGCCGAGGGCTCCATGCCCCAGGCTGGCGCTCTGCCGGCCACACCCTTTGACCAGCGGCGGCCGCCGGCGGCAGGGCCATCCACTGCCGCCAAGGCAGCCGCCCCCACGCCACGCGGCCTGCCGGCCACCACCCCACTGGCAGCCGAGGTGCTGGCCAGCCTGAACGGCCTGCCGCCGGCGGACGCCGAGGGCAGCGGCCACGGCAGCGCAGCTGTGGCTGAGACAGACGGCGATGCTGAGGCGGCGGCCACACTGAGCGGCTTCCTGGGCGGCGGCCTCAGCCTGGAGCCGCCCTCCCGGGCAGGCTCCGGCCCTCGGCAGCAGCACAACCGGACCTCCCCCGCGCTGGCCAGCATCCTGGGTGACACGGCGCTGCTGCCGCCGCCCCCCATGCATGCGGCGGCCATGGCAGCAGCTGCGGCAGCGGCCGCTGGGCCCGCTGTGCCGGTGTCCCGCCGTGGCTCCGCTGCGTCGGCCGCACTGCCCATCGCCACGCAGGCGCGCAACCTGCGGCCCTGCAACTGCAAGCGCAGCATGTGCCTCAAGATGTACTGCGACTGCTTTGCGGCAGGTAGGATGGCTGGGCTGAGTGTGGGCGTGGGTTGGAATGTGTGTCCTGTCCTCTCCTGTCCCTGCATCGCCCTGGCGTCTCCCTGCTCCGCACTGCCAATAACCCACCTCACCGCCCGCCCACCCACTGCAGGCGGCTACTGCGCGCCCTCCTGCACCTGCCTCAGCTGCAGCAACACTCCGGCTGAGTTTGAGGCGGTGCAGGCGGCGCGCGAGATTGTGCTGGCCAAGAACCCCCGGGCTTTCGAGGTCAAGGTGCGCCTCCAACCTGTTCTTGTGCGCCGGCCAAGCTGCAACCACACCTCTGCCGGCTCTGGGTCGACTTTGTGAACCTGGTGCCACCTGGCCAGAGCTCGACTGCCCTCCCTCTCTGCCACCCCCCCCCCCATCCTGCTTGCTCCCCACCCCGCCAAGCAGGTCACCGCCAGCGAGGGACACAAGCGCGGCTGCCGCTGCAAGCGCAGCAAGTGCCTGAAGAAGTACTGCGAGTGCTTCCACGCCGGCGCGCGCTGCAACCCCGACGTGTGCCAGTGCGAGGACTGCCGCAACACGTGAGCGGGGGGAGGGGTGGGGGGCGTGGTGCACCGCAGGGCAGCGTAGCATGCCAAGCAGGCACAGCGCAACATGCCCTGCACAGCACAGCATGGCGTGTCTGCTTAGCAGCACGCAGCGTTCGGGGGCTTGCCAGACAAACCAAGTTTGCCTTTGTGTCACAGCCCTCTGGGCCAGCATCTCGCACCTGCACACTCCTACCAGGGCCCGTCTCACTTAGCCTGCCCCTTGCCCCCTGGTCCTCCCCTGCAGGGACGGCGACACCATGCTGGCGCCTCTGCTGGGCCTGGGCGCGCAGGCGGGCCCCTCCTGGGCGGGCATGGGCCTGCTGGACCCCACCGCCGACGTGCTGGCCATGTTCCAGGGCCCCCTGCCGCCCCTGCCCACCGCCAGCAATGGCTCCGGCTCCTCCGGGGACTCTGCCAACCGGCGGGCCCAGGCGGCTGCTGCCGCCATACCCCTCCCCCCGCTGCCAGCCTTTGTGCTGCCGCCGCTGCCGGACGCGAGCAGCCTGCTGGGCAGCCTGCCGCTGCCTGCTCTGGACCCAGCTGCAGCGGCTGCGTTTGCCATCCACCCTGCGGCAGCTGCGGCAACCGCCACCTTTGCAGCAGCAGCGACCATGGCAGACACGCAGCAGCAGCAGCAGGCAGAGGAGAGCATGGCAGATGCAGCGTCCTGCCCAGCGGCAATGCAGGCGGCAGCAGCAGCGCTCGCGGCAGCGACGGCAGCTGGCGGCGCCCCGCCTGCGGCGCTGGCAGGCCCTGCGGCAGCCACCCCTGTAGGCCAGGCCAAGGTCGTGGCATCCGCCCTCACCTCGCACCTGTCAGACATGGCTGGCCCCGATGCCGAGATGCACGGTGGGTGTGAAGGGCTTCACTTAGGTTGGTGGGCCAGGTCTTGCACTGCGGTTGCGAATGTTCCAGTCAGCTAGCAGACCACCTCCCCAGCTCATCCACCTTCCTGCCTGGCCATGCCCCACCTTGCAGACACTGCCACCTCGCCAGCGCCCCACATGGCCATTGCCCAGCTGGCTGGCCGGCGCGACCTGGCGGCAGCTGTGGCAGCCACCCTGACGGGCGGTGCGCCAGCAGTGGTGCTCAAGGGCCGGCCGCCCCTGCCCAACGGGTGAGGCTTGCCGGCAGCCCCATGCTTTGCTCTACCTGTCGCATCCATGGTGCTGAAATACCTGCCAAGTGCCATAACTGTGGCTGCTTGCTCACGTTCTTGTGCTTGCTTGCTTTCATCAACCCTGTTGCTCTTCCCCCTGCAGGCGCGTGCGCAGCCGGGCACAGTCCCCGGACCTGTCCTCTGCAGACGAGAACGGCGGCGACAGCTCGCTCTCGCAGCGCAGGTGGGCAGGGTGGGGCTGATGCAACACGGACTCATCCTAGCGCTGGCCATTGGCTGGTCAGGGGGAGTTCTCCTCCCAAGAATGCAGCGCCAGCACATGCGCCACCAGCGCCAAGGTTGCTGTGCCTTCCTTCCTTCCAGACACGCTCACACAAGCCCTGCCTGCCTCTCCTGCCCCCTCTCTGCAGCAAGCGGCCGCGGCGGGCTGCCAGCGGCGGCGTGCTGGGCGCGGTGGCGGCCGAGGCCTCTGAGTGGGGCCTGGAGATGGTGTCGCCGCCCCTCAAGCGCGCCAACTCCCTGCCGGTGCGCCCAGTGGACAGTGCTTGGGGTTCATTGGGAGAGCTTGCTTTGTGGAGGCTGTGCCGAGCCGCCTTGAGTTGAGCCTCCAACAATTCCAGCTGCCATGGCACCCACCCCCTGGTTGCATGCTGCCCTCACCTTGCCTCTAAACCCCTTCTCCCTCCGTGCCGCAGGCTGCAGCCGAGGCGGTGCCGCCCAAGGCGGGTCGCCCCAAGGTCTCCGACCGCGTGGCGCTGCTCAAAAAGGCGCTGGCCGGCGAGACGGCCGCCGCCGCGGCGACCACAGCAGGCATGCTGCCCGTGGGCCGCCCTGCTGTGCTGTGCGAGGCCGACCTGGATGAGGCGCCCAGCGCCGAGGATGAGGACGCTGTGTCGGCGCTGTTTGAGCTGAGCGCCTCTGTTTGCTGAGCCTGGTTCAATCAGAAGGTCATGCGCCTCCCCACATGCGCCGCCTGGTGCCAGTCTTAGGACGCTAGTCATAAGTAGGCGCCCGGGCGGCGGTGCACATTGTGCCGCTGTGCCCGGGCGCCACCGCCACTCGTAGGTAGCACCACCCCGCCCGCTTGTTTTTGTTCCCCGCACCGAGAGTAGACAGTCGTAGGCAGGCTCCCACCCAGCGCCATTGTGCTGCGGTAACCCCATGATCATGCTCCTACCCCGTCCAGTGACCCTACCCGTCGTGTTACCATCCACACTGCACCCTGCTCCTGCTACACTGCCGCCTTCTGTTCCCCGCGACCCAACACTTGCTACCATTGTGGCACCAGAATTTTGCCCTCCCCCATGCACACTGCACATTGCTTGTGCCTCCCGCGCCGCCGCCTGCACGAGGCGCGCGCTGCGGACCGCGGCGCCTGTACCCAGCCGCTCCATCCCTTTCTCTCCCCGCTCTTCGTACATCCCCGCCTCCCGCTCTCCCCGTCCTGCTCGTCCCGCCGGCCCAGAATGTAAGCGGCTGCAGAAGCTGGTCAAGAAAGGGCGGCCTGTGCAAGCTGGTGGCTGTGAGTGCATTGCACGGAGGCCATGGCAGGCAGCTGCTGTTGCAATCGAGTGGTGCGGAGGCGGGCGCAGCCAATCCGTCGTGGCGGGCGGCGGCGGCCCAGGCGGCGCATCGCAAGGCGCATTGCCCCTGCAGCACTGCTGCATTCATGCGTCTGAGCTGCCCGAGCAGGGATCTGGGGGCTGACCAGTGCGGCACGTGCGGCAGCCCCGTCTCCCCAAACGGGGCCGGCAGGGGAGGGGCGCTGGGGGTCGCGTCGCCGCGCCATAGCATCGTCTTCAGTACGATGGAGACAATTGACGGGCATTGGGAGATAGTTCGCGAGTGCTGGTGCAATGGGGCTGCACAGCATGCATGCCGTCTGGGTCAGCCCAAGGGCCCGCTGCGCGCCGCCATCGCCCCTCGTTTCGCCAGTCAAGGATCGGCAGCAACAACAAGGCACCATGCAGGCCCAGCTGACCTCCGTTGCTCGCATCCAGGCCCGGCCCCTGACCGTGGTGCGCGCTGGGGCGCTGGAACCCTGCCACCCGCGCTGTTCTGGACTGCAAGGGCTCGGTGATGGGCGCGATGGGGCCGCCGCGCCCTGGGCAGCCCTGGGCGAGGCGCCGCCATATCCTGCTGACCGCCGCACCTTCCCCGCCCCCGCAGGCCAAGCTGCCCCGCGCCCAGCGCGCGCAGCGCATGATCGTCCGCGCCGCCGCGGTGAGTGCCGATATCGGGCCAGCCGGGAGCATGCTCGGGCCGCTCAACCCGCCCATCACCCCGCTCAACGCGCCCCGGCTTGCCCCCGCCTTGCAGGACAAGGGCCAGGTGCTGTCCGATGTGCGCAGCATCATCGCCGAGCAGCTGGGCACTGACCTCGACAAGGTGCGCCGCCGCTGCCGTTGCCGCCGCCCGAGGCGGGCACGCGCCCGCTTGCCTCTGCCTCTCTGAGCCGATGGCTGGCCCTGCGAGGGCAAAGTGCTGCCGGGCACCAGCCACCGGCTTGGGTTTGCTGCGGCAGATCGCAGCCGGGGCGGCCGACGATTCCCAGCGTTCAGTCCGCCCGCCCGCATCAGCCGGCGCTCGGGGCACAGTAGTTCAGCGGCCCTCGTCTCAGCAGCCCAGGCGGCGCAAACCCTAGCCATCCGCAGCCGCTGCATGGCATGGAGCGCCATGCTGGCCAGCCGCAGCTGTCAGGCCGGCTGCTGCAGTCGCCGTCCAGGCCGGGGCAGCGCTTGCAAGCAGCGTGCGCTCGCTCGTGGCGACCAACCCTCGCCCTTGCTTGCGTCAACGCCCGCCGGCCGCAGGTCACTGCTGAGAGCAAGTTCGTGGACCTGGGCGCCGACTCCCTGGACACCGTGGAGATCATGATGGCCCTGGAGGAGAAGTGAGCAGCGGCTGGGGCGGCATATGGCTGGGTGGCTTCTGGGTAGCAGGCCAGGCGGGCAGCGGGAGCGGTGGCGCTCGCTGCCTGCCTGGCTTGTGGGGCATGGCGAGCTGGCCACAGGCTGGCAGGGACCCCACCAGTCCGCTGCTCGCCTGGCCACACATGGCACGCCCTGCTCGCGTGGCGATTGTGTTGATGTGCGCCCCAGCCAGCTTCCGGTGTGCAGCACCACAGCTTGGTCGAAGCAGCAGGCCGTTCTGAGCCTCCCCGACCTCTCGTCTCACCAACCTTTGCAGGTTCGACATCCAGCTGGACGAGGAGGGTGCTGAGAAGATCTCCACTGTGCAGGTGGGCGGCGCGGGGCAGTGCTGGGCCATGGGCGAGCGGGGCGGATGGCTGGGTGGATGGGCCACGCTGCTTGACGAACAACAGCCGACATGCTGACAGCAGGGTGGCTGGCATTGGTTGGTTGCGTTTGCAACAGTGCCCACTGCGCAGGCCTAGCCGTGACAGGGCTCAGTAAACGGCTCTCCCGCACCTGCCCTGCTTCACCTGCACCGCCCTCGCTCCCCCGCTCCTCCTTTCGAGCAGGAGGCGGCTGACCTGATCGCGGCCCAGATGGACAAGTAAGCGGAGCGCTCCCACGGCTCCGGCTGCGGCGGTGCGGCGCCGGCATGCGCCCGCCCGCTGCCCGCGCGCCCCATGCAGCCACACCTCATAGAGCGGGCGCCGGCGGCGCGGCGTGGCGCGCCCCCCATGCACAGGCCGGCCCGCAGTCACCCCGCCCCTGCTGTACCACCCCTTGCTTGCTTGTTCACCGCCCCACACTGCTTTGCCACACGCACACACTTCTTCCCGCACACCCAAACCTGAACAGACTGCGGAGGGTTTCCCGAGCGTCTCGCCACTCTGTTGCCCTGCCTCTCATGTGCCCTTGTACATTGGCGTAAGGGCTATTTTCTTTGATGTTGTTGCCTGGATTTGGGCGTTACATTAACTATGCAAAGGCAAGGTCACGGTAGTGGGCAGAGCGCAGTTACGGAGGGGTGGGTTCGTTCGATGCAGCTGGGTGGGAGCCAAAACTCTGGAGGGATGGCCAGCCATGGTGCGCCGGCATGAGCATTACAGTAGCAAGGTATTCTGATACATCGCGTATTCGTTACAATTGATTGGCTGCCCCATTCAGCGGCAGCCTATGGAAGCCAGCACGCACATGTCGTCTGCCGCCAGGTGGCCCATGTCGGTCCCCGCCCGAACATACTCAGCAAACTCCTGCCGACAGTTGGGAGGTGGAAGAGATGCAGGGCTTGGTCGCCAGGCATGGGCCAGAGCAGCGAGGCATGGAGCACCGGCGGGAAGGCTCAATCAACAAACTGCGGCGGCAGGTGCCAGCTGCTTGCACATGCCACTCCTGCTGCAGGCCAGCTCTGCCCCCACTTCTGCCCCAAGAGTGCGCACCTCATTTGGCACCATGAGCTCAAGGCAGTACATGCGGCTGTCTGGGCCGTTGTCGATGCCGTGCGTCGCGCCGGGCCGGAACACAACCACATCCCCAGCCCGCACTGCAAATATGGAGGGCAGGGAGGTTGGCGGGCTTCAGCAAAACACGGCTTGGGAAAAAGCAGAGCTAGCAATGAGTTGCAAGGCTAGCAGGGTATGGGGGATGCCTGCGGCAGCATGCCTGCCTAGCTGATACATCCAGTTACCAGCTTGGCGGCGCCATTCACACACTCCACATTCAGTGGCGGCACTCTTGCGCAGCCGCTGAGGCCTGCTCCATGGTTCAAACTGCCTGCCAGCCTGCCTGCCAGCCCAGGTGGATGCACTGAAGGGCAAAGCAGCCCACCCACCTGGGAAGCGCTCGCTGCCGCAGAAGCCGGTGCCCTCCCCCGCCAGTATGAAGAAGAGCTCGTGTGCGTGGGGGTGCACGTGCGGCGTGGTGCGGTGCCCCGGCTCAAACACCTCTATCCCAGAGACAAACGGCACCTGGGGATTGGGCGGGAGAGCAAGGGAGACAGGAGGGCCAAGGGTTGGGTCGCAGGATGGGCGGAGGGAGCGCAATGAGCTGCAGGCCAGGCTCACAAGCCATGCAGCACAAGCACAGGCTGCTCCGTTCGCCTGCTGGTGCTGCTGCTGCTGCACGCATCCCGCGGCAACCTTCCCTCCCTCGCTGCTCCCCACAGCTGCCGCCCGCACCMMGGGGSSGCTGAACGGGTCAAACTGCACCGCCAGGCGGTTGGTCTGGTTAGGCAGCTGGAAGGCAGACAGCTCCGCCAGTGTGCGCTTGGTGACAGGGCACNTCCCGGCCCTGCTGCGCTGCCCACCAGTCGGCGAGGCTGCCCGCAGCGGATCGCAGCAGCTGCAGCACTCCCACGCCAGCTGCAGGTTTGCCGCTGCCGCTGTCTGCTGCGCCTGGCTGTCTCTGCTGGCCTGCCNAAGCNTATGCCGAGAGCCNANGCNTGCATTAGCCGNCCNTGNCCGGGCGGTGTCGCGCGCTCCTGCCANGCAGAGCAGCAGCCAGCTCTTCCGACAGCTGCTGCTCGGCTTCGCTGCTGCTGCTGCTGCTGCTTGGCTGGAGCAGCGGCAGGGTGAATGCCGCGGTTGCCTGCTGCCCTGCCTGCTGCCCCTGCTGCGCTGCCTGCTGCTGATCGAACAGTTGCTGGGGCAGGTAAGCCACAAGCTCTGCTATCTGGTAAGCCCCCAGGCCGCTGCTGGCTTGCGTGCTGTCCGCTGCGCCTGCTGCCCCTGCTCCCACAGCCGCCGCGCCGGCATGCATGAGCACTGCATCGCCAGCCTGCAGCGGCTCAGCGCTGCCGCCGCGCTGCCGCTCCAGCTGCCCGCTGCCAGCTAGCACATAGTGCAGGGCAAACAAGCTGCGGTCGGGGGCTGCGGGTGGCGGCGGGTGAGCTGCTGGTTGCCGCGGCGCCGCGTGCAGCTCGACTGTGAGCGCAAACGGCAGGCCGTGGTGCTGGGGATGCAGCAGCGGCACCKCCGCCCGCCCGCCTGTTGGGTGGGTGGGGAGGTGAGGGGATGGGCGGGTGGGAAGCGGTTAGGGCAGCAGGGAGGAGATGCTGGGGCAGAGCTGAAGAGCAGCTCCGGTTGGCAGCGACGGCAGCGGCGGCAGTCACCCAGCCAAGCACAGCCGGCCCTCCGGGCGCAACATCGCACCTGGTAGAGTATGTAGGGGCGCCCCGGCCAGCTTGTTGGCGACATACTGCGCGCTAGCGGCGGTCGGCGACGCGGCCCTGCACAAGAGCAGCGTTGTGGGATCAACGAGCGGCGTTCAAGCAACTAGAGCGCTTGCATGGCAGTTTGAGGTGCAGCAGGGCGCCCACAAACGCGAGGAGCAGAGGGGCGGTACCTGTAGCTGCTGTAGGTGGGTCTCATGGTTTGCAGAGCAACATGAAGTGATCCAGCAGCATGCAGCAGTGTGGTGTGTTGTGATGTTGCGCTCGAGCGGCATGGTTGGGGTACAGCTGGCAGGCCATGCGCGATGGCACAGCTGTAAAGCTGCCATCGCCACTGCGATTCACCCCGATCAGAGCCAGCTACAGCCCCAGCGGGAGCAGGCAGCGATCGGCCCGTCCCAGAGCACAGCTTCGCCCCGCTTCCCTCTGCGCGTCCAAGAGCGCTCTGCCCGGCTGAACTGCTGGCGTACCTCCTGCTCCTTACATTCATCCCACGAGTAACCCCCAGCGCTGCACCCCACGATGGCCCGCCTCCACTTCGCCCTCCTGCTGGCCTTGGTGGCCGCCAGCGCAGTCAGTGCGCTGCCCCGGTGAGCCGAGCAGTGCAAGGAGGCGCCTCCGGCGCCAAAAGCAGCCCCACGCGGCTGCCCGACCGGGGAAGGCTGCTGGCCACCCACCCTCCCCCTCCCCTCCACCCTTGCTGCAGCAACAATGCCCAGCAGCTGCGCGAGCGCCTGCGGCAGCATGGTGAGGCGCAGGGGGTGGTGCGGCGGCAAGCGGCGGCGGCGGCGCCCCGTTGTGCCCCCGCCAGCTTTCGTCCTGCGTTCTCACGCGCTGCCTCCTCAACCCACCTCGCTCCTCCTGCCCTCCCAATCCTGCCCTCCCAACCTGACAGGGCGCCTGCTGAAGGAGACCGCCATCTCCACCGCCAGCGGCGGACAGTCGGCATCCGCGTCTGCGTTTGCCGCCCCTGGCGTTGCGCAGACACAGCAGGCGGCCACCGGCCCAGGCTCCCAGGTTCAGGGCATCTCGCAGGCAAGGCGGCAGTTGGGTGCAGGATGCATAGCCAGCAACCGAGCATGCCAGGGAGGTTAGAGGCTGCGCCTCCCTGCCCCCTCCCTGCCTTGCCCGCCATAGCGCTGGATCTGTTGCAGGCGCCGTGCTGACAGGCAGACCGCATCGCGAGGGTTGGGGTCCTGAGCCACTGCCACTGCACCTTTATTCAACCATCTGTGCAGGTTGGCCAGAAGGTGGATGTGTGCCAGCGCGGGCCCGCCGACTCGGCAGAGTGCAAGACCCTGACCACCGCAGGCAAGTGCTGGGATGCTGCAGCAGCTCTCGGTCTTGTGTGGGGAGGGCACCCAGTTTCACTTAACCGTCCCAGTTTCAACCGCAGGCGCATCAGCCGTGTTCCTTGCCTGCCTTGCTTCATCAGGCCTGCATCGCCACCTCACTTGAGACAGCCGGCATCTCACAGAGCGCCCCTCGTGCACCGCCCCCGTCCCTTCCTGCAGACCGCGCCTCGAACTGCACCGACATCGCCCCTAGTGTGGACTTCACCTGCGCCGAGCAGGCCAAGTTTGGCAAGTGCGGTGAGTCAGAAGAGGGGCTTTGTAACATTGCGCTGAGTCTTCACTGCACATGCCCCGCCGTGCTGCCGATCAGCGCTTGAGGCCGTTTCAGAGCTGGTGCCCTGTGCTTCGACAGCCCAGTCGCGCTGTTCCACGGTGCGCTTCACAATGCATGTATGTCGCACTCAGCTGCCCAAGTTTAATTCGATTCCACGCGCTCAATCGCCGCCCCCGCAGACGCCGACTTCTTGTTCCTGGGCGCCTTCTGCCTGTCCACCTGCAACCGCTGTGGCAGTGAGTTCAGGGGGCCGTGCATGGCTGTGTTGTGCGGCTGCACATGCTGACAGCCCTCCTCAGTGCGCACCTTGGCAGTGCCCTGCCCATCGCCGCTGGAGCGTGCGCCTTGCCGCTCCTATCCACTGCTTGCCCTCTCCATTCGGAGCTGTCCGCCCCTGTAGCCGACTCCCCGTTCTGGCCCGCATTCCTCCCCTTCATCCACCACCACAGACAACTGCCTGGATGTCCCGCCCAGCGGCGGCTCCTGCACCCAGGACCAGTGCGACAGTGCCGCCTACAAGGCCGGGCCCTACTGCCTGAAGACGTGCAAGCGCTGCTTCTCCCAAAGCTGAGCCGCCGCTTCGGCGATGGTGGCGCAGTGATGCCTTAAAAGTGGCGATGTGGATGGCCCCAACAGCAGGGCATGATGGCCCAGAAGGCGTCCGCAACTGTGGCGCCAGAATCGGGCCAGAATCAACTCGTTAGCGCGCAAGGGTCGGCCCGCCTAAGTGCCGGCCCAAGCGGCGGCGCCTGCCAGCAGGCGTCAGTGCTGGCGTGAACGCATGCATGCAGCTGTCCTGTATCTTTTGTATCACGTGTCTTTGACTGCAAGCTCTCGCCGGCCAATCTGTGTAAGTAGAGCAAGCAGGCCCAAGGCAGGGGGAAGGGCACACGGCGGGAGCGGGGCGGCGGGTGGTGTGGTAGCAGTCTGGTGTCGGCGTTGCTTGATAGGATGTCTTTGCCGTCCTGCAGTGCGATGCCGGGCTCCAATGTCGCTTGCAAGCTGAGCAAACCCTGATGCGGCCCTCATCTTTTGGCCGCCCGAGCGCATCAGGGCGTGCAGGGTCTCCCCGCGATCACAACCCGCCCGTCCACACGCCCAGGCAGAGCCGCAGGATCACCCGCTGCCCACACACGACACCACGATGCAGTGCGTCGCCAGCAGCAGCGCGTGCCTCCGCCCCGTGGCGGCTGCGGCCCAGCGGCGGGCGGCTGTGACTTCCGCACGCCCTCTGGCGGGCGCCCGGCCCCTGCAGCCCGCTGGTGAGCGACGTTTGAATGCTCGCCGACGGCTGCGCACGCCATCGCGGGCATCGTTCGCTTTCTGAAGCCGATCACAGGCTCACAAACGCGATCCCGGTGCCTGATCGCGCTGCCGCGGCGCCTGGCCTGCCCGCCGCCTTGCGTTCGCCGCCAACAGTTGTGCCACCCTCCCGCCTGCAGCACGCCGCTCCGTGGCTGCGGCCGCCAGCAGCCAGCCCAAGGACTTTGACGAGTTCCTGATGGTGGTGGCCGACAAGTTTGAGAAGGTGGACAACAAGCCCGTGGTGGTCGGGTGAGCGGGGCAGCGCCGGACAGTGTGCGGCCGCAGGGGGCATGGTCAACCGGCGACTGTGTCTGCTGCCTGTTGGCGATCTGCCATTCGTGATGCTGTGCCGGCTGGAAAGTTGGTGTGCATGTGTTGCTTCCTAGTGCAGCAGAAGCACCCGCTGCTGCGGCGTCTGTAGGTTATGTGCCAACCGCCCGCCTGCAACCTTCCCCTCATCCCAACTGCAGCTGGCTGGTGGCGGCCTTCTCGGCCATTGTGATCGCAGAGTGGTGAGCAAGCACTACCAGGCCAGACTGCTTGCATATGTGCAGCCGGCACTGCCAGTGCCGCCGTGTTGTCACGGCAGCAGGGGCAGCTTGCAAACGGGATCCAGGCAGCACAACAGCTGGTCACCCGGCCTGGCCCCTCCTTCCCCACCGCCTGCTCCTCCCAGGTTCATCCACCTGCCCCTGTTCAACGTCCTGCTGGGCTTCCCCATCCAGTTTGTCGGCCTGGTGGTCACCCCGTGAGTGCCGCAGGGCGCCTTCGCAGCATTTGCTGAATGGGCATGAAATTGCTGGGCGTGCATGCAGCGAAGCAGGCGCAGCTTGCGCGTTGTCTACCGTGCCCAGTGAATTAACCAACCCAAGCGCTCGTTCCGCCTCGCGCAGCCTGCATGGCCTTGCTGGTGCAGCTGTCTGGTGCCGTGCAGCTCACTTGTTTCGCGCACTCTATGCCACCCTCAACACGTGTGCAGCTACCTGGCGCTGCGCTACTACGTGAACACACCCCATGTTCTGCTTGCCGCATTCAATCAATGACTTCCATCCCACAACCTCCCTAAAACCTGCAGCTACCTGGCGCTGCGCTACTACGTGAACAAGGACGGCAGCCCGCTTTCGGACGCCGAGTTCCTGGTGAACAAGTGAGGCTTTCTTCATATTGTTTGTCATTAGTGCACCAGCTGGGCTCGAGCGGGGATTATCAGCCGCTTGGTCCCCTTTTAAAGCAGTTGCACAGGGCTGCTTGCTTTGAACTTGTGGCGAAGCAGCGCCCCTCTTCCCAGCACTGCACCCCCTGCACACTTGCGCAACGTAGTTCCATGCTTAATCAACCTCTCTGATCCCCTGAAATGTGCAGGTACACTGAGCAGCTCCCCGGCCTGGGCAAGAAGTGAGGCGCTGCCGTGCAACGCTGGCCCGGCTGGGCTGCCTGGCTGGGAAACGAGCGCCTGCAAGCGGCATGCGGCCCGCCAGCCATCAGGCGCCCTGAGCAGCCGCGCAGGCTGCGCAGAGCGCCGATCTGCCAACCCTGCGGCTGAGCAACAGCGCCCCTTCCCACCAGCCTCTTCATCGACCGTGACCTGTTCAGCACCAGCTCCAATATGTACGAAACTGCCTGAGAAGATCAGCCAATCCCTTTTTCCCGGTGCTTTGCCCGCTCAATCTCTGCCGCGCTCTCTGTGCACTCAACTGCCCCCGCCCAGTTTTGTATCTGCCCCTCTGCTGAGTTGATTCCGCGGCTGTACCCCCTCCGCACTCTGCTCCTGCTGTATGAACTATGTGAGACACTGGCCCTCTGAGTGAAGGAATGCAGCGAGCTGGAGGCTGCGCAGCAGGTGCCAGCAGTGCTTGGGCAGCAAGGGTGTTCATGTTGCTGGCCACCGTATCCGCCTAGCATTACAGCTCAGTTAGACTGCATCACGATTTGTAAGACTCTGGCGTTCACAAGGGCAGCGGCATGGCCAGCAGTTCACTCGGCATTTGACGGCTGCTTTGCTGGGCGGTCTTGTGTGAAGCGCCAGGCGGCGCGGTGCACGTACTCCTGGCCCGGCCGCAGCACCACGCTGGGGAAGGTGGGCGTGTTGACTGCATTGGGGAACTGGCCCACCTGCGGCACAGTGGCACACAAGCGATTGAGTGGTGCACCAATATCGCCAATATCGGCACACCCCTGCAACGTTGCGCAGCGCTTGACCGACCCAACCCATCATGCTCCAGCTGTGCGGCTTCCCTGAGCACTGCTGAGCAGTGCCTGCCATGCACAAGCAAATGCGCACCTCAATCGCCACTCCATCGTGCGCCTTGTACTGCGCCCCATCCTTGCCGGGCTGGTCCAGCCTGGGGGCAGCAAGTCGAAAGGGTGCACACCTCAGTAGGCGCATCGGGTGCAGCCCTGCTCGCCACCCTCGCATTACAAACAATTCGAAGTCAAGCCACGGCACGAGTAGTAGCTGCACGCCATATGGCACCCACCAGTTGCCAGTGTAGACAATCAGCCCTGGGGCGGTCGTGTAAAACTCCACCCCCCGCCCAGACTGCGGGTCGAGCAGCTTGGCGGCCCACTGTGGCCTGCGGGCAGACGTGTGATAAGGCAGCAGGCAAGTGGCTTGTCGAGTTGCATCCAGCAATGTGCGCTGGACTGCGTTGCACAATCATGGCATGCACGATAAGCCTAGCTGGCCTGCAGGGAGGTCACATCGTTTCCCCCAGCCAGCTGCAGCGCAGCACCCCTCAGCAACCAGCGATGCCCCCACCTACTGCCTACATCACTCACTCAGCCGCGATTTGGAAGTCCTGCACTTTGTCAACTGCAAATGTGCCCAGCCCAAAGAGCGCCCACACATTGTCGTAGCCTCCCAGCCACTCTGCGGCGCAGATGGGCAGCGGTCAATCGGCATCCATCAGGGTGCTTTGGCAAGCGATGTGCACAGCAGCATCCATATTAGATGGACGGGCTACATGGCGGGCAATGACCACGCCGCTCCTGCAAGCAGGTTGTCTAGGCGACATCCACCACACTCACCTAGCTCTGCGCTGTTGACATGCTCTCCTAGCGCCGTGGGTTGCTGGAAGTCGTAGATTGTGCCGTTCACTGGCGCAAACTCGCCCGAGGGAACAGGCGTTTGGCCCGCATAAGGCACCAGGTTGGTCCTGCACCGCAACGAAAGTTTTGAACTCACACAGCTGGTCGACAATGGTAGCTGGAACTTCGCACGCAGAGCGACGGCGATGGACGCATGAGCAGCAAGCGAGTGTAGTCTGCTCCAGTCTGCAACTCCATTTGCAAACCAGCAGGCCAGGTCAAGGCATCCAATCTGACTTCAGCTACTCACGAGTTCATCACGAGCGTGTGGTTCAGCACTGAGCCCGACCCCTGGCCAGCCAGGTTGAAGTAGCTGCAGCAGGGCGTGCGGCGGGCAAGCGGCAGCCGAGGTGTGCGAGCCTGCAGTGCGCAGCTCCTGGCCCTTCTAGTTCATGAATCAGCTTTGGCAGCACCAGCGCCGTCTCCATCAGAGCACGCAGATACAACTCACGGGTGGAGGTATACAGACACGGGGGTGGGCTGGCTGCTCACAGCCGTCACTTCATACTCGAGCCGGCCATACTCCCCTCCCTCGTCGTCTCGCAGCGTGTAGGTCACTGTGCAGTTGACGGCGCCCGGGAAGCCTGCAGGTGGGGGCGCAGCGCCAGCGCTGAACTGCTGGTTTAGCGGACAGTTGAGCCCAAGCGCAGACTGCATGCACATAAACCGCATCGTCTTCGAAACCCAGCCAGGCAGCTGCCGGGCTGTCACCTTACCACACTGCAGGAGCAGGCACACTGCAAACATGTTTTGAGCATTACAACTTCATCCCAGCCCCCCGCCTTCCTCACCCATCTCTCCATCGGGGCTCTGGTACGCCAGGCTGACCCAGGAGCTGTTGCCCTCCTCGCCCTGGTCCACAACCGTGAACTCCCGCCGATCCCAGCCAATCTCGCTGTGCCAAGGCAATTGGGCAGTTGGGCAGAGATGTCGAAGCTTGCGACCCATGGCTACTGGTGCACGGGTAGCAGCTGAGTGCAGCAGAGGCTGCCTGGCAGCAGGGCCACCGGCCTTGGCACTCGGCAGCCACAATGTAAGCCGGCACTCGTGCCATTAGGTACTGAGCGTCCTCACCTCCTGCGCCAGCCCTATCCGCCCCACCCACCCACCSGCKATGCATGGTGTCGTTGCCTGCGTTGGCGCTGGTGTGGTATTCCGCTCCATCAATCTCAAACTGGGCGTCCGCGATGCGCCCGCCCACCCGGCCCAGCGTGCTGCCCATCTGAGGGTTGCTGCCGTTCTGTGGAATGCGGGTTGCGAAGGGAACAGCAGGTGCAGGTTCAGCATGCGGTGCGGCACAACGGCATGGCCGTGCAAGCCGACCCATGCAGGACAGCAAAGTAGTGCGGCAGGGCTGGTAAGAGGGCTCTCAAGGCATGCTCTAGCCTGCAGGGGCAGCTCCCGAACGCGCAATGGCGCACCCGGTAGGACTGCTCATCATCAAACCCCAGCACGACGTCCACCATCTCTCCAATCTTCCGCCCAGGAACCAGCACCCGTTGCAGTGTGGCGCCCGTGGGTAAGATGTGCACCTGCCATGGTTGGCGGTGAGCAAGGTTGGCAAGGCAGGCGAAAGATTCAGGCACTCTTGCAGGGGGTGGAGGAGCGGCGGCACTGCCACCTAGGCCGCCGTCGCCGCTGCTTGCAGGATGCGGACGGGGGCACAGGCGCACCTCCATGCGCGAGTTCTTCAACACCACGGCATCGCGTTGCGCTGCTGCTGCCGCGAGAAACAGCACCAACGCCGCCAGGCGGAAGTGGGACCTGCTCATGGTGCAGGTGTCGCGCTTCGCGAGCAAACAGATGTATCGGTGAGCGCGCAAAAAGTCGCACGGCGCAGTATCTCGCCGCGAGGGGAAGGGTCATGGCCGCCGCCACAGTGGCAGCCGTGCCACCGGATGGCACCCGTGCGCGAGTGGCACATGCATGCATGTCCATCACAGTTGGGCGCATCTCAGGACTGCCATGAACTTTGACTCAAGACATTACAAAGCAGCACTAAGTCTGCCACACAAGCGGCCGCTGACACTACGCAGGAGAACGCAAGACCAGTTGCGCTAGATAGGAATGCACTAGTGCACACCAAGCAGGGCTGCGCTTGTGCTGCAGCCGAGGGTGTCTTGCAGGCTGGCTGCACCGCTGCCTCAGCACCTCAGCTGGACTCAATGGGAGGACCATCCCAGCTGAGGCGGCGCTGGGTGATCCAGCTGACTGCGGGGCGCAGCCAACCGGCCCGTGCCACCCTGCAGGCCGATGGTAAGCAGAGCGCACTCCAGTAGATAGACTGGAGGCATGTAGAGCGGCAGCAGCAGGCATGCAGGCGCCACAGTGAGCGCCGACAACGCTTGCTACAGCAAATGTGCTTCCTGGCTGCGCTGCTGCCTCCCCTACGCAACATGGACGCAAGCGCCTCAAAAGAGCCCCTGCCCCTGCACCTCACATGAACCAGCACTCGCGCTTGAAGCGCTTCCACCACGTCTCGCCGGCAGCATACTTGAGCGTGGCTTCAGCCATGTTGCGCACACGGGCCGTGTGCGGCCCACGCACCGCTTCAAAGCGCCGCAGAGCGGTTCCCAGCTCAGCGGCGCTGAGCAGCGCTGAGCTGTCGCCGGCAGGGGAGGCGGCGGCCTTGGCGGCCGCGGCTTGGTGCAGCATCTGCAGGACGAAGGAGGGCGGGAGAGGAGAGCCGGCGGGCACAGCATAGATGCAGATCTGCATGCGCTACATGGAACTGAGTTGATAGCCTGCTGCATAGGCCGGCCCTCCCGCTTGGCCGTTACAACCCCGCCAAGCACAACCACGCTATGGGTGAGCTGACGCAGCCGCCCCACAAGCAGCCATGCCCAAGCAACACGCAAAGTCAATCATGCTCACCACAGCAAGCTCCACAGCGTCCTCGATTGCCTGGCAGGCGCCTTGGCCCAGCGCGGGCAGCATTGCGTGCTCAGCGTCGCCCACCAAGGTCACGCAGCCGGCGCCCCACACATCCTGTAACACATACAAACTGGTTAGGAACTGTTGAACAAAGCATGTGTGCAAGGACGCTGCTGCATGCTGCTGAGCAAGTGAAGTAGCCCATGCCAGCGCCCACCCACCTTGGGCGGGGGCAGCTGCCACAGCTCTCCGGCCGAAATCTTGCGGGGCTCAGTCAGCAGCGACAGCTCGTGCATGGGGCTGTACTCGCGGCAGAGCTCCTGGGGGCACAGTGCAAGGTGGGAAGTCAATAACATCAGGGCAGCGTGGGGTGCAGTTTAAGTCGCTGCTTTGAGAACAGCTGAGAGATTGCAGTTCTGCCCACGCCCCGCCTGCTATGCAGACGCGTTTGGAAGCTTGCTGTGCTAGCCCAAAGCAGCAGCCCGCACACCTCCAGAGCTTCCTTGGCCCGGGCAGGAGTCATGGCTGCAGGGCTGTAGGTGCCCTGGGGAGCCGGCGCATAGCGCCCAAAGCACAGCGTGTCGGGCGTCACCTGGCACAGCATGTGGGTGGGTTTGAAGAGGTGGGGTGGGGTTGTATGCCTGCAAGCGGCTCACGCATGGCACAGAGGCACAGACACACAGAGTTGATTATCAAGTCAAAGCCACTGGGTGGGCCAATCGCTCGCACACGTAAAACCGCCGCATGCATCCAGCTTGCCTGGTACATGATGCCAGCGCCACAGGTGCCATACACCAGGTGCACGCCAGCCCACTGCTTCTGCCATCCCGCTGCGCCGCCTGCAGAGTGGGGCAGTAGCGGCAGAGCAGAGGCACTGCATTGAACGCAGGCTGTAGCGAGCGGTCTGTGCGACTGCTGTGGAGCAAGAGTCAGGGCACTGGGCAGCAGTAACCAGCCTGCTGGTTGGCTGCTCCTGCTTCGCACATCCCCGCCCTCCCTAGCCAACCCTGACCCTGCCACACTGCCACCCACCCGGCCACTTGGACAGGTCCACCAGCCCTCGGTTGCAAGCGTAGCCAGAGTACTGCGGGTGGCGCGCCTCGATGCCGTGGTGCTCTGCATGGGTAATCGCATTCGATCTGGACCATGTGCTGCGCGACACCGCCAGAGGGCATGCGGGTGCACATGTGGCAATCTTACATCCCACTCCTATCCAACGCAATGGTGCGGTCCACAGGCGCAGCCCACCCACCTTCCAGGCAGGTGCGGACGCGGGAGCGGATGCCATCAGCGCCCACCAGCAGGTCGCACACCTCCACTCGCTCCACCGCCCCTGCTCCTGCAACTCCTGCACCTAGCACCTGAGCCTGAGCCCCGCCATTGCCCACGGCCAGGGTCGCCTCCACCCTGCCGTCCTGCCGCAGGGCGAAAGAGCGGAAGAAGGCATTGCAGGCCACAGTGCCTGGCGGCAGCGCAGCATACAGCGTGCGCTGCAGGTTGGGGCGGGTGAGCGAGAAGCAGCCGATGGAGTCGGCGCTGGTTGAGTGAACGCCGCCCATGGGGAACGCCTGTATCAGCGCGCCTGCGGGAGGGAGTGGGTGATGCATTGCGCTCAGTTACAGAGCGCACACGGGCGTTCCAACCCGCACCGCATGTTGAGGTACTCAGCCTAAGAACACAGCTGCCCAGTGCTCAGCACAGCCTGCCAGCCAAAATGACCCGCAGCGCAGCACGCAGCTCACACCTGCTTGGGTGGTCATCTTGAACCAGCGGTCTTCCATGCCGCCTGCTGCCACGTCCTCAGCCAGGCAGGCACCCTCTTCTCTGCCGCTCAACAGGCAGAGCGCGTTCAAGGTATTGTTCACGAGGCCCAGGCCCGAGGGGCCGCTCAGCGTGGCGTCAAGTGAGCGCTGCTCGAACACGGCCACCTGGGAGAGTTCAGGGAATGCAGAGTGGGCGTTGCGCAGGTGACGTCCAAGCAGTTGGGTGGATGGAGCTTTTGGCCTGCCGCACTTCGCTCGGCGCACCTCCGAGGTGAGTCACAGCCAGCGTCCAGCAGAGCCCTTGCCGCGGTGAGGCCCCCGATGCCGGCGCCGATGATCACCACCCGCTTGCGCACTGGGGGGCCACTGGGCCGCTGCCTGAACGAGCAAGCCTGCTTGCCATCCAAGGAAGCCGAGCCATCCGAGGGAGGCGGCTGCTCGGCCATCGTGCTCACTGCAAGCGGTTGTGACGCAAAGGAAGCGCCAGCAGGCGAGATCAAATGCCCGTCCAAAGCGTGCGCACTTTGGAGAGCCGCCGAGCCTACTCATCTCTGGCGCCACGCTGGCGCACACCCCCTGGCCTCCCATTTTTGCCCACCCCTGGCTGGTTAGCTTCCAATTCACATTGCAGCCGGCCAGCTGCGCTTACCACACGCTGAAGTGACATGAAAGAGGATTTGGTTTCCTTCTTGCGGCAGATGAATTCAGCGGAGATGTCAACAGGTTGCAGACAGACGCGGGCATGCAGCGTCTGGAGATTGCGCAGCGCAGTGGTCGTCGGCTGTGCGGTCGGGGGCCAGCTGGCAAAGTGGGCTGCCGTGGCTGCTGTTGCATCGATTGATGTGCACCTCATGCCGAGTGGCGGCCCTGGATGTCGGTCACAAGGTCTGCCGAAAGCTGGCCACCCTTCTGGAAGCCGCGCATGTGCAGGATGGGCACGCAGCCGGCCTGCAATGCGGTGGGAAGGGACGGTGCAATGCTTGTGCTCTTGAGCAGCATGTGGCAGCACAGCTGCGCAGCCCAGCATGCGAGCATGTTGAGCGACAGGCAACAACAACAACCCCTGCGCACACAAGGCATTGTCAGTTAGGCAAACATTGCATGCATTAAATACGCACCTGAGCCATGGTCTTGCCGCCAACCAGCTCCGTGTACGGCCGCGGCTTGAAGGCCTCGAGCATCGCTTCGCCCGGGGTGCCCACCCGCTCGCACACTGCGGGTATAGAGATGGGTCAGCAGGGCTGTGTCGGAGCACGGCTTGAAGGCAGCCAACACCTCCAGCTAACCTTGATGCAATGCAATGGAATGCAAGGGCAGCAGGGCTGGCGGCAGCAGGGCTGGCAAACCGCAGCGGGCCCGCATGCGGCAAGTGCACTGAGGGCAGCCTGTAGCAAGGCGCAGCATTCCCAGCGCTCACCCGTCTGCAGCGCCGCAAGGCTGTTCATCTTCATGTAGGGGCAGGAGGCGCAGCCGCCCTCCAGGCTGCAGCCCTCGCCGCCCGCCGGGCCCGGCACCACAGACAGGCCGCTGGGCAGCTGCGTCTGTGCGGGGGAAGTTAGGAGGTGCAAGGGAGAGCGGGGGAAGTCGGGACGCAGTGGTGCACAGCGCATAAAGCAGCAAAACAGCCAACTGCAATGCCTAGCCCACCCATCACCCTAGCCACCCAGAGAACCCGGCAGCGATGGCGTGGCAGTATTTCCTACCTGCGCCGCGCCCGTCTGCTTGTCCGTGGTGATGGCCTCCGGGCTGACGGGG
This sequence comes from Chlorella ohadii, assembly GCA_025026875.1. Lineage (NCBI taxonomy): Eukaryota > Viridiplantae > Chlorophyta > Trebouxiophyceae > Chlorellales > Chlorellaceae > Chlorella > Chlorella ohadii. Next base: position 179,455 of record JADXDR010000012.1, read on the forward strand.
AACACAATTTCAACAGATACGTCGCTGCGGCCCGCAGCGCGCAGCATGCCCTGAACCTGCGGCATGGGCAAGCGGGGAGGGCAGGCAGGGGTGAGGCAAGCTGAGGTAGCAGATGAGGCTGCGGAGAGGGGCAAGCAGGGGTCAAGACCATGGGGCTGGGCAGGCGCACCGCTCCAGAGCACGCCCCAGGGCAGCGTGCTGCGGATGTTTTGACCGCAGACTTCCCAGGAACTGTTGACGCTTACCTTGCGCACGATGGAGGCGAGCATGCCGCTCTCGGTGCTTCCCCAACAACAACCCACTGGGATCACAACACTCTTCACCTAACACAACTCGCCTTGCGCACGATGGAGGTGATCATGCCACTCTCGGTGCCCAGCACAAACTGCAGGCGGTCGGGGTAGGGCGCCGCCAGCGCGTCCGTCAGCCTGCAAAGGGAGAGAAGGTTTGAGGGGTGTGGTGAGTGAGACTGCGGCTTGCCGATGTTCTGAAACGCACGGCAAACCTCAACTCGCGTGCATGCCCGCTGTGCCCCGCCTGTAGGCGAGCATGCGCCTGCTGCAGTACGCAGACTACACAGGCAGCCTCTAAACCGCTCACTTGGCCGCAATGAAGTCCAGGATGTTTTGCGTGGAGCCGACCACGCCCATGCCGCGCTGCCGCTTGGCGTCCATGGCCAGGCTGAACATCTCGCCAGGCACCTCAAAGTGGGCGGTCAGGTAGGCGTCCCGGTAGCCCTCCCTGCAGGTGGCCAGACAACGCACAGGCAGTGAGTTGAGCGGCGGAGGGTGCTTGAAGGAAGGGGCATCAGGCGACTCAAACTGCAAGCCATGGGTCTGGGTCGGGCGTGCCAGCAACGCACACGTTGGGGAGTAGCAGCGCTGCCCGGCAAGCCCACGTGCGTCTCCTGCCTGCCCAACCTCATGGAGCTGCTCGCCACTCATGCACGAACTGCCTAAACAAAAACAGCAGTTGAGAATCTCACTTGACCAGCTCGCAGACCTCGCCGCCGAACAAGTGGTGCACGATGCAGGTGCCCTGCACAGACAGGGAGGGGGAACGACATGAATCAAGGGGTTGCGAGGGATGCACCTGTGAGTTCGGCTTCAAGCTGCATGCTGCAGCTCACCGCAAGCACATCACCTAGGTGCTGGCTGTACCCCAGCGCAAGCACAACACCCAGGCGCTAGATGTGCCCAAGCACAAGCACCTGGTCGAAGTAGCGCAGCCGCGGCAGCAGCGAGCGGATGGACGCTTGCGTGTGGGCGGGGTGCAGCTCGCGAACCTCCTCGTCGCTGCGGCGAGGCGGGCAGCAACACGCGGAGCTGGTTGTTGGTGGCAAGGCAGCAGGGCTCGCAAATGTCCATGATGCCGTTGGCAACCCAGCACCAGCCAACTTGCCCACCAACGCGCAGGACATCCACCCGAATCGGCCCAAGTCGACAGGGCACCCGGCCAGTCCATGAGCCCAGCATTGCACCCAACCCGGCATGCCCAGTGCGCCTCAGCATTGAACCCAGCTGTGCCACACACACACCCTCACCTCATCTGCGCCAGCGACTGGAACAGCTGGGCCAGGTTGCGGCCCATGTAGGTGTCGGGGCCGTACCACACGTGCACGTCCGGCACCTGCGAGCGGGAGGAAAGGTGATCAGGGAGCAAATTTGT
>JADXDR010000012.1:181128-193268 GCA_025026875.1 Chlorella ohadii
CRGRGTGCCTTGTGTCGGGGCCAGGCAGCCTGGTTTGCTTGCTGCCCATCAGCATGCGCCATGGCAGGCAGTGCTCAGCCCATGCCGGCCAGTACCCCATGCAGGTCGAAAAAACAGCAGCACCGTCTAAAAGGAAGCCCTAGCAACAGTTTCAGCTGCCGCCCACCTGTGCAAAGGCGGTGAGCACGGTCTGCACCACGTTTGACGAGGTGCAGGTGATGGTGGGCACCTGCTGGTGCGCCAGCGCCTTGGTCTTCAGGCTGGTGTTGATGTACACCACCTGGAGAGGGAGGGAGGGGCCGTGGAGCGGCAAGGGAGGACACTTGGCGCCACATGCAACGAGCCAGCTGGTGCCGGCCCTCGCAAGATTGCAACTGTACCAAGACATAGTCACTCAAGACACAGTCACCGGCTGGCGCCAGCCCACAAGCGGGATCACACCGAGCTACACCCAGCCGCCAAGCCAGGCGCCGCTCACGTGCAGGGAGTTGGGGGTGGCCCCTGCCTCAGACAGGTACGACTCATAGGCCGGGCTCTCGGCTGCCTCGGCCAGCGAGCAGCCAATGGACTCTGCACAAGCACAGGGTGGGGTGACAGGGGATGGAGGGAGGCAGGGGTGTGAGGAGGGCGTGTGAGGCTACAACTACCTCAGCCAGCAAAGCAGCCAACTGATTGCACATGGGCACCCGCCTCCCCATCAGAGGGTTGCCATCCCAGGATAGGTCAGCACGCAACCAACGCAGACTCTCCAAATGCACTGAGCACGAGCGCACCTGCCGCCATGCGGTACACAGCCACGTCCTTGTGCCCCGCCTCGTCCAGGATCGCCCGCACATTCTCGCTCATAAAGTCCACGCCCAGCACCGCAATGGCCCTGGATGAGCAACAGGCAAACAAGTGGGGCGAGAATATGACGGCTCGCTTGCAGCTGCACTTGCGAGTCTACCCCCACCACTCCTTCCTGCGTGCTGCATCCTTTCACATGGCCATATCCCTTCGCTGCATGGCGGCAGACCTCCCTCACACAAAAGGCTCACTTGCAGCCGCCCTCCGCCATCTTGACCGCGCCGTCCGCCATGACCAGCGAGTCGCTGATGTTGATGTGGGGCCAGCGCTCGGCTGCGCAGGCACGGGCGGCAATTTGGCATTCAGCAAACTGATGTTGATGTGGGGCCAGCGCTCGGCTGCGCAGGCAGGAGGACCGGGCAGTGATGTCATCAAGGTGCTGCCGCAGGGGCAGTGGCTGCAACAATGCACCACCTGCTAAACCCAGTGGCAATGTAGTCCAGTGGCGATGCATCACCTGCAATCCCAGGCACGCAGGCAAGCATGTGCAGCCATCCCACAGCAATAAATGCCCACCTGCGGAGGACAGCACGCCCTGCACCTCGGGGTCCATGTAAAAGTGGGCCACCACGCCGACCTTCTTGGCCTGCAGCTGCGCCACCAGCGCGTCCACCACCGCGGGGTCGGGCCGCAGGAACTTGTTCTGCAGGCAAGAGGACGTATAGGCAGGGTGCACGTTTGAAATTGCCTTGTTGCAGACAGGCATAGGCGCGCCAACAAATTTGGGGTCGGCCCGCAAGAACTTGTTCTGCAGGAGATGACAGCAAGGGCAAGCTATGAAGGCCTGCGTTTTGCCTGCCCATGTACACACCACGCCACCCCACCAGGACAACAACCAGCCCTGCCCTGCGCCCCACCTGCGCCTCTGCAAACGCGCCCTGCGCCGCGGTGCCGTCGGCAGTGATGAGGAGCGAGGGGAAGCGCGGCAGGTCGCCCGCCAGCATGCGCGCCCGCTTCTTCATGCTCTCTGCAATACATCAATGCGTGCACAGGAGAAACGCGCAACATTCAGTGGGCAGGTGATTTCCTTTCAAGCAGCACGAAACCTATTGGCAGTAATGAGGCAGCTGCTAACCTAGATCCCCAAGCATGCGGATGTGAAGCACAGCTGCATGCTGGAGGACACCAGAGCACAGCTGCGCGCGTGAGCGGCGCCTCACCCAGCATGTTGAGGAAGCCATTGGCGCGGCTGCGGGTCAGCACCGCAGGCCCCAGCCCCAGCTGCCCCAGGCAGGCGGGGTCCACCTGCAGGCACAGCGAACGCAGCGCAAGGCAGCCGTTAGCAAAGGGCAGTTGCTGGACAAACAACCAGCAGGTGGCGTTCTCCACACTGCGGCCGCAAGTTGGGGCAGCCGGCCGCTGCATCACGGTGCAGATTCCAGACACCAAGCTGTGCAGCAGTTTGACTGACCTGCAGCACCTCGTCGGGCGTGAGACCTGAAAGTCCCTCCACCAGCAGCGCCGCCAGGCCACGTGTCAGCTCCGAATCGGAGTCGGCTGCAAACCGCACTTTGCCGGCGGCGTCCAGCTCTGCAGACACCCACACCTGTGGTGAGGGCACAGGATGGCATGCAGTACAAACCTCAGGGCACATCAGGCTGTGTGATGATGTGCGCTGGCATGCAGGAAGCAATGAGTTGGGAGCGGAAGCAAGGAGGCCTTGCGGGCAAAGGCAAGGTGGTGCAGCTGCCACGCAAAGACGTGCAAGGCCGGGCTGCTCCAAATCAGCGGCGGCTGCAACTGCCCCAACAACTTGCATCTTCAGCTTGCACGTTCGCGCCCGCTGCAAGCCAATCCATCCCCTCCCCACCTGGGCAGTGCAGCCCATCACGCGGTGAGCATCAGTGCGAGTGGCTTCTGGGTAGGCTGCCAGCTGCCGCGCATAGCCGAGCAGCAGGCGGGAGCGCTCCTGCTGCCCACCCGCCGCCTGCAGCTCCGCCGCAAACCGCTCGAGCGCCGGGGTGGGGAGAGGCACTGCGGGCACCACCTACATAACCAGGGGATGGTGGAAAACAAAGCATGCAAACCAGCTGGTGAGCAGAACACATGCAACTTGGCATTCTGGCAACCAGGGGCCACAGGTCCACCGCCAGCTTCAGGGCTGCTGCGTGCCGGCCTGCCGCTGCAGCCAGGAAGAGCAACAGCACGCACCTCTGCTGCTGCTGCTCGTGCTGCTACGCGGCTGCCACGCTGCTCTGGCGCCTGTTGGCACATGGTCACTGCTTTGCGGCCGGCGGGCCGGGCAGCAGCGGCGCTCCAGCGGCGGAGGGTGGCGGCGCCCTTGTGCGCGCCGCCGGCGACCGCTGGGGCCAATGCCGCCGCTGCGCCCGCCAGTGCTGCCATGCTGCTGGCTTGTGGGAGGGTGGGCCGAAGTGCCCAGGCCCTGGAAGAGGCAGGGACGATGCACAGGCAGTGGTGGGGGCGGGGATGGGCCCACTGCTCTGCCCAAGCAAATGCAATGATCCAGGGTAGTCAGTGGGCGGTGCAATTGCTCCGTTGGGTGTGGGGCGCCGCCAGCACAGCGCTGCATTTGCGGGGCCGCCGCTGGGGATGTGCAGGCCAGTCCCGCGCCGGTGCGATCATCTGATCACTTCAAGCTGCCCATCGACGCGGAGGGCGCCCCCAAAGCTCGCAGGGCAGGGCTCTTGGCAGGCAGCTCGCTGCTGCAGCGCTCTCCCAGCGGTAAGTGCAGCGATCGAGCTTTGCAGAACCAGTAGCAGCGACCGGGCGGCCCACAGAACGCCAAGCGGTATGAACAGTTTGGCCCGCTCCGCTCGCGGCGCCAGGGTGCTCCCCGAGCGCTGGTAAAGCTTCCAAACAACTGCTAGAAGCCCGCGGCCGCCTCGCAGCCCCTGTTGTTGCCGGCGCGCCCACACCGCTCTCCCTNCCTCTTCGCTGCCCGGCGCCTGCAGGAGCGGCGGCCGGCTGGTCCCTGCTCCTCCCCGGTAGCTAGAGCGAGCGGCAGCGGCGCGCCAGCGCCCGGCCAGCAGCAGGCGGCGGGAGCGGCGGCGGCGGCGACGGCGCGAGCCCTTGCCCGACCGCGCGCCCCACCTGCAGCCCCACGCATGCTCCAACCGGCTGGATGACATCTGAGGCGCATCCAGCCGGCGAGGGAAGCAGCGCGGCGGACCTCCAGCAGCAAGCGGGCGTGAAGCAGGAAATGCCACACAGCGAGGCGGCGATGGCGGCAGCGGCGGCGGCAGGGTCGGCGGAAGGCCCCGCCTCAGGCACAACAGAGTCTGGGGAGCCTGCCCCCTCCACCAGTAGCAAGGTGAGGCAGGTGCCTGTAGGCTGTCCGGGTCACTGTTATGCCACTGCTGCGGCCCCACCGCCGCCTTTTCGGCCAGCCAAGCGACTTTTTGAGAGTGCGGCCCAGTCAGCCTGGTGACCTTCTCATTTATGCAGCAACTAGCACACGATCTGCCTGCTTCACTGTGTTTGCAGAGGCAGCGCCGCGTGCAGAAGGAGATGGCCGCGCTGGGCTTTGATGGCACCATTGCGCTGGACAGCGGGCGGCCGTCGCGGCGCGCCGCCACCGCCGCCCAGGCGGCTGTTGCTGCGGCGCAGGCGTACGAGGCGCAGCGTGGCATGGACCTAGGCATGTCACCGCCCCGGCCCGCCGAGCAGTCTGCAGCGATGCGTATCCTGGAGGCGACTGCCGGGCATGCACAGATGGCACTGCAGGCGGAGCAGCAGGCGGCGGCAGCGGCGCAGCAAGCCGACGGCGGGGCAGACCCACCTGACGCGGCAGGGGAGGAGAATGGCAGGGCGGCAGCCAACAAGCGCAAGCGGGCGGACAAGCCCGGCCCTGCCACCGCCTCGCCCACAGAGGACGGCAGTGGCGGCSCCSCKCCGGCATCGCCAGCAGCCAGCGGTGGCGCGGGGGCCAGCACGCCGGCTGTGCCTCCGGAGCCAGCCAAGCCTGTGGACATGGCACCGCTGATTGAGCTGGCGCGGCAGTGCGGCAGCCAGGAGGAGCTGAGGCAGCGGCTACAGGAGCGATACCCGGCCACGGTGAGGCGGCAGGTGGTTGGGGAAGGCCCTGCAGGGGGGCAGTGGTGGAGGGCTTGCATGGCAGCCGGGGCTAGCGGCTAGCCTGCTAGGCGCCGACAGCCCCAGCTTGGCACAGGCTGTGCCTGCAATGTCTTATGCTGCTGTAACACTCCATTTCTGCTGCCCTTTGCTGTCCCTGCAGCGCGGGCGCTCCGCCAGCAATAGCGCGTTCCGAGACATCTTTGCCACGCTGTGCCCCGGCCAAGTGTTCAACGTGCGCTTGCCATGCTGCCCTTCAATGCTGCTTGCTGTCCCCGTGCGCTGCATGCTGTGCCTGCATGCTGTGGTTGCCCAATCGGCCGGCCTGCATCCAGCACTTCACCTGTGCTTGTTCACCCTGCTACTGGCTATGGCCCGTGCACTGAACCGCAGCCTGCTTCAGCTGAAGACCACACCCTCCATCCTCGCACGCCATTCCACATGCAGAGCCGGTCCGGCGTGCTGCCGCACATGTCGCACCGCCTGTTCCAGCTGGCTGGCAAGCCCGTGGGCAAGGCGCCCACACCTTACAAGCCTCGGGGTCCCAAGAGCCCCTCTGGCGCTGAATGGGGTGAGGCGCTGGATGCCCATGNCTGGGTNGGCCCCCGAGGCAGCAGCGGCAGCAGCAGCGGCGCCAGCGGCGGCACCAGCAGKAGGCGGCGCCAGCGTACCGGCCGGGCCGGCGGCRGGGCTGGCTGCAGAGCTGGGGGCAGCACCACCTGCGGCGGCAGCCGGCCAGGCTGTGGGGCCGGCTGCTGCGGCGGCAGCTCGGGCTGCAGCCACAGCTGAGGGCACCACTGTGGCATCGGGGTCCTTGGAGCCGGCACAAGCGCTGGCCATGGTGCAGGCAGAGTGAGTTTGCTTACGGTGCATCAGTCGGGCTGCCGTTGACGTGGTTGGGGCGGTTGGAAAGTCTGAGGCACGGTTGTCGTCGGCGTGCTGCGCTTGGCAGAGCGGCCAGCGGGCAAGCATGTGCTGCTCCGCGCAGTTTCAGCCATTGCTCTTACACATCTCCCCTCCACTACACTCTTCCCCGCCCCAGGTTTGGCATGGATCTGGTACGCATCGCCACGCTGGTGCGGCGCACGCTGGGCATGCAGCGCGGCTCCGTGGCGCACCTGCGCATGGTGCTGAAAACCAACCACCTGGCGGGCATGGTGAGGCGGGGCTGCTTAGGTTTGATGCGCTCCAGTGCTCCGCACGTGTCTGCTTGTTGGTCTCTGTGCCTGCAAGGCCTGCAGCCACCTATACACAGCCATGCCTTTGATGCCGCCTCACGGCGGCATGCCTGCTCTGTCCCCCACATTGCAGGACGTTCGCTTCGCTTTCAAGCCAAGAGCTGCGCCGAGAGCTGCTGTCCTAACTTTCTTCATCATCTCGCTTTTTGCACCGCAGGACGTCCGCTTCCAGGCCAAGAGCGGCCGGCTGCTCAACCGCGGCAAGCTCAACGAGCGGGGCGCCATCACCTGCTACTGCCGCCAGTGCAACGGCAAGGTGCGCCCCTAGGGGATCATGTTTGTTTGCCTTGAATGTCTGTCCTCGGCGGCTGTGGGGATTCAAACAGACTACCCAAGCGGCATGCCTGCACCCTGTCACATCCATCTGCCTCGGCCCTTCATCCAACGCCACCCCACCATTCCGCTACTGATCTAGTACCACCCCACCATTTTTTCTGCAGGATGTGAGCGCCAGCGAGTTTGAGGAGCACTCGGGCAGCAAGGACCGGCGGCCAGCGGACGGCATCTTCATGGAAGGTGCGCTGCGGCCGTGGAAATCGCTTGCCCTGAAGCTTGTCCATGTTGCAAGTGCCATGCAGTCACTGCACACTTGACGACGGCCCTGCCTGTATGCCTGCGCTTGTGCATGCATGGGCGGTGCCCACAGTGAGCCCGGTCTCACTGTTCTCAACTCTTCGGTTCCCATGCGCCCGCAGCCAACAACCGCAGCCTGAAGGAGCTGCTGAACCTGATCAACAGCCCCGAGATGGCGACCGCGGCCTCGGTGAGCACGCTCTGCCTTGCTTTTAGTTTTACACCTTTCCGCAGCGCCGACCGAAGTCGACGCTGCAGCTGATACGTTCTGCCTTTGCTCGCGCATCAACTTTCAGCAGAACTTCAGCTGATGTGCATGTTTTTTGTCGCCAGGTTGTTGGGCAAATGCGCTGCGGCAGACAGACACCATACCGCACAGGTTGTGTACAGCCAATTCAACTCCCCTCCCAACTGCCTCTCTGCACAGGTGGTGGATGTGCACATGGACGCGTGCTACAAGTGCAAGGAGGGCGGAGACCTGCTGTGCTGCGACGGCTGCAACTGCGCCTTCCACCCCGCCTGCGTGGGCCTGGACGCGCCGCCATCGGTGAGGGGGTGGGAAGAGCTGGATGGGTGCATGCCATGGTTGGGCTGGGTGGGAGGCCGATGATGGAGGCCGCCGAGCCTCCCAATTTGCATGATGCTCTTTCCCTGTCAGCACACCAAAGGCTCATGCTGCCCCGCTCATGTGCCCTCGTCACCGTCCGCAGGGCGACTGGTTCTGCCCCCTGTGCGTGGCGCAAGGCATTACGACCAAGCCGCAGCCGCTGCCCCTGCAGCCCAAGCAGGTGCGCTGCGCTGCATGCGGTGCTTTGCTGCGACGTGCCGTGCTGCGCTGCGGTGCCAACCTGCGGTGCTAACCTGCCTGCGTTTGATGGCCTGTGCTCAGCCTGGTTGCATGCCTCACCGGTTGCTGGCTGGTGCCGGTTTGCCAGCCTGCCTAGCTAAACACACCCCGCCATTCCACCTGCGCCTTCTCTCAATGCAGGTCACCGCCCTCAAGCCGCTCAAGGCCAGCAAGAGCCGGCCAGGCAGCAGCAGCAAGCTGAGCAAGGCGGCGCGTGAGAGTGGCGGCGGCGGCGGCACCTCAGCAAGCCAGGGCGGCACGCCAGCGGCGGCGCCCAAGGCAGGCGGCGGCGGCGGCGGCACAGGGCGCGTGCACATGGCGGCGCCAACTGCGCCGCGGGCGCCGCGCCTGGGCCGCCAGGGCGGCGGAGCTCGCTCCAACAAGAACAAGCGGCTGTTTGAAGGAGAGGAGGGGGCGCTGGTCAATGGCCAGAAGCTCTACTACCGCACCACACAGGTGGGGCTCTTTTGTTGACACCTGGTGCTGTGTGGTTGCTGATGGCACTCTGGTGCTGGGGAGGTTGGGTTGGCTGGAGCAGCAGATAGGCAACACAGTGTCGCATAGCTGCGGCTGATCTCTGCCGGCATTCTCTTGGGCCTGGCTGTGAGAGCGTCTTGAGGACTTCAATTATCAACTGACTGAAGGGCCTCTTCGTCCACTTTCAAACCCAAACCCTGTCTGTGCCAATCACTCATGTTGTTTACCCCTCCTTGCGCAGGGCGAGACGCTGCTGGAGGGCGTTGCGGTTGTGGAGCGCGGCGGCCCCTCGGGCATCCTCTGCGGCTGCTGCAACACGGTGCGCTGGGGCATTAGGGAGCACGGAGAAGAGGATATTGCCTGCGTCCTGCAATGCACTCTTGCTCTGTACCCAGCGATCAGGCAGCCTTCCGAGCCTGTCTCATCTGCCTCATGCCTGCCGGTCACCCCCTGCCGCAGCTGATCAGCGCGTCAGGCTTTGAGGCGCACGCGGGACGCGGCCAGCGGCGGGCGCCCTACGACAACATCTTCACCGAGGATGTGAGTTCTTAGGAATCTATGTTATCAAAAATCTGGTCATTGGGTTCCCCTGTTTGCTTTGTGCGGTGGGCTACGACAACATCTTTACCGCGGATGTAAGCCTCAGCTTACCTTACTGTTTCTGGCGGTTTGGCTGCCTCCTGCTTGTGTGGCTGTGCTTGCTCCTTTCTGTGTTGCACTACGGCGTCTTCATGGACCAAGTTTTTGCACTGGTCACCCCCTCTGCGTGCCTGCTCCCTGCCGTGCAACCAAGCGTATGACACACCCTCCTCCTCTCCACTCCTCCCCCCACCCCTGCAGGGCATGACACTCAAGGCCATGGCCGCGCTGCTGCCAGACCTGGAAGAGGAGGCGCCCGCCCGGGGGGAGTACGGGCTGGAGGACGTGGCCGACGAGTGAGCTGGCTTTTCATTTTCGTGTTCGGTTGGGGAGTGTGGGTTTGCTGGTGAAGTGTCGCAGAGTGCAGGTCCTGACTGGCAGACTTGCGGGCATCTGCAACTGTATGGTGCAACTGTATAGTGCCTATGGCTGGTTAGGGCCTGGCGAAACACCTCGCGGCGTGTAACGTCCTCTTGCCGCCTCGCTTCATCTGCCATTCTGCCCTGACCGCCCTTCGTCCGCAGTGCGCGCGAGGTGATTTCGGAGCTGGACACGCTGGCGGTCTGTCTCACAGGCAAACATTCTGTACTAAATTTCTTCCCCCCGCAGCGCGCGCGAGGTCATTTCGGAGCTGGACACGCTGGCGGGTGGTTGCGTGCTGTGCCACGAAACCGACTTCCAGGCAAGCCGAGGACGCCCAGGCCTCGACAGGCTGAGCGCAATTGCCTGGTTTTGAAACGACGGCAACGGTTCCATTTCAATAGGTTTCTAGGTGTTCTGCTCATCCATCCAACCTTCCGTTTCTTTAGCTGAGCTGGCGCCACCTGCTCCTCCTTTATGCAGCGCGGCGGCTTTGGCCCTCGCACGATCATGTTGTGCGACCAGGTGGGTAGGGCAGATACGCCTGACATGCATGCCTGGCTGTTTGGCTGCGCTCTGCGGCGCCTGTACAAATGGGCTACGCTGTGGTAAACACCCTTCAGACAGGGTGCACCTTTTACATCTCCACTCAATGGCATCTGTTTCCTGCCAACCACCCCAACAATCCCCGCAGTGCGAGCGCGAGTTCCACGTGGGCTGCCTCAAAAAGTGCGGCAAGTGCGACCTGGACGCAGTGCCCGAGGGTGAGCCAGGGTGAAATCCCTAGCCGCATTGCCTCTGGTTGATCAGTCAGAATGCCTGCGCTGAGGCCAACCTGGGTTAGCAGCCGGCCTGCTTTTGCTTCTGCCGACAGCCAGGGGAGCCGACCTGCGTTGTGAAGGCTGAATGGCTGGTCCGATTTTGGCAACACCTGCCTTGGCAGCCTGCCTTCCCTGCGTGCCGTGCCTGGCTGCCATGCCTGACCGCTTGCCTGCCCCTCTGCCCCATTCACTTCGCTCCCGCCTGCAGGCGAGTGGCACTGCAGCGAGGAGTGTGAGCGCATCCGGGCGCACATCAATGCCGCGATCCAGGGGCAGCAGATGGACATCCCCGGCTACCCAGGCCACACCTGGCAGGCAAGTGTTTTTAGCTGCTGTGCGGGCAGCTGCTGCCCGGTTTGCGGCCGTGTAGGCAGCAGGTCGTTCGTCACAACAGCTGCCTTGACTGGCGTTGGGCTGCGGGGCTTGCAAAGTGGATGCACTTGCCAGGAAAGGAAATACAACAGCGCTGCTTGCTGACAAAAAAATGCAATGCCCCCTGCCTCCCCCCCGCAGGTGTTCCGCGGAAAGGACGGCCGCTCGGCCACCGGCTGGTCGCTGCGGGCAGCGCAGGAGATCCTGCAGGTGAGCAGCTGTGCTGTGCTGTCGTGCTGGTGCCGCCAGGATTGCAAGCAGCGCCTTCCCGCCTTCGTCTGCCATGCAGCAGCATCCACTCTCGGCGCGGACTACAGCCTTGCCTGCCTGCTCCCCCTGCCAAACACAGCCCTCCTTCAACTGTACCATGCCTGCCATTTGCAGGAGTCGTTCGACCCGGTCATGGACCTGGGTTTCAACACCGACCTGCTGCCCTTATCAACCTTGACACACTTTCTTACTCAACACCGACCTGCCATTTGCAGGAGTCGTTCGACCCCATCATGGACCTGGGCTCGAACACCGACCTGCTGCCCGTCATGCTGTACGCGCGGCGCGCCGGCGAGTGGGACTACTCCAACTGCCTCACCCTGCTGCTGCGGCACAAGGCAAGCGGCGGGGCTGGCTTGGCAGGAGGGCTGGCCTGGAGTTGCGCATGTGTGGGGCTGGCTGGCAAGAGGGCGACGGCTCCTGTGCTTGCCACGCTTCCTGCCCTCAGCCCCAGGCCAGCCGGGCAGAAGCACTCGTTGCATAAACACTACCTACTGCCTCTGCCCACACACTATCTCTGCCGCCTGCTGCCATCCCTGTAGGGCAAGCCGGTGGTGGCTGCCATCTGCCGCGTGTTTGGGCCCCAGATGGCGGAGCTGCCACTGATCGCCACCAAGAACACGGCTCGGCGGCAGGGCCACGCCCGCATCCTGGTCGGCTGCTTCGAGCAGCTGCTGAAGGACGTGAGCTAGTGGGCATGTTGCGGTTGTGGGCTGGGTCAGGCTGCTGCGAGCTGGGGCGCTAAGTGCTGGCTTGGTGTGGCATTGAATGCAGCAACTGACCCGTTAATGATTGGCTGCTGAGACCTTCGGCCTCACATGCCTGTTTGGCAAACACCTGGGCCCAGTCGGTTCATTCCTCCTGCACTGCTTTGCCTGCGGCCTGGTGACCCGCCCTGTGCCCCACCTCCTGCGTGTGCAGTCGGGCGTGCACACGCTGGTGCTGCCAGCGGCGCACGAGACTGTGGAGACCTGGAAGGCCGGCTTCAACTTTGTGGACATGCCGGAGGACGACGTCCGGTGAGGGCTGCTGGCCAGCTGGAAAGGAGGCTGTTGTGGGACGCAATCCTGTGCAATGGCGCTAGGGTTGCACTGGGCACCACCGCACAAACCCACTGCCCCTTGTAATCACACCCTCTAAACCTCTGGACCTTCAAGCACCCTACTTGTCTCCGCCCCCCTACCCTCCCGCCAGGCTGGCCAAGCAGCAGCTGCGCATCCTCATCTTCCCGGGGACCGAGGTGCTGTACAAGCACTTTGAGGGGGTGAAGCCGCCCGAGGGCCACCACGTGCTGGTGAGTGCGCGCTGAGCATGGCCCACAGTGTTATTGGCCTTGGCTGCTTGCTGGGGCTTGCCTTGGTGCCACGCCTTGCTGGGACGCCGCATCACTCAGTGCGCCTCATCTTTATGCTGCCTTGGCTTCACGCCTTGCTGGGCAGAGCACGTCACTCAATGCACCTCACCCTCACACCGCCTCCCTCACCACCCCTGCCGTGACCCTGCCCGCAGGTGCCGCCGCCCGACCGCATCTCTCCAGAGGAGGCGGCCGACGCCATGGAGGTTGCCGCCATCACTGCAAACATGGTGGCGTGCGTGGCCGCCGCCTGCGGCGAGCCGGTGCTGCCAGAGACGCTGGGCATGACGCCCGCCGAGGTGGCGCAGCAC
>JADXDR010000012.1:193413-204788 GCA_025026875.1 Chlorella ohadii
TGGATGTCGACGGCCATGCAGCAGCTGCTGGCGGCGGGCGGGCGCCAGGCTATATGAGCGAGGATGAAGCCATCAGCAGCGACAGCGATGCCACACCAGACGCCAAGCGCCTGCGGCACGAGTAGCGCCGCGGCCGGCTGCCAAACCATGCTTGCTTGACGGCTGCCCGCGCCCAGCGGCGGCCCTGACTGTCTGTTTTTCAAACTCAACTTTGCAACCTCCCTCCTCTCGGCACCGGAAGGAGCTCGAGGAGCCGCCGCCTCCAGCCACTTGCGGCGCTGGCGCCCATGGCGGCCTTCCTCGCTCCTCTCCATTTCGCTTCGGCGCTGTGCTCATCGCATTCCCTGTATCGTTTGCATTGTAATGGCCGACGTCAGCGTGCCTGCGCGCGGCTACGAAAGTGGTGCATGGACAACCCTGATGCCAAGGGCAGCGAGGCTGGGCGTGCCTGCATTGCGTTCAGCCCCTGGCCCCGCGCTCAGCATCGCGTGCTTGGGGTTTGGGGAGCAGCGTGCAGCCTGGGGCTTATTATGCACGAGGGCGGCTGGTTTGCGGCGCCCTGGTGGGAGCGAGGCCCTGGTGAGCACCTCGGAGGCTGCCAAGGGGCAGCAGCAGGGCGGCGGGAGGCTGCGCGGCAGTGGGAGGGTCGAGGGCTGAAGCGGGGCGCCGTGCTCGCTGCCCGACCCTCCGCCCGCCCTGCACGTACCGCCATCGCGTTTGTGAGCGAGGTTGCGTGTCCAGGCCGTCGCGGCACCAGCCCTCCTGACTCACCCGCGCCCGTCAGCGGGGCGCCGCCCCACCCTCTTGCCATGAACTCACGCGCCCGGCCCTCCTCCCACCGCGCTATTGCAGGCTCCACGGTGCAGTGCCGAGATGCCACGCCAGAGCACTGCACGGAGGAGCGGTTTGCAAGCACCCAGTGCTCCACAGTAGTCGACCCTGCCACCGGCGAGCCCGTGCGGCACTGCGTCAAGCTCTACCGCCGCTACCTCAAATGTGCCGGCAGGTGCGCCTTTTGTTTTGCGCTGCCTGCTGGGCCGTTGATGTTGCGTGTCCCCACTCTGTGGATGCCATTGCTCACGACGAGCAGGCGCTCTCCCGCTCTGTGCACTGCAAAGCTGCCGCAGCTCCAGCCATACCGTGCGCAACCCCCAACAGGCACGCCGCCAGGCTGGAAACGTGCCGCAGCTCAGACTGCCAGTTTCGGCTTGCGCTTTTCCCACGCAGGCCGGAGAAAGTGGATGAGGAGAAGCAGGAGATTACGGCGCGAGGGGAGGGCGCGCAGCAGCTGGAGCCGCACTTGGTGGAGCTGCCGGCGGGGCCTGGCAGGTGCGCTGTTGGCAGCAGCCATGGCAACAGCCCGCAGGCAGCTTGCGAAGCATGTTGTGAATGCACATACGCACCTGCTCAGCGGCATGCACTGCTGTTCTGAGCGGTGTGCCTCCTGCCAAGCTGCCGCCGCGGCCCTGCTGCCGGTTAGAACAGCACAAGGCGCCGCATGCCAGCTGCGCTGTGTGGCAGCCTGCCCACCTGCCACCATCTGGTGGAGAGATCATACCCATGCAATGTCCGATTAGTGGTTGCCCCCCGCTGGCCTGCCCGCAGGCTAAGCGGCGGCGAGGCAGCGGCAGCGGTGCCCGGCGGGCCCAGCAGCGGGGCGGCGCGGGTGCAGGACGTGGGCCAAGCGTTTGAGGAGTTTCTACGGTTTGCGGAGGAGCTGCAAGAGGAGATGGTGCCAGGTGGGTGCTGGTGCTAGGCTTTTGGGTGCACGTCTGGCGGTGCATGCCATGGAGGCGTGCCTGTGCGGGGCTGGTGCGGTGGCTGGGTGGCGTGCAATGTGCTCCTTGTGTGCTTGTTGTGCCCAGCCTTGGCTAACAGCAGCTTGGTTCCAGCGTTGGCATCTGCAGTGCATTTCCTGCTTGGCTGCCCATGGGCTCATTTGCTGAGCTCACTTGCGTGTCCCTCAACCCTTGCTCCCCTCAGCAGGCGTGCTGCACCTGGACGAGGTGCCCCCGGCAGCGGCGCGGCCCTATTGTGAGGGCGGCTCAGAGCAGCAGCAGGCAGGAGGGGCGCCTCCGGGCGGCGCGGCAGCGGAGCAGCAGCAGCCCTTCAGCTGGCTGGGAGGCCTGCTGTTTGGCAAGCGGCGAGGCGGCGAGCAGCATGGCGGCCGGCCGCGCGTGGATGCCAGCGCTTGGAGGGAGTTCGAGGTGGGTTTGCCTGGTTGTGTGGCTGTGGGAAGTGAGAGTGGGATGGGTCTTCAGCCTCCGTTCCAGGCTGCTCATGGCCTCTGCGCTTCTGCCTGCAGCAGGGGCGAGTTGGCAGGACAGCTGCCTTTCGGTGGCATTGAGCCACTCAGCAGCTTGGTGTGCCTGCCTATGTCTTAAGCCCCCTGCCCCCTGTGCCCTGCCTGCCATGCTTTCCTTCCGCAGAAGGACTTCACCGAGGTCTGACCCAAGCAAGCATCCACAGCCGGACCGCTGTGCAGCCGCCGCCTCGTCGCCCCACGTATGCCCCTGCCCCAAACGCTGCCGCTGCTGGGGCCCCTCCAGTAGCGGCCCCAAGTTTTGATACCCCCACCTCTGAATGAACGATTCTTGCCGGCCGATGCATTCCGGCCTCTCAATACAACACACAGCACCGCCCGCCTCCCCACCTTGCGCTCCCGTGTTGCGCCCCGCCGCGCGTTGCACCCTCGTGCCCACCTTCCACCCATGCACCCGCCTTTGCCTGAGATAGCCACCCTGTGCGCCGCCGTGCGCCCTGCCTCTTCCTTTCATCCTCTCCTCTGCCGCCGCTGCCGACAGACGCTGCATGCCCCTCCCTGCAAGCGGGCAGGAATTTGCCTCTCTCCTTTCGCCTGCTCTCTGCCATTGTTTGCTGTGCCCTTGCGCCTTCATGGCCGCCACTCGCGCGGCTCTTTTTTCCCAGCTGCCGCGTGCCTGTTTGCCTCTCAGCGCCCAATCTGATGGCGCCCCACGGCGCCCGTTAACATATGCGAGAGAGGTGTGGGGCACAAGGGCTCTTGCGGTTACACCAAGGCGAGTTCAGCATGGATGCATCATGTGCCATGTCATGGTATGCCTGGTATGCCGCTGCGCACCCGCGCTCGATACTGCTGCCATGCCTCTCCAAAGAAGCTGGCTAGCAGCCGCTCCTCAGCTCGTATCCGCCGGTCGAAGAAGCGCCAGGCCGCAGCAGCAAAGGCCGGTATGCACAGCGGGTTGCACAGCAGCAGCTGCGTGCCCACTGCCCAGATTGTCCAGCCGACATAGCCCGGGTGCCGCACCCAGGCATACACACCACTGGTAACCAGTGTGTGCTCTGGCCGCTTGCGCAGTTGGATCATGTGCGTGAAGTTGTGCTGCGCCTGAATCTGCGGGAGGGCAGAGAAGGGGACGTGAGCAGGATGAGGCAACAGCACAACAGACTTTTACAAGCCATGTGGAGGGTAATGGGGCCATGCTCTCATTGCAGCGCAGGGCCGCATGTGCCAACTTGCAAGCAGCCCATGCTATTTTACCAATCAGCAGGCAGCTGAATCCATCCAGCAGCAGTCTCACCATGGCCGCCTTGCGCAGCAGCTCTCCAACGACCACTGCCACCAGGCCCGCCCACGACACAGCTGGCAGCTTGATGGCCGGAGCCCAGCGCAGCTCTGCTGCATGCTCTATGCACGCCACCAGCATGGCGGTGCAGTAGGGCCAGCTAAACAGCCAGGCTTATGCACAGGGNAGGGGCGGGCACNAGGGGNAGGGTCGGGTAAGCGACCGGCCGGCAGCGGCAGCGGCGGCGGGCTCAGGGGCGCACCAGCGGCCGATCAACTCACAGTGCCAGCCCACATTGATTCTATCGAACTTGTATGCGAGCAGGAACTCGCTGCAGTGAAAGCAGCAGAGCGTCACGACGAACAGAACGAAGGGCGGTGCGGGCAGGGCCCACATGCTGCCTGCCGATCCGTGGCAGCACCCAATTGCCTTACGTGCAGCAGCGAGCTCTGCTGCCTGTGCTGCCACGCTACATTGGCTGCCGCGGCATTGCAGCCTAGCTAGGGCCCTCACAGATCTGCATTTCTGTTATTGCTCGACAGATCGGGAGCGTGATCGGAGTCTGTTGAACCGCGATGGAGGCCAGCGGCGCCTCCCAGCGCCAGAGCGGTGCCGGCCCGGCGGCCCTGCAGCAACTGCAGGTGCTGTGCATTCCCAGCAGCAATCTGCATGGTGGTAGCATGCTGCCAGTGGCGCCTGCCGACAGCTGGCTCCAGGTCTGGGCTTGCTGCCGCCCACCTCTGCCGCCGCTGCCGCCCTGCACCTTCGTCGTCTGCAGGAGGCGCTGCTTCAGCTCAAGGCCCACGTGCCCGGCCTGCACCTCAAGAAGAGCTCAGCAGCGCAGTCATCCACAGCACCCTTCCCAATCACAGCGGCAGCTGAGGTGTGCGCACCGCCGGCCGCCGAGCGATACGACGTTCAGTCGTTCCAGCTGCAGCTGCGCCTCACCTCTGGCGTGCTGGGCGGCAGCGCAGCGGCAGGGGCAGATACAGCAGGCAGCACTGCAGCGACAGGCGGCACAGCTGAGCAGCAGGGCCTGACAGAAGCGTTGGACATAGCGGTTGTGAGCCCAGAGCTGCCGCAGCGGCTGCGCACGGCAATGGCTGCTGAGCTACACAGGCTGTGGGCGGCATCCAACCCTGGTGCGCATGAGAGGTGGCCTGGTGCTCCTGCTCCTGACATACCTGCTCGCCTTTGAGCATTGAATCACAATAGCATTTCTGAGCTGCCCGCCTAAATGCTAGTCAGCCCTGCTACTCGCCCATGCCTTGCCTCACCACACTGCTCCCACCCACACAACTGCTATCCACAGCCCCCGGAGCCCTCAACCTGGCCCTGCCTTGGGCCCAGGCGCACCAGCAGTTTGTGCACCTACTGTCCCTGGTGCCCGACTGCTTGGAAGCCTACCAAAGCGAGGATGCATGGGGCGGCACCCTGCGGCGTTGGGCCATTCTGAACGACACCACCACCGTGCAGATCGATGCCTCGGTGCACCCGTCCTCCCCGCAAGCCAAGCGGCCGGCGGTAGCAGCAGCGGCAGCGGCAGCCGGCGTGTCAGCAGCCGGCAGCATGCGGGGGCACCAGCCAGCGGCGGCAGCTGCGCCGGCGGCAGCAGCTCCCCATCAGGCCGCCGCCCTGCCTCGTGCGCTGCAAAGCGAGCTTGATTTTCTGCAGAAGCGGTATGGCATGCGGGTGCAGCCAGCTGGCACAGCAGATGTTGCGGAGTCTACAGCTGGTGCAGCGACACAGCTGGCAGGCCTGAGCATTTCGCCAGCGGCAGCATCAGCGGCAGCCCCAGCAGCAGGATGCCCGACAGCAGCAGCGTCAGCAGCAGCAGCAGGGACTGACTCGCAGCTGGCCTTCCATGTCTCACTGCGCCCCACAGACCCAGCCTGGGACCCTGCCCACCCGCTGCTGCTGTGCGGCTTGCTGCAGCCGGGCAGCTACCCTGCAGCTGGCTCTTTGAACCTGGCCATAAGCCCCGCTCAGCGGCCGGAGCTCTCAGCCCTGCAGCATGAAGTGCTGGGCAAGCTGCTGCAGCAGGAGGTGGCGGGATCCTGCGGCAGGCCAGGCGCGCTGCGGGCGGTCCTGCGGCACCTAGAAAACCATGCAGGAGAGCTGTGGCAAGCGTCTGAGGACATTGCCGCTGAGGTGGCTCGCCGGCGGCAGCAGGCGCAGCAGGCTGGCACTGCAGGCGCGGCGGCGGCGGCGGCAGCGGCAGCCAGAGCAGCACCAGCACAGGCAGGCAGCTCAAGCAGCGGCTCCGATTTGGATGACGACGGAGCATACGGCAGCTATGGCAGCAGCAGCGACGACGGCAGCAGCGGCAGCAGCCTGGGCAGCGAGGGCGAGGACGGTCCTGGCTCACCAGCCGGCGGCGGCGGCGGCCACAGCGACGCTGTGCTGCCGCTTCGGCTGGAGCTGGAGGGTTTAGAGCTGGTTGATTGCGACGCTCTGGAGCTGCTCCGGCTCAACTTGCAGGTGGCGTGCACCCGCTGTCGAGCGCCTGGCGAGCTCAGCTTTGCCACAGCCGCGGTGGCGCTGCCGTCTGATGGGCGCAGCAAAGGCAGCAGTAGCGGCAGCAGCGACACGCTGGTTGGGGCGGGCGAGTGCGGCAACTGCCACCAGCTGTGGGCGGCGGAGGTCGCCCCCAAGCTGCTGCACGAGCGCAGCAACACGCTGGCACACATACGGGCAGAGGGCTGTGCCCCCGTGGACCTCCTGCCCTCCTGGCTGGCGGGGCAGTGCGGCCGCTGCTCCAGCAGCGCCGCCTTCCGCAGCGTGGCAGTGGGCAAGTGGAACGAGCGGGCATGCAGCGCCTGCCACACCCCCATGCGCTTCCAGTTCTCTACAGCCCTCTTTGTGGCGCACAAGCCGGGCGGCGGGCGGCAGCAGGGCGCAGCGACCAGCAGCGGTCAGCCCAGGGCCGCAGCCGATCGCAACCGTCCAGCGGACGGCGGTGCGGCTGATCCCTACAGTGCTCTGCTGGTGCAGCCGGGCACCGAGCTGCCAGAGCGAGGCACCTGCAAGCACTACAGGTTGGTCAGTTGGTGTATGTGGATGGTTGCTCAGCCACCCCCAGCAGTTGGCCTTGGTTGTAGCCAGGGCATGCACACCACAGAGGCTCCCCGAGCTGCCCTGACTGACCAGCCGTACCTGGTATCCACCCTTCTGCAGGCACAGCTACCGCTGGCTGCGCTTCCCCTGCTGCGGCAAGCGCTTCCCGTGCGACTTGTGGTGAGCATAGGAGTGCAACGGAAATCCACCTCGTTTCCAGTCAAACGCACTGTTGGCCGAGCATGCAGCAAGCCACGTCCGCTTTGCGCCTGACCCTGGCTGCCCACTCTTCTGCCCCTCCTGCCGACTTCCATGTGTTTCCTCCCCGTGCAGCCATGAGGAGTTCACTGATCACGACCTCAAGTGGGCCACTCGCATGACGTGCGGCTACTGGTGAGCCTGCAGGCGCGGTTGCGCTTGGCAGGCGTGCGCCTGCTGGTTGGTGGTTGGGCCGGCGGCACCGTCTGGTGGCACACATGTGCTGCATGGCATCTGCTGCCTGTGTTGCATGGGAGCGGCATGTGGTGTAGCCTGCTGCGCTGGACCATGCAGTGGCAGCATCAATGAGCAAGGCCCCACAAAGGACATTTGACCGGATTTGGGGTAGCATCAGTGTTGCTGGCCAGCCAGGTTCGCGGCTTTGCATGGAAGCACCCCTTGGCTCCGCCTCGTGCCTTGCCCATCACTGCTGCCTTCTCGTGCCCCTCTGCCGCAGCTCCACCGAGCAGCCGGTGGCAGGGCAGTGCAAGGCGTGCGGCAAGAAGCTGGCGGCAAGCGCAGGTGGGTCCATGCGCTGAACAACTGAACTGCTGGTTTGCGTGCGGCACGGCGGCTCATGGTGCCAGCGCCTGGTGCTTGCAGCACAGCATGCATTTTGCTGCTCAGCGACAGCCCACTGTCCTCTCAGCTTGCCATTTGCTGCCCTAAAGTGCTGGGCCATGATCCCAGCCAAGTAACCCTCCCCTATCCCTGGCGTGTGTTAATGTGCAGCCGCGCCCAGTGGGCGTCAGACGCGGTTCTGGGAGGGCGGCAAGGGGCAGCGGGACCCCAGCAAGCTGCTGCCCAACGACCCGCGCCGATGGAAGGTGAGGTGCCTGCCGCGGGCTGGCTTGGCATCCTGTGTGCCTGGGCATGTGGTCGGGCTGGAATTGTCAATGCTGCTGCTGCTGCTGCTGCTGGTGGGCACAAAATTGAGATGGCCGGGCGCATGGCCGCCTGACCCATTCACATTCCAAACCGCTCATCCCGCCCACCTCGCTTTGCCCGTAGGGCCGCAACAAGACGAGCAGCCGCAAGAGCCAGCGGGTGGGGCAGGCGGGCAAGGCGCGGCGGGAGCGGCAGGCAGCATAGTGGCAAGCGGCAGTCGGCAGATCAGGCTTGCAAGCTGTTTGCATGTGTTCGGCCACGCCATGTCAGCTGGGACACCATTCCGCTTGTTTGGTTGTATCGCCGTGCAACATCTTCGATATGGCTGTGCAAGTAATTGTCCTTGCACAACGCAAGTGCTACTGTTAAGGGCTTAAGGCTGTTGCAGGGGGACCAACTCGTCCCCCTGCGTTGTCCGGTGCAGCCAGCTGAACCGTCCGGTCCGCTGCCAGCAGTGCTCTGGCTCGTGTGGCAGCAGCAGAGGGGCCGTGGTTGCCAGGTGGTATTGCGGTTTATACTTGGAAGTCCTGTTGGGGCATGCCCCACATGGCCCACATGCCCAACATGGCTGTGGGGCTGCGAGTCCGCGGACAGGCTTGGTCGGCCGTAAGCGCTGGTCATGAACACCATTTTTGGCCCGTGGCGCCTCGGTTCGTCAAGACTCGCTAGGATGCTGCCCATCCTGGCGTTCCAGCAGTCGCCCAGCTTGGAGGCCGCCTACCTCGCGCACGCCGCTCCCACTCGCGCACGGGTGGCGGCCCGCTTCGCGCTGTTCAGGCTTGTGCTCCTGGTGTTTACAGCTGCCAGGTGCGCGGGACGCGCTCAAAGTGGCGCCGCAGCCAGTTGCCGCCGGCCGCCGCACGGCGCCGACTCGGCCTCCACAGAGCTCGGCACCCCGCCTCAACATGCCGGTACTGTGCACCGGCAGCCTCATGTTAAACTTAAGCCATGCTTGCCTGGCGGACTGCAATGCTGTCTTGCAGGGCGCTGCTGGCGGTGGGGGGATGCGGCCGTGAAGCGCCGCTGCTGCTGGGCGCGGCGTCCAACGTCCTGCCGCTCTGGGCTGCTGCCGTCCACCCCCGCTCGCGATATGCGTGGTAAGACTTGAAGGCCACGGCACCGTGACTGGATCCAGATGAGCCTGCCAGTGCATGGACCAGGTGTACTCCAGTCGGTGCCGCCGTCGCAATCCTCAACCATGTGCACCTGACTGCTGTGGCCATGCCGGCCTGCCCTGTTGCTCATGTGCTCTGTTCTCCGCACTGTGGACGCATTGTGGTGGCGGCACTGTGAACGCACTGTGGTGGCGCCGCAGCTGAGCTCCCCGTTGATCCTGCTTCTGGTCGACCCACTGCCCGACTGTTCCCACAGGCTGGCGCGATGCGGCGCGATGGCCACCGAGGTGCTGCAGGCGACCATCGGCGTCATCAACCACCGGCACATGGCGCCCAGCCATGCCGGCGCCCAGCCAGCTGCCGCGCTGATCTACCTGCCATACGGCACAACCTTCCTGTGGATGCTCTGCTACTCGGCCTTCTCGACCCTGCCCTTTGACCTGCTGCTGATGCAGCAGGCGCTGGTGGTGAGTGGGGCGGGGGCTGCAGCAAGAGGGGAGGTGGTGGGCAGGTGGCCGGCGAGGTGGGCGGGTCG
Source organism: Chlorella ohadii (assembly GCA_025026875.1). Taxonomy (NCBI): domain Eukaryota; kingdom Viridiplantae; phylum Chlorophyta; class Trebouxiophyceae; order Chlorellales; family Chlorellaceae; genus Chlorella; species Chlorella ohadii. The sequence continues at coordinate 202,812 of JADXDR010000012.1, forward strand.
GCAGCAGTTGCGTCGGCAGCAGCTGGGCGCCAACCACGTGTGCATGCCCATTCACATAACGATTGAAGCACGCCATGCCTGCGTGTGGCACCAGCCGGCCGCAACACTCAACCCCTGCACGCAACACCCTTCCCCAACCAACCCCTAGGCCATGGTGCTCCTGGCAGGCAGCGGCAGCATGTGCCGCGAAAGTGCGGGACTGCGCACCGGTTATGCTGCGCTCCACACGCTGCTACGCTGTGCACTGCAAGCGGCACACGCACGGCTGCCCCTGCCCTCCAGCTGGCCCGCGGCTGTGGCGGCGCTGGCCCTCGAAAGCCCCACATGCAGCACCGGCAGCATCGCCGAGCTCAGCGCGGCACTCGGCGATGCATCTGCCGCAGGCGCGGCTCGCGGGGCAGATGGCGCTCAGCTGGATGCATGGGCAAACCTGTGCATCAGCTACCAGCTCCCCGTTGTGCTCAGTGGCTTCACGCTGTCCTCTTGGATGGCCTACCGAGCTGAGCGCCGCTCCCGCCTGGCCTGGCTGACCCACATGCGGCAGAGCGGGGGCCGCAGCGACAGCAGCGACAGCGGCACTGCTGCGCCGCAAGCGGAGACCGCTGCAGAAGCGGCTCTGCGGCAGGCAGCTGAGATCGAGCTTGTGGAGCCGCTGCCCAACGATGTAGACTTTTTCATCCAGCTCGCGCTGCCGTGCATGGTATGCATCGGCGTGGTAGCGCACGCCATCATGTGAGGTGCATTTGCTTGCGCCACCCTGCGCTACAAGCACCTTCCAACTGCCTCCAGTGCTCGCTTGCGAGTAAGCAGCGCAGCACATCTGCAGGCATGGCCTCTGAATGGTTCCATACAGCCAGCCTGGCTCCAATCTTTGGATTATTCTGCTTTGTTGCCACACTTCTTGTCAAGCACAACCCGCTCATTTCTTCCTCGGCCTCATTGGAACAGGAATCGCATCTCTGGCATGCCTCTCTTCCTGTATCCATCAGCACTCAGCCAGCCTTCGTGCATGCTGCCTGTTAGGGAAACCGTGCATGTAGCACTCCACGTTCCCTTCGGTATCCAGACCTTCATCAATGCATGCCAAAACCGCTTCTCATCCATACAACAGCACTCAGCCAGACTCGTGCATGGTACCCTTTTAGAACCTCTGCACGTGACGTACCACTTTCTCTCCTGCATGTGCCAGCCCGCTCCATCTGAAGTTGCATTGATCGCACGAGCCACCCGCCATCCTACCCTCGGCTTCTCACATGTGAGCCCCAAGCTGCAACAAAATCATGCTACTTCAGCATGCAGCGCCACAATCAGCGTTGTTTTGGGACAGTCAAGAGGGCAGGATCAAGCATCCGGGAACAGCTGCTTGCGGAGCTCCTTCTTGTTCACCTTGCCCATGGCATTGCGAGGAATTGCCTCGACCAGCTTCAGGTGGCGAGGCAGCTGGTATGGCGGCAGTCGGTCTCGCGCCCAGGCCCGCAAATCGTGAAGAGTCAGGCTGCCATTACCACCGCTGCTACTGCTTGCTGCTGCGCTGGCTGCTGTGTTGGCCTGCTGTGGGGCTGTTTTGAGGGCCACAACTGCAGCAATGGTCTGCAGGGATGGGCGCCGCAGCAGACAACGGGTCAGTGGTAAGTGTGAGGCATGCCACTATGCATGGAAATGCAAAACCCTCCCATGCATTTCCAACAAGCCGTTCACTCAATCCCCGCCTCTGATTTGCCTCACCTCGCCATATTCGGCATCCGGCAGGCCCAGCACTGCCACCTCGGCAATGCGAGGATGCTCCAGCAGCGCACTCTCGATGTGCAGTGCGGAGATCTGCAAGGCACACAGGGCAGCTCGGGGTATGAGCAATCCAGCTAATATGTATCACGCTGCGGGAGTCGGGACGCCTTCGTGGCCCGGCCATGCCCTGCTGCGACCACAGCTGCATTTATGCTTGCAGCGGCCAGGCACAGAAGAGCGCAGCTGACGTGC
>JADXDR010000012.1:240417-255672 GCA_025026875.1 Chlorella ohadii
GCTGGCGCTGGCGCCGGCGCTCCGCACGGCGCTGGACATGTTAAAAGTGCTTGTGCAGCTGCTAGGCCGCTAGACGGCAGCTGGGGAGGCCTGGAGCGCTCGCAATGCAAGCTCCCGGTTTGCAGCGGTGGCCGGCCCGGCTGATACGGCTTGCCCAGAGTTGATGGCGATACTGAATGTGCAATGCGCCGGCTGCAAGCGCTGCTGGCGACCGCGCCCGGGTTTGCCAGCTGGGCGGGCATGGAAACACGAGCCATCGGCCCCCGGCGCTGGCTTGATCACGCCAGCTGATGCGGGAGATTGAGTTGCAGGGCAGGACTCTGCACGTCGCTGAGGCCCACCACTTGGCCGACGAAGCGGGCGCTGTGGTCTGGGACGCCGCCCTCTGTCTCGCCCACTACCTCCAGCGTGCGTGTGTGATCGCCGGTCGGGCTGCATCGCAGTGACCTCAGCTTCTTCAAGACCGATCTCCCTGCAGCGCTTGCAGCTGCTCATCTCTGCGGCCTGGCAGGCGATCCGCACTGATAGCACGTAGCTGCCTGCCTGCAGGGGCGGCCTTGGTCGCCGCCGCCACCGCCGCCGCTCACCCGCCGCTGTTCACCCGGCACCGCCCTGCTCAAAACCCGCCGCTACGTTGCAGCTGCCCACGTGGCCGGCAAGCGCGTGATTGAGCTGGGCTGCGGCCCCGGTGCCTGCGGCTTGGCGGCAGCGGCGCTGGGAGCAGCACACGTCACGCTCACCGACCTGCCGCACCTGCTGCCGCTGGTTCGGTNCAACATCGAGGTCGGTTGGCGGGCCGCCACAGCGGGCATGTTTTGCGGCTTTGGGCCTAGACGTTTACCGCGTGTGGCTGCCAATTTGGTTGCGTTTCCATGTCGTGCGCTGACCATATTCGGCCCAGCAACCAACCGCTGTTGCTCTTTGTNGTGCCCGCAGGCCAACGGCCTGACCGCCACCGCCACCGCAGCGGAGCTGGCCTGGGGCACCCCGGTCGGCCACCTGCAGCCGCCATTCGACGTGGTGCTCGCTTCGGACGTGCTGTACTTGGCAGACGCGCTGCCGCTCTTTGTGGCAACGTTAGCGCAGCTGTGTGGCCCTCACACACAGGCAAGCTTGGGTGCGCGTGCTCGGCGTCCTGTGAAGTGGTTCAAGATTCACATGCGTCCTGCTGTCCATCCCATACCTGCTGGCTAACTCATGCAGCGCCGCAACTGAAGGGAACCCAAACAATCATGTGCCATCTTCGCCGCCCCTCCGCCGGCAGGTGCTGCTGTGCAACGAGCACCGCCCTGCGCTGCCCTTCCCCTGGGCGCTCATTGAGGCGGCGGGGTTTGCGGTTCAGCAGGTGCCCCTGGAGGAGCAGCACCCCGAGTGGCGCAGCGAGGACATCCACCTGTTCCGCATTCAGCTGGCAGCTTAATATTGCTGAGCAGCCAGGCAGCACAGTCAGTTGGGCAGCAGCCGCAGCGCGAGCCTGTCTGGTTGAGCGGCGGCGAACGCGACAACGAAGCAGCGGCTGTGCCGTGCCACAGCAGCGTAGCCGTCGGCGGCCATGTCTCGCTCACAGCCGGGCTCAGCTCGGGCCGAAGGCCCGCCCCGTGCTGGCGCCCCCGGCTTTGCTTCACAGCCAGGTTTTTCCAGGGCGGCAGCAGCCACCCTGGCTCCAGAGCTAGCTGGTGCTAGCAGCAGTGACCAGGTGCCACACGTGCAGCAGGCAGGGCACCTGCCAGCTGCTGCAGAGGCAGCGCCACCTGCTGCCGCACCGCAGCATGCTGGGCAGCCAGGCGGGCACGCTGGGACGGACCCTGAGGGTGGGCCAGCAGATGCCGCATATGGTGCAGAGGGCGGCACCTACGGGTATGCTGATGCAGAAGGGGGCGCAGCAGTTGCACCAGCAGCGGCGGCAGCAGACCAGCAGTACGCAGCAGAGGGCGGTGCGGACGCTCAGGCAGCAGAAGCGGCAGTTGAGGCAGGGGGAGGGGACGGGGAGGGCGCTGCCGGTGCCGCTGCCGACCAGGCAGCCGCGGCAGGGGAGGGTGAGGCGGCTTATTCCGCAGCTGAGTACCTGGGACAGCTGGAGGCGCACCTGGCAGGCCTGCAGCAGCAGCGGCAGGGCCTGCAGCAGCAGCTGGCTGCAGCGGCAGCGGGGGCCTACCAGCAGATGTCAACTGCCCTGGGGGCCACCTCCACTGGAGTGCCGCTGCCGGCAGACCTTCCCGCCCTGGCTGGAGAACTGGTGGTGCTGCAGGGGGTGCGGCAGTACCTCGCTTATGTGCAGGTGGGCAGCTGTGCGCTGTGCAGCGAGTGTCGTCTATTTGGTGCTGCCTGTGCACTCGTGGCTGAGCAGTTGCATCCAGCTGGGCCCTCGCATGTTAGGCTTGTTGAATATAACGCCTGTGCTTGTGTACTTGCACTGCTGCTGGGGTCTCACAACGCACCTCTTTGGCGCCATTCGTCCTTGCAGGAGCTGCAAGCGCTGGTCCGGCACCTGGACAAAACCATCCGTGCGTTGCAGCAGCAGGCGGCGGCGGGGGCTGCAGCAGGCAGCGCAGAGGCGGCGGCACTGCTGCAGGCGCTGGGCGAGGCAGTTGATGGGTTCAGCAACGCAGTGGGCTATGCTATTGCCGTGCAGCAGCTGACAGGTGGGCACCACAGCACGGATCCCAGCCATCGCATATGGATTGCGCAGGGCTTGGCAGCTGCTGCCGTGCCGCCGCTCTGCCAGCCAGCTAGTGTCAAAATAATCCCTGCTTTCTGCTCACCCCCTGCCTGCTCCTGTCCCCACCGTGCGCAGAGCAAGGCAAGGTGCCCATCCAGCGACTGCAGCAGCACGCAGCCAGCCTGCTGTCTCGAGTGGATGCGGTGCAGCAGGGCCTGCGCTCCCTGCTCAGCAGCACCATCCAGCAGCGCCTCACGGCAGCGCACTGGCCGCCGCCGCTGGCAGTGAGCGGTGAGGGCGGTGCGGCCGCCGGCGGCGGGCCCGGTGCGTCCGATAATGGGACCGCTTTTCAGGGCTTTGCGACCGCGGGCGAGGCGGTGGTTGGGGAGCTGCAGCAGCTGCTGGTGCTGCTGCTCACGCTGCAGCGCGCCAGCCAGCACCGGCAGTTTAGCGCACTGACCGAGGCCAGCCAGGAGGGGCCGCTGCTGTGGGCAGCTGAGGAGCTGGCGGCACCGCTGGCGCAGCGCCTGCGGCACCACTTTGCAGGTGGGCGGGCAGAAGGGCGCCGAAACGCTGGCATTGGGTGAGCACTGAGATGCCGTGCATGCGCGCTGCTGCATGGCGCTGCGTCGGCCGGAAAGCCGTATCCAAAGAGCGCAACACACCCAACCTCCCAACCTCCCCAACTTGCCTCACTGATTCTGCCGCAGGCGGACTGCCCACCGACCGGCCAGACCGGCCCGAGTGGCTGTTTGCCACGGCCCTCAAGGCGGCCCAGCAGTGCGCCCCGCTGGCGCAGGAGCTGCAGCCCTGCATCGGTGCGTGTGGAAGCTGCGTGTTACCACGAGTGTTTGTGTGTCCGCCGGCGTGACCGTGCCAGTGCACGCCGCTTGATGGAGGGCGGCGGATGCTGGCGCCTTGGACAGCGTACCCTCTCTACCCTCTCTTGAGTCGCCCAACCGCCTCTGGATCTGCTCTCTTGCCCGCCTGCAGACGCGCACCAGCTGCAGGCCTGGTACAGCATGCCCCTGGAGGTTGCTCGGGCGGTGCAGGCGGTGGGCGTGAACGCCCTTGCAGCAGACCACCTGCTGCCGCAGGCAAGGCTTGGAATTAGGCTGCAGCCGTCCCGCCATGGTGGCTCCGAGTTTAGCTGCTGTTGGCAATCTGGCTTGTAAGCTACACTGCTTGCCCAATGCACACTGGCAATGCGTGTTCACTGACTGAAACCGTGCTTTCCCTGCTTTCGTGCCTGTCCTCTCGGTGCAGCTGGTGGCAGCGGGCGACCCTGCCCTGTGGCTCCACTTTGCCGATGAGGCCATGCGCTTTGAGAAGCGGTGAGCGCTCTGCCCTAGCTGTGTTTGCGGGACTGCCTTGCAAGCAGCTACATCCGTGCAGTTGGAGGGCTATGGCAGTAGGGCCTGCTGTACTGCTGCGTGCTGTCCCTGCCTCCCTGCAATTCGTGGCATCTAATCCACCACAGCCGCCACCTGAGGGCCTCGCCATTTTCCTCTGCACACCGCTGCCCATGGCAGGTTTGCGCCGCTCCGGGGCGCCTCGCTGGCCCTTCCAGATGACGAGGAGTTTCTGGCGGCCGCCCACGCCGGCTCAACAATTGAGCTGCTGTTCCAGCGGCCCGAGTGGCAGGTGGGTTCAATTGTCCAGATCAACCAAAAAGTGTACTGCCGTGGTCCGCCATAGCGCTCGGCTGGATGGGCAGCGATTCCCAGCCTCTTGCAGCTTTATTGGTATGGCCGGTGGCTTGCCCGCCTGACCTGTGCGCTTCCCACCTGCGCCGTTTGTGCTGTGCAGGAGGGCTGGCTGGGCGCAGAGACCTGGGACGCCACCCGCCAGCTGGATGCAGCCTGCGATGCCTATGCCGCCTGGCAGCCCGCGGCGGAGCAGCTGCTGGCGGCGGCTGCTGGCGAGGAGGATATGCTGCCAGAGACACCCCGCAGCAGGTGCGCTATGCTGTGCTGTGTCGTGCCGTGCTGTGCTGTGCTGTGCTGTGCCGTGCCGTGCTTCTGCCTGCGTTCAGAGGCAGTCCGCTGGGGTGCGTGCGCTGYAGATGGCAGGATTGGGGGAATGCTGGGCTGCATGCCGCTGTCCCTCACTGCACTCCTCCTTGCCATGTGATGTTTGGCAGGGGCGGCGCGGCATGGCGGCACGAGCTGTGGCCCCCGGTGTGTGCAGAGCAAGTGGCCAGCCTGGCCTCAGGCCTGGTGCGCCGCGGCGGCTGGGTGCACGCCCCCGNCCACAAGCAGCAGTACATGCAGGCAAGAGGGGTTTGACTGGGCTGCGGCACAGGCAGGCGGAGGGCAGCTGTTGAGCTGGGGAGCGTGCAGTGTCGGCTGTCACAGGCATAATGTTTGGAGGCGGCTTCTGCAGCCGTGCTTGCTTCGCCGGCTGTTGCATGGAATTCTGGCCTGCTGCTGGAGCATGTAACTGTCACCCTGCCTTCACCCGGGCCCCCTCTTCCCTCCACCACCAACCTGCAGGCTGTTCCTCTGGCCACGCTGAAAGCCTTCCGGCAGCGGCTGTCCAACCTGCTGGCCCAGGCTGAGCAGTTCCGAGGGCTGCTGGGCGACACCTGGCTGCCCCGTGTGGGTGCCGCCATCTGCTCAGCACACTACCTAGAGCACCAATTGCGGGAGCCACAGGGCGTGCTGCTGCTAGCGGAGCTGCAAGATGCAGCTGCTGCAGCTGCTGCAGTTGGCCTGGCTGATGGCATGGCAGCAGGCCAGGAGGGCGGCGCAGGCGGCGGCAATGAGGGCAGCGCGCCGGCGGCGGCGGCGTCTGGCCGCCTGGCTGCCCTTGTGGAGCGGGAGGCGGCCGCCTTTTCCGCGCTGCGCAAGCAGTGGGCCTACAAGCTGGCCAAGCAGGCGGTGGAGGCCTTCCACCAGCTGTTCAATCCTTACAAGTAAGCTGTGTTTGCGGTTGTGGGTCGGGAGCGTGTGTTGTGCACTGCCGTCTGTGCACGAGCAGTGGTCTTCCAAAATACTGAGCTGTGTCCCCCACACTAAGCTGCGTCTTGACAACTCTGTTCCGTTGCCCGCCCACCTTGCCTGCCCCCCTGCAGGCGCGACGGCGGCATCTTCACAGCGGGCTACGAAGAGGGCCAGTCCCCTGAGCAGCAGGCAGCGCTGGCGGCGGCCGCCGGCCCACCCGCGCCCTCACCGCCCATGCTGCGCGCGGCGGACAGCCTGCAGCAGCTGCTGCGCGCTCTGGCCCAGCACTTGGACGCTGTGGTGTTCAGGTGAGAGCATGGGCTGCTGGCTGGTTCTGGCACCATTGGGGTGCTTGGGCGTGGGGACATGCGGAGGAGCACTGCGCTGGCCGTCCCCCCCGTTCCATGCTTCGGAGTCTTGTCGCGGTGGGACATGCTGCATTCCTCTTGGCCGTGACATGCTGCATACCCTGTGTGCCATCCAATTTACCGCAGGATTGGTTGGAAGGGCATCGCGCTGGCCACTCGTTTATTACTGCTTGCTGACTGCTGTGGTGTGCGGATCGCTTCTGCCCAACGCAGGGACGTGTGGAAGGGCATTGCACTGGCTGTCAACTATGCGCTGTACAACGAGGTGGCCACGGAGGCGCTCTTCTCTGCACAGGTGGGCCAGACAGATTGTTTTGCATGCTACCTCGCTTGCACGGCAGCCTGGGCAGCGTGCACCCAGTGCTGGCTAAGCTCTGCACCCTCATTGCACTGTGCTAACTGCACTACTCATGGGAACTGCTGGCCTGTGCTGGTTTCTGCTATGCCTGTTCACCCACCCGAATTTGCTTACCCAACCAACCCCTCAGGGTGCGGCTCAGTTGGATGCTGACCTAGCAGCCATGTCGGCCGTGTTTGGAGAATACACCTCCCGGCCCGCGGCGCACTTCCGGGAGAGCCGCGAAGCCTGCCGCCTGCTGAGCCTGCCGTGGTCGGCCGCCGCCCAGCTGGCGGCGGCGCTGGAGGCGCAGCCCCGGGCCGCCAAGCAGCTGCTGGCGCCTCATGGCGTCAAAGCGCTGAATGCAGAGCAGGCATCTGTTGTGCTGGGACAGCGGCTGGACCTGCTCACCGCTCGGCCTGGCTCAGCAGGCGCAGCAGGCGTGGCAGCTGCGGCAGCTCAGCCGGCTGATGCGGCCCCACAGGCTGCACCGGCAGAGCAGCATGGCTACGCGCCAGGGCAGCAGCAGGAGGCTTACCCGCCACAGCAGACGGCGGGGCACGAGTATGGGCAGTACCAGCAGGAGCAGCAGCAGGGCTGGGAGCAGCAGCAGGACTGGAGTGGCGCAGGTTACGGGTATGCCGGCGCAGCGGAAGGCGGCAGTGGCGGCGGCATTGAAGTGTAGCAGCACGCGAGTGGAGCGAGTGCTAGCCACTGCATGCCGCCCTTGTCCAGCTTGCATGGGTCGTGCCATGTAAGTTTGTCAGTTGCACAGCTAAGGACATTGATCGACCATGCCCAGTTTGGGTGATTACTGAGGGGTCAGGGTGGGTCTTAGGTGGCACGAGAAAATGTATTGGTCTGTTCAGTACTGCAAGTGATGGAACGCCCAAAGGTGCGCAAGAGCTCTGGCTCCGAGCCTAAGGGGTCTAGTCAAAGGGGCATGGCATAAAGGGGCACGGCATGAAAACACAAGGGCGCAAAGGCAGGCATGAAAAGGCAGGGGTGGGTCATGTCGACCGGTCGACATGGCGCAAAAGTCAGGCACAACATACAGTTGATGGGTGATGAGCGAGGGCGTGATGGGTGTTTGACCGTTGAAAAGGTGGAGGGAGTATGGTTGGGGGATGGGTGAGGGTGAGGCGGTGGGCGGGTGGCGGCAGTTAGTTGAGGGTGGGGATGCGGCCATGGGATGGGGAGGGGCCGCAGCCATTGTAGTTGCTGCTGTTGGCTGGAGGTTTGGCGGGGACGGGGAACGCGGCGGGGGAAGCTTGCTGCGGCCGCTGCAGCCATTGCACCAGCGGCCAGCTGGGCGGTGCATGGGTTCANGGGGGTGCGGGCACACCCGACATTGAAGGTCCACCAGTTGTTGCTCTTCACCTTCACCTTGACTAGGGATGAGCTGTTGGGGCGGGTCAGCTGGGCACTGCCCTCTGGAGGGCCCTTCCTCAACACCACTGTGCCGATGGGCGCCTCAACAACAAAGTGGGCGGTCTCGCCGTCGTAAGAGAAGGCAAACTGATCGCCGCCTTTGCCGCCGACATCCACAACGTACTCAAAGGTGCCAGCGCCGCCGCTTATGCCGTGACCGCACTGCGGTCGCACACACTCGCCATCGATGCACGCCTCGTGTTTCGCAACGTCGCAAGTGGCATCGGGGTTTTGATCCACACCGCAATGAGCGTTTGAGGTGCGCCTGTCCTGCAGCCGATGGCAGCAGGTGGCAGCGCACATGGGTGCTACAGTGAGGCTGTGGCGCCATGCAAAGGCTAGCCTACTATGCACGGCCTGACCAATCATTATCGGCAGCCCATCATGCACATCACTGCTTAGGCAGGCATGCTTGCAGCGCATGCGCACCACGCATTTGCTGCCGTAGCAGGCCATCTCGTATCCATCAATCCAATCACAATCGTTCCCACAACGACTGCAGCCAACAAGGGGGACAAACAGGTTTGGTACTGTGTTGGCACGAGGCACTGCTGCGCACTAAGCAGGCCTGCTAGTGCGTGCATGCTTGCATGCTGCAGGTGTGTGCTCAAAACATCCCGGCCCTATGCTTGCCCGCAGTTCCGCGCGCTGGTATCGAGATCCTTGAGGTGTGCACAGGGGTTGCCAACGGCAGGATTGGTATGACATGTGCAGTCAGATGTATCGCTCGTCATGCGCTACACTGCACGTTTTGTCGGCGCCAGCTGCACTCGGCACTGCCACCCAGCCCAAGCACGGCTCCGGTCCTAGCATGTTCAACACTCACCTGGCAAATATAATTGAAGGATCCATACCAAACAAACAGGCAGCAGGCGGGTTTGCTGCCTTCCGTGCACCGTTGCCCGCACGCGCCGCAGTTCTTGACGCTGGTAGCCTGTCGAGCCGGCAGGGTGGGTGGCGGTCATCATTGCAAGCAAGCGCACCGCCGGCAGACCGCAACCAGCCAGAGACGATGCAGCATGTCAAACAGCTGCTTGTGCTTTGCTTGTGTGCACACACGCATGCTTTCAAAGGGCACTGACTTACGCATTCGCCGTTGCAGCACTCTGTTCTGCCGCGCAGGCATGAACTGCCACATGCCCTGCACGTCTCAAAAGCGCAGCAGAGCATGCATGCCATGAGCGCTGTGGCTGTGCCAGTACGGCTGTACGGCAGTGCGCGCGGCAGGCTGCATGCCAGACACGTCGGCCAACACCTGCGCTTGCCCGCAGTTTTGGCGGTCTGTCCTTGGATCCGAACACACTCCGGCTTCCTTCTGCGCGTTGTTCCAAGTCCAGCAGCAGGTGGGTGGGCGGCCCCCTCGCCTGCCGGACCCGCCCCCTGGGGTCACACAGGCAGACACGCTGGTGCGAGAGCTGCATTCAAACTGGTTCTTTGGCTGCTGTGGCCGGCCAGCGAGCTCGCGCATGAGCCCCTCAGCCCTGCAGCAGGCAGCGGCAGGGCACAGGGGCGGTCAGATGCAGCTGAACCAGACTTGTGCTGCGCCGTGCAGGGCGCCGACGCCCTTGCGTAGCACGGCGGAAGCACCAGCCCCCTGTGCCAGCTTACATCAAACCTTGCATGCGGCCAGTCCAACACCAACTGCCGGCCACAGGCAGGGGCTCGCAGATCAGTACAGCTCTCCTGTGCACGGGGCATTGGTGCTGAAGCTCACCCGGTGGCCAGCAGGACAGCCAGGGCAGCGGTGCCTGCTAGTGCGACAAACAGCCGGGGGCGGTGCATCTGCTTTGAGGGAGGAAGGAAAAGGGCTGGATGAAGGGATGGGCAGGGCACAGACGTTCAAGGTCAACGCGCGGGTGAGTCCGCATGCGCGCGTACCGCCGCCGCCCCAGCTCCCTGCGCCCCAAGCGGGGTGGCTCCCTGCGCGCTTTCTAGTCTCAAGGGAGCCTACAGCAGCACAAGCAGAGCCCCAAATGCCCGAGCAAGAGCGCACACCGCCTCCCCGACTCCTTCCCGCACATACAGAAGGGCGAGGCCTTGGCTTGTTCGACATTCTTGTCGGGCAGCTCATGTAATGCGTCATGAAAGCTGCAGACAGGGCGTCAAACGGGCAGCAGCAGTGCCCACCTCGGGCGGTCTCGGGCGGACGTCTGGAGGAGCGTTGCGGGTTGTGGATGTCGGGAGCAGCTTTAAGATCCAACTGGAGTACATATCGCAGCGTGCGCTAGCCGCAATAGCACAGGTGGGGACGCCCCAGTACCACATGCGCTCGTTTGGCGGCCAGCCTGGGCTCAGCATCACGTGCATGATGGAATCTACATCCACCGCATGCATCTGCTCACCAGCGCACAAGAACACTGCCGGCATGATTGATGGCACCATGAACTTTCCGCGCCAGCTTTCTGTAGCCCAGGCATGCACTACTCACCGTTTTGTGTCTATGTGCAACCTGCTGGCTCGATCCGGCAGACTTCGCAACAACAGGGAGCCAGCAACAAGCTGTGCGGTGCATTTACCTCAATGCATCCGGATGAAACTGGAGTGCAGACCACCACGGTGTGCTGCTGTTTGCCTGCATGGATTCAGGACGTTGGTCCTCCGTTTCAAGCAATGAACTGAATGGTGGGCCGCTGGCAAGCCGCACTGGAGCCTGCTGGAACCATGAGCTGTACACTGTGGATCACAACAATGTAGCATGTGCATGCGCAGGCTCCCAGGCACTGCTGAAGATGATTTGCTGCTTCGTCCACGCCCAACATGTCGTGTGCTGCAGCAGGCGGCGGCGACGGCGGCGGCGCCGCGCTGTGCTGGCGCATGCTCTGCCGTCACCATCGGGCCGCGCGGTCGCTTGCGATCGCAGGGTGGAACGTGTACACGGAGCAGGATGGAGGGCAAGCCCAAGACAGGGCCGCCAGACCGTCTGGAGGCGGGGCGTCGAAAGGTGCGCCGCCAACGCTGCTGTGGGCCCCGTTGAGGTTGCTGATGCGATCGGGCGGGCGATCAGGCTCTCCGCCGCACCCCAGCCGAGGCCTTGAACTGTTGTTGCGGCGCATCCGCGTTCTTCTGCACTGCTAAGTTGCATGAAAGCCTGACATGCGTGATACCACTGTCCAACACCCCGCCGCCGCTGCTTGGCCCCTCCCGCCCCNCCCGCCCCACCCGCCGCCGCCACCGACCTGTGCCGCCATGTCCTCCCCAACTCCTGCAACGCCCGCCCGCAGCTGGAAGAGTTCAAGCGCAAGAAGCAGCAGGCGCTGGCGGGCAAGAAGGCGGGTGCAGCTGCGGCCCCAGCACCCACTGCCATGGTCGCTTCGGCCGCCGGTTCGCTGGCCTTCGCCGGCAGCTCTGCTCTGCCCTCCCCGGTCAAAGGGCCTCCCTCGCCCACCAAGGCCCCAGCAGCCGAGAGCAGCTATGCCGACCTGCCTCCAGGCCTGGATGTGGAGGCCAGCAGCGGCGCCGGGCCTGCGGCCACACCCGCTGCGCCTGCTGCGCCCGCCACCGCTCCCCCACCGGCACCCCAGCTGGCCGAACATGCCGGCGCTGCTGCTGCGGCGGCAGAGGAGGCAGCCTCGCTGCGGCAGCAGGTGGGGCAGCTGCTGCAGGGCATGGACGACCTGCACCGCGCGCTGCAGGAGGAGCGGGTGAACAGCACCCAGCTGGAGTCGCAGCTGGCAGAGCAGCAGGCTCGGCTGGCCGAGTTGACCGCCACCAATGAGGCGCTCCAAGCGGCGGCGGCGGCGGCGGCAGCTAGCGGCGACGCCGCAGCGACGGGCGCGGCGACACAGCAGGCGCAGCTGCAGGCGGAGTTGGACGAGGTTCGGGCTCAGGCGCAGCGGTATGCGGCGGCGGTTGAGAACTTGAGCGCTGAGCTGGGTGCTGCGCAGCAGGCGGCGGAGGCTGCTCGAGAGGCATCGGCCGCCCAGCTGGAGGCTGTGCAGGAAGCTGCTCAGGACGCAGCTGAGGCGGAAATCGCAGCCGCCCGCCAGGCGGCAGCGGCAGAGGTGCAGCAGGCGCAGGAGGCCGCTGCGGCAGCACAGGCGGAGCTGGCTGGCGTGCAGGCTGAGCTGGCGGCCATGCAAGAGGGCGGCTTTTCACAAATTGTGAGTCGTGGTGTGCTGTGGCGCTGTTTGTTTCGGCAATTTTCACAAGGTGCCAGTTTCGGGGTCTGCTCTTTCAAGGCGCTTGCAGGGGTGTGCGCTCGCTGGTTGCTGCTTGCCGACTGCGCTGCGGCTCATGCATGCCTACTGCCCATCCACCCGCCTGCTCTGCCTCAACAGGCCGAGTACAAGCAGCAGCTGGACGAGGCGTTGGAGCGCATGCAGGCGCAGGAGGCGCAGCTGGAGGAGCAGGTGCGACAGGAGTGCTTGGCCCTGCATCCCAGGGACGGCTGCATGCTCCCGGCAAAGTGGCGGGGTGGGAGCAAGGCATAATTGTGAGTTTGGACAGCATATGATTACAGCAGCAGCGCCCTAGAGTGCGCTTGCCCGCCGCCCTGCCGCAGGCGCGCCAGCTGGAGGCCGCTCAGCTGGGCAGCCAGCGCACTGAAGAGCAGCTGGTGGCACTCAGCACCCAGCTGAGTGCCGCTCAAGAAGTGGCCCACGAAGCAGCAGAAGCGGAGGTGGCCGCAGCGCGCGAAGCGGCCAGCGGGGAGGTGGCGCAGGCGCAGGCGGCGGCAGAGGAGGCGCTCGCTGATCTGGCGCGTGTGCAGGCTGAGCTGGCCAGTGTGCAGGCGGAGCTGGCGGTGCTGCAAGAGGGAGGCTTTGCGCAGATCGTGAGTGTGGGAGTGGTGGTCATTTCTGGGCTGCGTAGCTGCATGGATAGGAGTGGGCAAGAGCATGTGTGCAGTGACGGGTCACCTTGCAGCGCCGCCACTGCTCCCGTGCACTGCCTGCCGATGTTGAACGCCCTTCCTTCCCCACCCACCTACCCTGCTTCAACAGGCCGAGTACAAGCAGCAGCTGGACGAGGCCCAGGAGCGGCTGGAGGCGCAGCAGGGCCAGCTGGAGGAGCAGGCAAGCAAGGGCGGCAGACTCAGGGTGGGGCAAGTTAGCTAGAAGATGGGAGTGTGAACCCGTCTAGCTTGCGTGTTACCTGCAGCTTGTCCACTCTCCAGTTGTGACGGCCTGCCGCGTTTGCCTGGGTGTTGGCCACCTGCCGCAGGCGCGCCAGCTGGAGGCTGCTCAGCTGGGCGGCCAGCGTGGCGAGGAGCAGCTGGTGGCGCTGACCACCCAGCTGGCGGCGCAGCAGCAGGAGGCTGAGGAGCTGCAGGTGTGTGTGCAGATGGGTAGTGAGTTGGATGTAGTGGAGTGGAGCCAGTGTGCTGGTGTGCATGGCGAAGGGAAGCGCCCCGGCCAAGCCACGCCGCTTGTTCACGCTGCCGCTGGTGTGCATTGCGGCTGCCGCCCCGGTCATGCTGTTCTGGTTCAGGTTCTTCTTGCCAATCACACCAGCTGCCTCGCATTCCTGCCCGCAGGCCGAGCTGGCCAAGCAGCGCGATCTGAACGCTCGCATGCGCCATGAGCTGGCTGAGCAGGCGGCGGCTGCCGAGGAGGCGGCTGCAAAGGAGGAGGACGAGGCGGGCCAGCTAGCTGCAGCGCAGGTAGGGCCATTGTAGCTCGTGGCAGAGCCGTACAGCGACCGATGGCTGCCGTGCCACTGCACAATCGAGGAGGTTGAGGCGGCATATGCCACTTAGTCTGATCTGAGAGTTGCAGTTATGGCCCGACATGATTAAACGGCAGTCATGCAGGGACATTGCGTCACACGCCGCGCAATGCCACACTTCCGCTCGTGCAGGCGCGCATTGCTGAGATGGCGGGCCGCATTGCTGAGCTGGAGAGCACCTACGAGGCCGCCAGGTGGGCCCGAGCAGCACTGGCTGTTGCCTTGTGTCTACCCACTTGCGCCGTTGCANTCGTTGCATGCCATCTAATTCACGCATCTTGTCGCTTCAAGGTGCTCTTGCTGCTGCACACTGCAACACAGCTTGGAATCCTGCCATTCATGCTTCACCCTGCAGGCAGCAGCTGGAGGAGAGCCGTGAGCTGGCTGAGCAGCAGCGCGAGGACATCGACCAGCTTCGGTGAGTTGGCAGTCATGTGCGGCATGTGTGCTGGCTCGGTGTGTGGATGGCGCTCCCAGCTTTGCTCGGCACGCTGGTGATTAGGCAGCCGGCAAATGGCAGCATTCGCAACGCGTGTCCAGCCCCACCTTGCACTAAGTAGGACCTTGCCCGCCCGCCTCTCACCTGCCCCACCCACAGGGAGGATGTGGCGGCGGCAGCAGCAGCCGGCCAGGCGCAGTCGCAGGCGCTGCTCGAGGAGCAGCAGGGCTTGCTGGAAGAGCTGCAGGCTCAGCTGGCCGCTGAGCAGCAGGCCCGGGAGGCAGCAGAGGCAGCCGCTGCGGCGCACGCCGAGGAGGTGGCAGCGCTGATGGCGCAGCAGGAGCAGGAGCGTGGTGCGGTGGCCGGCACTGCAGAGCAGCTGGCTGAGGCGGTTGCTGCAGCTGAGGCAGCTGCTGCACGTGCCGCTGCTGCTGATGAGCTTGAGCAGCGGCTGGCCGCTGAGCAGCAGGCTCGGGAGGCAGCAGAGGCGGCTGCCGCTGCTCAGGCGGAGCAGCTTGCTGCACTTATCGCGCAGCAGGAGCAAGAGCGTGGTGTGGCAGCCGGCTCTGAGGAGCAGCTTGCTGAGGCGGTCGCTGCGGCCGAGGCGGCAGCAGCACGTGCGGCAGCGGCTGAGGAGGAGGCAGCCCAGCAGGCTGCACGTGCAGCCGAGCTGGAGGCTGACCTAGCAGAGCAGCTGGCGGCCGCAGAGGCGGGCCGGCAGGCTGCTGAGGCAGCAGCCCACGAGGCGCAGGCACAGCTGCAGGCTGCCGCTGCATCTGCCGATGGTGCGAGTGCTGCACTGGCTGAGCGGGCGCAGCAGTTGGAGACCGAGCTTGAGGCTGCTCAGGAGGGTGCACAGGCAGTCCAGGCGGAGCTTCAGGCAGCCCAGGCCGCTGCAGCAGATGCAGCGGCGGCGGCGGAGCAGGCGAAGCAGGCGTTGGAGGCCCAGCAGGCGGCAGCAGCGGAGCTGGAGAGCCAGCTGGCTGCCATGGCGGAGCGGGAGGCAGCACTGAGGCAGCAGCAGGAAGATGCAGCGGCTGCACAGCAGGGCAGCGCGGCTGAGCTGGAGCAGCAGCTTGCTGCCCTGACTGCTGAGCTGGCGGTTGCCCACCAAGCAAACGAAGACCAAACGACCCAGTTGGCCGAGGCCCAGGCTGCTGCGGCGGAGTCACAGGAGGCTCTGGCTGGCAAGGAAGAGGAGGAGGCAGCCCTGCGGCAGCAGCTGGAGTCTGCTGCTGCGGCGGCGGCGGCAGCACAGGAGGCGCTTGCAGCCCGGGATGCAGAGCTGGCTGCCCTGCAGCAGCAGATCGGCGAGCTGCAGGAGGGCAGCGAGGGTGCTGTGGCAGCGGCATCTGCCCGGGCGGCTGAGCTGGCGCGACAGCTGGAGGAGCAGGCGGCAGCGCTGACGGCAG
>JADXDR010000012.1:255677-328359 GCA_025026875.1 Chlorella ohadii
CKMGTGRGCCTTGTATGTTGGTAGGGAGTAGGGCAACCAGTGGGATGGCAGGTTAAGAAGTAGGCTGCGCGGAGCCCAGGCTGGCTTGCTCGTGAACTCATGTGGCAGTTTTAACAAACTGCTGCCGCCGTTGCTCTGTCATCTGGCTTTCCCAGGAGCGGGCGCACTATGCCTCGGAGCTTGAGGCACTCATTGAGCAGACGGAGCCAATGCTGGCCGAGCGGGCGCAGGTAAGCGCTTGCCTGTGTGGCAGGCGTGTGTTGCGCGGTGCTGCGCTGCGCTGAGTTGGATGGATTAGGCAGGGGCTGCCAATTTGAGTGGGTGTGAGCCTGCAACACTGCGCTCTGCTTGTAAGCAGCAAACCCCAGCGACGCCTCTTGCCCGTCTGCCCTGTCCCGCAGCTGGAGCAGCAGGCTGCTGAGGCGGCGGCGGCTCTGGAGGATGCCACTGCACGCTGTGCTGAGCTGGAGGTGTGCTGTGCTGTCGGTTGATGTTGTTACAGGCATAGTCTTGCAGAACATGTGTTCCAGACTGCTATGCCACTACTATGCGTTTGCCCAGGCAGCTCAGACGACCATCCACAAGCTTCCATTCCCTTTTCTCGCAGGAGCGGCTGGCTGCCTTTGAGGCCCAGGCAGCCTCCGCCGGCGATGCAGCAGCACAGTTGGTGCAGGTGCAGAGCGAGCTGGGCAGCGTGCTTCAGGAGCGCGATGCAACAGCCCAGCAGCTGGAGCAGGTGCAGGCGCAAGTGGGTGAGCTGTCTGCGGCCCTGGCTGCTGCACACGAGGCTGCGGCGGCCAGCAGCGGTGGCACCGCGGCACTGGAGCAGCAGCTTACTGATGCGCTGGCTGCAGCTGAGGCAGCGGCTGCTCGTGCGGCTGCGGCAGAGGAGGAGGCAGCGCGGCAGGCCGCCTGGGCAGCCGAGCTGCAGGCAGCGCAGGGGGCAGCAGGAACTGCTGAGGATTCTCAACTGCTGCGCCAGCAGGCAGAGGCGCTGCAAGAGGAGGTGGCGCAGTTGCAGGTTGCCGCCGCAGGCATGGAGCAGCAGGCGGCACTGGCTGAGGCGTTGCAGCAGCAGAATGAGGCGCTAACTGCTCGAGTGGCTGAGCTTGAGGCGGCGGCGGTTGCAGCGGCGGCTGTGGCGGCGGGTGGTGGCGGCGCAGGCCAGATGCTGGACGACCTGCAGAGGGAGAATCAGTCGCTGCAGGTGAGGAGTTGGGTTGTGTTTGGTGGGTTGTCAGGCATGGGGTGTGCATGTAGTGATCAGTGCGGCTCAAGTGGCCTCATTGCGGTTGAAATGGTTCATCCGCTTTGGTTTGGCCTTGCTACTCTGTGCAGGCGGCAGTAGCAGAGTACAGCGCGCAGGTGCAGCAATGGGCCGCTCGCGTGCAGCAGCTGGAGGCAGCAGGCGCCTCACCTGTGGTTGCCGCAGCAGCTCCCACTGCTGCCGACGCAGTGGCCCGGCTGGCGGCGCTGCAGCAGCAGGCGTCTGAGGCGGAGGTGCAGGTCACGTCGCTACAGGCTGAGAACCGCGCTCTGCGGGAGCAGGTGGGCTGAGGGGCTGGATCGCTGGGAGGCAGGTACCAGCGGGGCAGTGGCTGCAGCCAGTGATCTGTGAAAGTGCTGCTTGCAACCTCCAGCAAGCGGTGGAGGAATGTCGCTGGGCTGTCGCTCCACTGGTCGCCCCCCGGCCTGCCTGTCCACTGTGCTGTGCTGCGCTCTGCTGTGCGGCAGCTGGAGGCGGAGCAACGGCGGGCCACCGAGGTGGAAAGCTTCTACAAGCAGCGAGCTGCGGGCCAGGTGCGCTTTAGCGCTGCGCCCACAGGCAGCTTCATGGTTGTCAAGGTCGCTGGCCTGGCTTGCCAAGGAGAGGGAGCAATTGATACTGACGGTTTCAAGTTGTTACGCTCGCACCCACCTCTCCTGCCTGCCTGCGTCTAAGCCTGCTCGAGCATGCTTTCTGCTTCGCAGGCAGCGCCGGCAGGCGCCTCCAAGAAGAACGAGGACGATTCGTTTGACCTTGAGGCGGCGGCGCTTACAGGTGGGTTTTGAGGTAGGGGCAGTGTAAGGTTGGACGGTGCCAGGCTCGGGCCATGCNAGCGTGCCTTGCGCATTCGGCTTGCTGGCCTTCTGACATGTCTGCCCCTGTCTCCCCCCTTGCCTCAGGCGGCGGCACTGTGTTCAAGCCATTGGCGGGAGTCGTGCGCTCCCTGCCGGCCCCCATCAGGTGGGCCGACCCTCATGCCCATGCCACTTCAAGAGAATCCGTTGCAAGTTGCCCCAGCTGCATGCCCTGCTATGCTTGCTTCCTCCCAGAGCTGGGGTTTCGTGCTTTCCAGCCCGCCACCTGCTCCTCACCCCTCGCTCCCCCCTCCCGTCCACGATTCCATTGCAGCCACCCGGCGGTGGTGAAGGGCGCGCTCCAGCTGGACCGAGCAGCCATTGCGCTGGATGCGCGGCCGCAGCTGCGTGCCGCAATCATGGCCTACTTTGTCCTGCTGCACGCGCTGGCCCTGCTGTTCTGAGGCGGCTTCAAAACTGTGCAGCAGGCGGGATGGAAACTGAGGCGGGTAGTAGCACCTGCAAGTCCGCAGCTGTAGCAACTGNTGTGCCTTGTGCATGGTATCGGAGTCTGCTGTTCTAAGTGCAGCCAACTTTTTATGACACTCCCCTGTGAGTCTAACCTCAAGGAAGGACAGCAATGTAAGCGGGCATGAGCTGCTCAGCAAGTGGTGCATTCGCACAGGTGCAGCAGGAGAGCGGGGGTCACTGTCACCTAACCAGTCACTGGCCCAGCTGGTGCTGAGACCCGCTGCTACCTATATGCCTGGATCCAAGACACGCAGCCATTTTGCTCTCCCGCCGTGAGCCTGTGCTTCGGTGTACACTGGACATTTCTGCGCCCGCCCGGGGCCTCTTGCCGAGCGGCGGCGGCCAGCCGCTCTGGCGCCAGCTTGCGGGATCTGCACGGAGAAGCCTTCTGCTCGTGTGTATTAGCCAGCGTGACATTCCATCGGCCGCCTTGCCCCGGTTTGGCGTGAAAGGCGGAGCAGAGGCTTTGGGGTTCTTGCCTGGATTGCCTGTGCCCCCGGCTGTAGGCTCCTTCTGTTAGATCGGCGCGCTTTGGTGCGTTATCGCGCAGGATGAAGGCCCGTAGCATGAGGGAAGGCTGAAAGGTGTCGTGGCAGCATGAGAGCAGGCATGATCGCGCCGTCGGCTGATATTTCTGTATTATTACTAGCCACTTGCATCGCCTCAGCCACCGCCTTCCCATCCAGCTCGCTTAGGTGAGGCAGGGTGCCGCTTGGCAGCGTACTGCTCGCTGGCTCCGCCGCCTGGCTGCCCGCAGGGCCCAGCGGGCCGCCTACGCGGTTCATGTATCATCCCAAGGCTCAGGAGCGGTGCCCGCAAGGGTCGCCGGTGACAGCATCTGTGTCAATCATGGCGCCGCCGCCGCCGCCGCGCGTGCTGATACCCACTAACTCCCTGCTCCTGTGCTTCTGGCGGTCTGCCGTGGCCGCAGGAACCATGCCGGCGCAGGTGCACCCCGAGAATGGCGGCCTGGAGCCTACCGTGGAGAGCTATGGCCTGTGGACCAACAAGGGCGGCGTGGGCAAGACCACGCTGGCCTTCCACCTCTCCTCTGCCTATGCGCACCTGTACCCAGACAAGAAGGTCATCCTGGTGGACATGTGCCCCCAGAGCAACCTGACGCACACCGTGCTTACCAGTGCCCAGCGTGAGTGCGCGCCGCCGGCCGGCTTCTTGGCACCAACTTGGTGCACATTGAATGTGCACTAGTGCTGCCCATAGCTGAGAGGGCCAGGCCAGCTGGGGGCAGCGTGCCTGCCTGCCAACAATGGGGCAAGCCTTGGCGGCTGGCAGCCTCTCAAGCAGCACTCCCTCCCACTAGCTTCGTCAGTGCGAAAGTGTGCTCCGCCTCCCGATTCGTGCTGCAGGCAAGGGATGGGATGTGGCGGAGGAGTTCCGGAACAACGAGTCGGCGCCGCTGTTCCTGCCCCGCACCGTGGCGGGCTTTGTGCACACCCAGATTCCTGGCGGCCGGCAGCTGGGACCCTCGGCCAAGTACTCGGGTGCGTGCCATAAGCCTATGCCTGCGGCCCCCATGCCTGGCTTGGGGTGGTCAACTGGAAGGGCACCCAAGTGGCAGGAAGAAGGCTTCTGCCCCCTCGCTGCCCGGCTGCCGGATACGCACCAGCACCTGCCTCTTCCACCCTGCCCTTACTAAGCCCGTATCCCCCACTTGTGCCGCAGATTTCCTGGTCCACCTCTCAGAGTACAACCGGGACATGCCCGAGAACATGTGGCTGCTCTGCGGTGACAACCGGCTCGGTGCGTGGCTGCTTTTGAGTGGCGGCCGCTGCTAGCTAGAGGGAGCAGGCGGGCCGTGTGCATCGCTGGCTCCACCACCTTCCGAGTACCCCCCGCTGCTGCAGAGAGCATGAACACCAAGCTTGCCGCCGCGCTGTCCGCCGAGAGCGACGGCATCCACGACCCGTTCAGGACCACGCTGAGCATGCTGCGCAACTTCTTCGACGGCATGGTGCACGACAGCCGCGAGACCCTGTTCTTCAACCAGCACGTGGTGGTGTTCTTTGACACCAACCCGGCCCTGACTGAGTACACCAAGCTGGCGCTGTGTAAGTTGCGGGCGCTGCAGCGGACCTGCATGCCAGCGTTTGCATGCACATACCTGGCAGCTCAGCTCTCCACCGCTGACCGCTTGTGTCCCCTGCCCTCCCACCAACCGCAGGCTCCATTGACCGGCTGCTCGTCCCGGTGAATGCCGACGACTTCTCCCTGCAGGCGCTGCGCTACATGTTCCGCAGGTAAGGTTACGAGCAGATCAGCCCGCAGTGCGTTGCTCCTTGGAGTGTGCTAGCTGTGCACACTGTCCCGAGTGCACACTGCCCAGTTTTCGGGTGGTTGCAGGCTGGGCTGAGGGCATGCATGCATGCCCTGTCTATCACGTTCTGTTGATTGGTTGACGACCACTGCCGCTTCCCACCGCTCTTCCTCTCTTGCGTGCAGCGTTTGGGGCCTGTTTCCGGACAACCGCCCCTTCACGCAGGTGCAACTGGGGCATGGGCCTGAACGGACGGGTGTGAGCATTGCAAGGACTATGCTGCTGTGTGGACTGCCATGTGACTCCCTGACTCCTGCCGCACACTGCGCTGTGCCCTGCAGAGCTACGAGCGCGGCAACTTTGCCACCCGGGCGTCCCAGCGGGCGCCCACCCTGCTGCCCAAGATCCAGGCGCTGGTGCACAACCGCAACGCCATCTACAACCTGCGCAGCGCTGCGGCGTTCCGGCACCTGCATGACGAGCAGGCAGAGAGCCTGTTCCAGGGATATGAGGAGGCGCGCGCCCGCGGCGGCCCTGTGCCGGTGTTTGCCGACAAGGGCAACCCCACCATGGACAACTTCGACCTTGTCTATACAGGTGAGCTGCCCGGATGCCGCAGCTCGGTACTTGCTGTCCATCCCGGTGCTTCCTCCCGCTGCCCCTTCTCCCGCTTAGTCACCTGGCAAACCCCAATGCTACCTGTGCAGCGAGCATGCGCGACATGCTGAGTGCCGGCGTGGCGGGGGCTGCCACGGGCACGCCCATGCACCGCATGACAGTTGCTTGGGTGCGCACCGCCGTCAACAAGCACTTTGCCTCCACAGTGCTGAGGCCCGAGAACATCAGCAACCTCATGGCGGTGAGCCTGCCTTGGCCTGCATATGGTCTGCCACTGCGGTGCGCCTAACTGGGAAGAATGTGGGGTTTGATGGCTGGCTTGCAGCTATGCATTGCATCCCACTGTCTCGCTGCTGCAACACCTGTGCAGGACCTGCTCAAGGTGCTGGCCATCACCACCGATGACCCTCGCCTGGAGCGCGTGCAGCAGGACCACCTGCTGCGCCTCACGGGCAAATCCGACCGCAATGAAGTTGCGGATCTGCTGCGCTGGAACGAGTGAGTGGGCTGCAGCTGCATGTGAGATAGCGGGTGGACGCCACGGTGCTTTCAATCAGCCGGCTGAGGGCTTCAGCGCACCCCAGTCCCAGCGAACCTACTAAACTGACTCCTGCTGCCTTCTCAACAATTGTCCTGCAGTGTGGCGGCTGCATATGCGCAGGCGCAGGGCTGATGTTGTGCGGTGCACCAAGCGACAGGTGGCAGTGAGCACTGCAACGATTAGAGTCAAAAACCTGAGTACAGAAAACCACCACATGACACCGGGCAACTTTTGGGTAGGAGCCGACTGTTAATGCATGCAACTTCTGGAACACACAGACTTTCTTAATATATCCTAACTCACCTGCAAATTGGAACACCCTACGCCTCACCTACACCATGCCCACTCTTTGCTTATCCTGCATCTTCGTCTGTGACTGACTCCATGTTCTTATCATCCATCCATGCACACCATTCTGTACAGCCATACACTGTATGTAAACCCCGCTTTGACTGTCCTGAAACAGAGGCAAAAAAGCTCGCAGAGTAACTTTGTATCCTAGCTTGATTGGGTCAGGTGAGGTGCCACAGCGCCGCGGCGGGCAGGGCATGGCGCGCCTGGGGAGACAAGGGAACCGCTCCTGACCCGCCGGCTTTCGACAGATCAGAAACCATCCGTCTTGCAGGTTCGTTCTGCCGCGCATAAGCAGGCAGCCGTAGGCCCGTCTGCGAGAGCCGTGACCCACAGCGCGTGTGAGCTCACCTGCCGCGGCGCCGCTGTTATGGATGGTTCAAGGCGGCGCTGCGATCTCCGATCAGCCGCCGCTGGGCTGCGCCKCGGCTCCTGTGCCGCCTCCGCCGTCGCCGCCGCCGCCGCCGCGGCCGCCACGCCGGCTCACCACCACACATGATGCGTTGTCTTGCAGGTGCCCCGCAACATGGCGGCCATCACTACGCCATACCTGGACAAGTACCTAGAGCGAGTGGGGCAGCACAGTGGGGCCGGCCTGCCGCCCTCGTTGTCCACCCTCGCCCGCCTGCACTACGCCCACGCTACGACCATCCCATTTGAGAACTTGAGCCTCAAGCTGGACGTAGCAGCGCGCCAGCACGGCATCAACATCGACCTGGCAGCTGTGTACAAGAAGCTGGTGCTGTCTCGGCGCGGCGGGTGAGGGCACTGCTCATCGCCGGCCTGTTGCTGGGTGCATGCTTGCCTTGTGCGCTGGGCTGGGCGGCCGGGCAATCAGTGCTTGCACTTGCAAGCATGGGCAGGATGCACACGGCCAGATCACTACATTTACCATTCCAATAGTGCCTACGTGAACCCTTGCCGCAGCTACTGCTTCGAGCAGAACGCGCTGTTTGGCGGCGCGCTGCGGGGGCTGGGCTTCGACGTGGTTGATGGAGCTGCCCGTGTGGTGCAGGTCCGCTCAGCGTGCCTCATTGCCGTTGCTTGCAATTGTGGTGCCCTGCGATGCTGCGGCTGGAGGCGCGTAGCATGCTGCATAGCTATAGGTCTTCACGATCCTGCCACTGCTGAACAACTCCCCCTGCAGTCTTCGGATGCCGATGCCTCGGAGGTTGAGGAGGCGCCGCCGCTGCCGGGCCGATCGCCCTCTGCGCTGAAGGGTATCATTGAGGAGGCACCACGTGAGCGGCAGGGTGCACTGCTGTGCTGTGCAGCGTCATGGGGTGGTGCGTGCTGTGTACTGTGTGTGATGTATTGGTGTTCGGTCAGTGCGGCGAGGTGTGGTGCAGTGCTGCGCTGCGATGCGACCGGCAGGTGGTGCCTCGATGCCCATGCCATCGCACAGCGCCTCCGGCTGCCTGCAGCTGATGCACCCTGCGCCACTGCCCTTCATGCCAATGCCACCCCATTGCTTCCTGCCCATGCAGAGCTGCGGCTGAGCGGGCACGACCACCACATTCTGTTTGTCCAGCTGGACGGCCGCCTGTGGCTGGCTGATGTGGGGTTTGGAGGTGCGGGCGGGTGGGGGATTGCACCCTGGGGGCAGGCTGGCTTGCAGACTTGGCTGGCGATCGCTGACAGAACGAGAAGCCGCTGGCGCTCTCTGTGTGTGTGTGCCTTCAAGCAAAACCCCTGCCACCCACCCCGCAGGCGCCAACCCGCTGCTGCCGGTGCTGCTGCCTGAGGGAGCGCAGCAGTACGCTGCCCCCGCCCCCGAAGCAACAGCGGCAGACGCCTATGCAGCGGCAGACTGGCTGGCGGATGCGGGGCTGCCGGCGCAGCGCCTGGCTGGCTATCGGCTGCGGCTAGGCCTGCCAGG
This sequence comes from Chlorella ohadii, assembly GCA_025026875.1. Taxonomy (NCBI): domain Eukaryota; kingdom Viridiplantae; phylum Chlorophyta; class Trebouxiophyceae; order Chlorellales; family Chlorellaceae; genus Chlorella; species Chlorella ohadii. The sequence goes on from JADXDR010000012.1 coordinate 263,934, forward strand.
CGTGTTAGCCACCCCTGACCCCGCCACCACACCACACTTTGGGCAGCGCGCCGGCTACTACCTGCAGCAGCGCTCTTCGAACGGCAGCTGGAAGGATCTGTACTTCTTCCGGCTCGACGAGTTTCTGGCTCAGGACTTTGCGCTGGTGAGAAGAAGGTGCTGTGGGTTGGCAGATTTGCAGTCGGCTACCACTGAGCGCACCCCAACTCTTCCCAGGCACATCTGGCCGCTAGGCGTGCAGCATCAAGCACTGCCCACTGTCGAATGAATGCCCTGGTGGCGCCCACCCTGTGCCCTGCGCAGGCCAACCACTACATTGAGAGCCATCCACAGTCGCACTTCCGCAAGAACCTGGTGGTGGCGCGGCAGACGGCCATGGGGCGGGTGACGATTCTGAACGACCAGTTCAGGTGCGGATGGAGGGGTGCAGCAGGCAAAAAAGTTGGGCTGGCAGCTTGCAAGTGCAGGCTTACAAGTACCTGAACGGCCTGGCCCCCATGCGTGACAACATGTGCTGCTCCGCAAGCCATGTCTCCATCCGCACCAGCGTCTAACTCGCCTTTGCCCTTCAACCATTCTGTGCCTGCCCTGCAGGCTGTGGCGCGAGGGCGGCAGTGCACCTGAGGAGGAGCGGCAGATTGAGGGGGAGGCCGACCTGCTGGGCCTGCTGCGCGACCACTTCGGCATCGTGCTTTGAGCTGCAAGCTGCATGCAGGCATGATGAGGATGCTGCGCGACCATTTTGGCATTGCGATCTGAGCTGCCAAGCTGCGCAGGGGCGATGCGTGATTTGATGCATGGTTCCTTCCCAACAAAGTGTCCTCTCAGTTGTGGTATTTCATTCTTGGCAGGGGCAGCACTGCTTGCATCAACACGCGTTGTAAGCGCTGTCAACACTCCGCACTGCTCCAAGACAGGCTGCTGGCTGCGAACAACCTCGCACTGCAACAATGCTGTTTGAGAAAGAGCTGAGTGCAGCCGGCACAGTTTTACACGCTACTCGCTAAGTTGGGCGGGGTAAGCGGCTCCAAAAGAGCCCTTGCGTGCTCAGACATCAAGCGCTGGCCAGAAACAAAGCAGAAAATGATGGTGGATCGAGGGTCTGAGAGCAACCTGATGCCAAGGCAGTGTGATGTGCCAAACCATCATTCTCAGCTGCATTTCTTTCTGGTCCAAAGGTGAGTGTCTGGGCAACGGCTCCTTTGGGGCCGCTCGCACCGTCCAGCCGGGCTGTAGGTTGGGGGATTCGCTAGTTCGGTTGTTTTGGTGTACAGAGCGCCGCTGCGGTTTGCTGCACACAGCTCCTGCCGCACTGCACGGCGCTGTATTGCACTCTCTAGGGCCAGTCGGGCTCGCCCTCGTCCGCGCCGCCGCCCACGCCGCCGTTGCCCGCCAGCATCTGCTCCAGGTTGGCGTCCTCCTCCTGTGCGCCGGGCAGCCAGCCGAGCATCTCCACTAGCTCGCCATCCACCCCAGCTGGAGCCGCCACGGGCACGCCAGCAGCTGCCTGCGGCGCCGCTGCTGCAGCCGCCTGCAGGCCACCTGCTGCTGCAGCAGGTGCCGCTGCCTCATCCACCACCATCAGGTGGCAGAGCAGCCAGGAGGTATCCAGGACGTACATCTCGCTGCGGGGGCAGGGCAGGAGCAGCGCATGGTGTGGAGCTGTTCTAACGCACGGCAGTAATGGCGCATGCCTCCTAGTTAATCAGTTTGCCTGCTGCAACTGCGCCGCGGTTGCAGCACCCTCCTGCATACACTGGGCATGCAGCTGTGTGCAGCCAATTCTGGCCACCTGCGGAGCCAGCAGTGCTGGTCTGCAAACACGTTGTGCAATTGCCTAACCATCCCGCAAGCCTTCACCCCTATACTGGCACATGCCACCCACCTGACAAAGACTCCACCATCTGCCACTGCCTGCTGCACAGCCTGCCATGTGCCCTCATCCAGCTGCGGCAGCTTGGTGCTGAAGCGGGTCTGGCTCTTGCGGCGGTCGGAAGCCCAGATCGGGTAGTGACCGTCCAGCCCGCCGGGCAGCCCAGACAGGGTGGCCAGCTGCTTGGCGCCGCTGAACAAGTGTGGCATTTCAGTCACCACGACGATCGTGCTGTCTGCTGCCCGCTGCATGGTTGCCACGCGCACCGCCGGTACGGGCCCTGGAAGGCACACCACGCGCCACACCTCGTGCACCGCAACCTGCAGACATTGAGGCACAGGAGCACATGCTCAAGAATTGGCAGGCAGGCATCGCAGGTGGCGCTCAGCTGCCACGCAGTGTGCTCATTGCAGCAAGCAGCAAACCACCAGCAGCGAATTGGCGTGCTGCCATGCTCTGCGGCGTGCCTGCTGACAAGACATCAATGACAGTTTAAAACGTAAACAAGGACAGAACTTGTATTCAGTATTATGGACATGCCTTGTGGGTCTGCAGGCCGTCTAGCAGCCGCGTGAGGGCCGCCGCACACTTGCCAATCAGCGGCAGCAGCTCCGAGAAAGAGAAGCCGACACGGCCACAGGAGCCTTTTCCGTAGCGCACGTTGGCTGGCAGGCTGGAAGTGCGGCGCTTCTTGGCCTCCTGTCAAGGTGCAGGGAGAGGGATGTGAGCGGTTAGTCGGTCGTTGCAAGTGTACTGGTCAGCAGGCATGCAGGACGACAGCCGCAGGGTGAGGCAGGAAGGCGGAGAGGCACTTCGGCGAGCAGCTGCAGCATGTGAGCAAATCCAATGCAGCTGTAATGGCAGCTCCGCACCAGCAGCAGCTTTGAAAGCAGCACGATCACTCCCCGCCTGCCAGGAGTGATCAGATAGCGCTCCATCAGGCTGGGCTTTGTGACGACGGTTGCCTGCGCCGGCACCACCACGCGCGGCGCAGCGGCGGCAGCGCCGGCGTTCAGCAGCTGCAGGGCTGCTTCGTCCTCAGCGGCGGCCAGGACATCCACATAATCCTGCACGTCCAGTCCAAGGCCGGCGTCGAAGTTCCCCGCGATGGCCGCCGCCAGTTCCGGCCCCAACCCGGCCTGCTCCGCCATCAGCCCCGCCAAGAACTGTGTTGGCTGTGCTCCATGTGTTGCAACTGCTGCACGCAGTAAGCAGCAGTTGGCGGCGACTGCATGGTAAACCCTAAGGGCAGCTAACACACCCAACACACCCAGCGCTGGCATGGATCAATCAGGCTGCAACACCCACCCAACAGCAGCAAATGATTGGCTGCCTGGTTTTATCATTTCATTTGTAATCACAGGGAAGCGGTCCATGCATGAAACAGGATGAGCGCTCTCAAAAGTGGGTCAACCAATCAACAACGTCGTGTGGCAAGCCTAAGCTGAAGCAATGCGGTTCAAAGCATTGCGTGATACATCGTGAACGCGCGTGGTGTTGAGATAGGCAACAGCATTAGATTCCGTGGGATGCGTGATCAAGTGAGCAGGTGCACAGGCTGGCTTGGGGAATGAAAGGCAGGTGATGCAGGGTGGGCAAATACGGCAGTGGGTGTGCGAATGTTTGTTGGTGCTGCTTGCTGGCAGGGTGTGCATATCTGTCCAATTTGGGGTGGTGGTTGGTCAGCGAAAGTGTCGACGTGCTGTTCTGCGTCTTGTCTAGTTAGACTGGTGATAACTTCGCTGGGCTGCCGCTGCTGCTCTGGCTGCGGCAGTGCTGCTTTGCGTCTGCATGGTCGTACGCCAAGCCCCGCTGGCTGCCAATCATGAGGATGCCTTGGCGCTCAGCAGGCGGCTGCCTTGCCCAGCGGGCTGCGCGGCGAGAAGGCCGCCTCGGTGACGCAGGTGCGTGGCGTGAGGGAGGCCAGCGAAGCGGTCTCCGAGCCGGGGCCCCGAGGGGACACCTCAGCAAGCCCCGCCCGTGCCGCCTGCTTGCGGATGGCCTTGAGGCGGCGGCCCACGGCGCCAAAGGTGGGGCGGGACAGCGGGGAGGGCGCGGTGCACAGCTGCACCACGCCCAGCAGCTCCTTCTGCAGCTCCAGCAGGCGCTCCATGCCTGCAGGTCGCAGGGCAGAGGAGGCGGTGGGTGGGCTGGGAGGAAGCAGGTGGGAGAGAAGACATGGTCGACTGGTGGTGGCTGGGGTTCGATCTGCAGCTCCAGCAGCCGCTCCATGCATGGGGGGGACAGAGGAGGTGGCGGGGCACAAAAGGGGCGGTTGGTGGGTGGGCAGGAAGGCAAGCAGGTGGGCGGGTGGCGAGCAAAAGGCGGGGTCGGGAGCTGGTGGTTGGGGTTCCATCTGCCCCAAGACGGCGGCGGGGCAGCAGCAAGCGGCGGCGGCAAGCACGCAGTAGCAGGGAGGAGGCCGATGACCCCCCCAAGCCACCTCCGCTGCCCGCCACCCTCCCATCCTCATGCCCCCTCTCCTATACATCATGTATATGATTCACCCCCCTCACCCTGGAACGAGATGTCCAGGCGCTGCACCATGTCGGCCAGCATGAGGCCAAAGGCGCGCACCTGCGGCAGCACAGGGGGAGCAGCCAAACGGCGGTGCGTGCCCAACATCAGCGCCAATGCCAAGTGCACCTGGCAAGCACGAGCGGCACAGTGGTCTTGGGTAGCATCAAAGCAAGGGGATGCAGCAAATAGCCACGTTGATGCAGCAAACAGCAGCAGTACTTTCCACCCACCTCCATGGCTTCGTAGCGCACAGGCCCCGACTTGTGGTACGGGAAGGAGGCGCCTGCGGTGCGGGGCATGGTGGATGCCCGGTAGACATGCAAGTGTTGTGCATGGATGAGCAAGCAAGGACCGCGGCCCGCCAAGCTGCTGCAACAAGGACAGCTCCAGCTCTTGCCGCAACTTGACTGCTGCACAGCCACGAACTTTGCCAGCCACATGCTGCCACCCTGCCTCGCCCAAAACGCTCCCGCCCAACCCGCACCATAGTCGCAGAGCGTGGCATGCCCCTCCTCGCTGGCCATGCAGTTGTGTCCGTACACGTCTTCAACGGGTAACCAAGACAAGAGCACGCATTTGCAGCTGTCAGTCTTAGGTACGTGATTGCCGTCCGCACCCAGCGTGGCGGCGCGGCTGTGATGACCCTCCCAGAGTGCTTGTGGCACTGCTGCACATGCTGCGCACTTGCGCTGTACAATCCCGGCTGCTGCAACAGGCCTTACAGCAACGATCAAAGCATTAGCAGCGACTCACCTCCGTGCGCAATGCCCCTGCAACCAGGAGTAAGGCGTTGTATAGTATTATTGGGCAGGTACAGGAAGGGTTGAAAGCGCGCACGTGCATCCAGGCTGCAAATGCTGATAGTCCTGGCTGGACCACTCTGTTGCCATACAAACAATGCCTCACCGGTAGTGCATGTGCTCCAGCGCCGAGGCCACGCCGATGGCCACGCGCAGCACCCAGCCCAGCTGCAGCACCTGGCCGGGCGCCCAGCGGCAGCGCAGCAGCGACTGCGGGGGTGGGGTGGGAGGCAGATGGGAGGCAGATGAGAAGGCGTCTGTGTGGCATTGCGCGCAGTGTGGCTGGGTTGGGCTGGGCTAATGGCTGGGCAAAGGCGGCTCGCAGGGAGCAACATTATTGCAGGGTTACTTCCGCGCCACGGACTGAAAAGCTGCGCTGGATGTACGAGTCATTCCCAAAAATGCCCACCTCGTGGTTGGGCTTCAGCGCCATGGGCGCCCCCTCCGCCCACTCCATCACCAGACCCAGCGGCTCCTGCAGCTGCGCGCTGACGCGCGCCAGGTGCTTGTCCGACACTGCAGACCAGGGATGAGGACGGCAAGCACGGTGGGGCTGGCGTGGGCCAAGATAGGCGGAACATGTGCAGCTTGGCCGTCACAGCCAGTGGCCCTGACTGCGTGGCTACTTGCAACCAGCAAACCAAGGGGTCAGCAGATTTCCTGCAGCCCCGCCAGCGCAGCCCTATCCGCAGATCTCCAGCCTCACCTGAAAAGGCGATGGCCATTTCATCGCGGCTGTGCCCGTCAGGCGAGCGCTCCGCCACAAAAATCTGCAGGGCAGCAGCGGCACAGAAAATAGGGAGATGCACCACAGCAGCACAGCCAGGACTACACTGCCAGGAGCGGCAGCCTGCACCAACAAGGACTTCTCAACTGCCCAACATGCAAGCTGCGGACAAGCACATGAGAGGCCCCTTGCCTCCTCCTCACCTTGACCGCCACGCGCTGCTGCTTGTAGTAGGCGCCAAACACCTCGCCGCTCGCGCCGTCGCCTGGCGGCAGGAGGAGGGTCAGGCCCAGGCAGAGGCAGTTTGCAAGCCAAGGTGGGCATAAACCCAAAGCTAAATACAGGCTATGCATCTGGCACATCAAGGAAGCGCAAAGGCAAACAGAAACCATTCATGGACGTCAATGTGAAGCTGGGCATCCACCCAACGGGCACCCACCGACTTTCAGGCCCATGGTCAGGTCGTTCAAGGCCACCACCGGCGGCTTGCGGGGCGCCAGCGGCCGGCAGCACGGGTTGCTGGCCAGGCTGCAGGGCGGGATGTGAGTGCCAAGGCGGGTTGGTGTTGGCATGATAGCTCATGCTGAACGAGTCAACATCCCGGCTGTCGCCGGTGTGCTGTTCCCTTAGCCAGCAGCCTTCCTCGAAACAACATTTAGCGCCCGCCCGCCCCACCTCATCCAGGCCAGCTTGGGCGCCAGGCTCAGCGTCGCCGGCACCGCCTCAATCTGGCAGCTGCAGAATAGCAGGGGCGAGTGGTAGTTGGGAAGCCGGGGTTGGCGTGCTAGACACCGTGCAGCCCAACCCACACAGAGAGAGTGTGCTAGCCGCCTAACGGGACCTGTTGGCCACTGCTTGTAATACGTACAAATCACCTACTGGCCATCGGGTCAACTCGATCTACCGGCCACCGCCCCTCGCACCTGGCCACCCGCAGCATCTCCAGCCGGGGCAGGCTGCCCAGCTCGGCCGGCAGCGACTTGAGGCGGTTGAAGGACGCCTGTGGTGGAGAGGGACACAAAGTGCACAGATGCCATGATGCCAAGCGAGCAGGGCCCAGCAGCACAGCTCAACAACAGGAAGCAAACGGCGGGCACACATGCATGCAACCATGGGAAGGTGCAGCAATTGCACCTGCAGCTTGACGAGGGAGGTCATGCCGCCGATGGTGGCGGGCAGCTCCTCCAGCAGGTTGTCTGCGGGCAAACGCGAACACCGGCAGCAGAATATGACTCACAACTTGTGCGTCGGCAGAATAGGAAACCGCAGGCATCCGGGATTTCCCCACGCACATGGCACCCGCTCCTCCCCGACAGCCTCGAGATGTGAGCTGTTGTGCAACGACACCATCCGTGCAGCGGCACCCTCACGCACCTGTGAGGTACAGCTCAACCAGGCTGACCAGCTGGCCGATTGAGGCGGGCAGGGCCACGAGGCGGTTGCCCCTCAGGCCCAGGCGCAGCAGAGAGGAGCAGCCGCCGATGCTGTCCGGCAGCGCGGTCAGCTGGGGTTGATGGAGGGGGAGGGACATGGGTTAGGGAGTGGGAGGCTGAAGGATGCAAGTGTGGTCTCCCGCAGCATGATTGCATGCAGCACACGGATGCAACATACCACAGCAGCGGGCAGCATTGTGAGTCCAGAGGCAGGGAAGTACAGCAGCCACCAGCAGCACACGCCTGGTTGTTCATGGCGTTGAGGTACGTGGTGCTTAAGGCTGCCCAGCGCATGGCGGCATGCAATTCCAAGAAACAGCAGAATCTGAGAAGTGCAGCCGCCCTATCACCAACCTGGTTGTTCATGGCGTTCAGATATTTGAGGCTGCCCAGCGCGCCCAGCGCATCGGGCAGCGTCGCCAGCTGGTTGCCGCCCACATCCAGGTCCTCGAGTGCCTGGGTGCCAGCAGTGGTTGGAAGGATGAGGGTGCACATGTTTTGCTGCGGCAGGTCCCTTGCACAGCCAACTGGCTGCTGATGGTTGCCATTCACGTGTATGAACAGCGACTCTGGGATCCTTAATGGCAGAGTTCAGGGAAGCATACCGCAGGGGCAGATGGCAGAACCCAGAGGCGGAGGCGCACCTGCAGCTTGCCCAGGGTCTCAGGCAGCTGGCAGATGCGGTTGCCAGCCAGGCACAGCCTGCAGGGCGGCGGCGGTGGCAATGGCAGGGCGGTGAGGTGGCCTGTGGGCAAAAGCTGTGCAGCATGGTGTGCCTGCGTGCTGGCTGCCTGGAGGCAGAGTCATGCCAGGCACCCTGCGCCCCGCCTGGAGAGCAGCGAAAGCATCAGGCGCAGCAGGCCGCACCGGGTGAGGGCGGTGAGGTTGCCAATGGCGGCCGGCACCTCGCTGATGGCGTTGCCCCGCAGGTCCAGCTCCTGCATTGAGGTACAAGACAAGCTAGCAAACAACAGGTCGCAAATACCAATGGGAACATTGAACAGCCTGTGTGTCCCTTCATGCGTGTCCCTGCCACGTCAGCGACAGTACTGTCAAGCAGGACCCCTTGCCACGCAAGAGGCATGGTAGGGTCCTACTATTGCTTCCAGTTGCGCCCGGCCAGCAGCAGGAGGCATGACCCAGCCAGTGCACACCAGCCAGGCCCAAGGTCGAGCCATGTGACCAGCGGCAAATGTCTACCCAACCGACATTTACAACTGATCCACCGATGCAGCCAGCGCCCGCCTCCCTCTCACCTTGAGCTCCCGCAGCGCCAGCACGGAAGCCTGGATGGCCGCCAGCTGCTCGCCCTGGTGCGTCACGCGCACAGCCAGCACGGGTGCAGCCAGCAGCCGGAAGTGCGGCAGCTGCTCCAGGCCAGCAATGGTGGTGATGACGCCAGTGGTGGCGGCGGCAGGCTCCGCCTCTGCAGCCTTCTTGCCTGTGCCCAGGGGGTCCAGCAGCACACCACAGGGGCCCAGCGTCTCGGCTGCCTCCTCCTGCTGCTCAGCGGCGGCTGCGGCAGCTCTGCGGCGGCGCCGCCGGTGGGCCAGGGCCAGAGCGGTGACGAGCGCGACGGCGGCGGCACCGGCGGCGGCAGCTGCTGCCGCCCTCTTCTCCTTGTCGCTCAGCTCCGGCACCCGGAGCTCGCGCAATGCCGCCATGTCGATGCGCGGCAGCTGCGGCAGCCGTACGCGCTCCGTCAGAGCGTTGAGCTGCGCGGCCGCGCAGGCGGACCAGCTCGTCATATCGCCAGCTGCAGCTGCAGTGCAGACAGAGCAGCCAGCAGCAATGGCAAGCGCCAAAGACGTCAAGACACCCATGCAGGCCATTCGACTTGTGCTGCCGAGCGACACAAACCTTAGGGCATGTGCTGCATTCATCCCGTCTCGCAGCAGCCTGTTGGCATTAGGGGCGAGTCCCGGAGCGCCATCGCGGTGCGGGCACTCTCTTGCCCACACCCAGCTGCTGGAGAGGCTGCTGGAGAGGCTGTAAACGCGGATCGATGACTCGCTGACCTACCGAGGCGTGCTGGCAGGGAGCTGTAGCGCCATGGCAGCGGCAGCGGCAGCAGGGCCCTCGGCGGCGGCAGAGCGCCTGCCGCCCAGCTGCCCCATCTGCCTGGAGGCGCTGCAGGGCAGTGATGCCGTGGTGCTGTCTGCGTGCGCCTCAGAGGTGCCGCAGCACGCCTGCTGCACCAGCTGCTTCACGACGTACGTGGACATGGCACTGAGGTGGGCTTCCGTTCGTGGCATTGCACACGTCAAAAGTTTGCAAGTGCAAATTGAAGGCTTGCCAGCTTGCACATGCACATTCAACTGCAGCTGGCCTGCATGTTCGCTTGCTCAACGCGGCGGCTAACCCTTGCTTGTTCTCCTTCTCTCGCCCGTCCCTCTGGTCACCCAGGCAGCAGCGCATCCCCGCCTGCTTTGAGTGCACGGCTCTGGGGTGCAAGCAGCCGGCGGCTGTGGCCGCCTGCGACGTNGCGGCGTGCCATGGGCCNAAGAGGCTGAGGCACGCTACACCGCAGTGTCGCTGATGCACTGGCAGCGGCATGGCCGGCAGTTTGCCTGCCCCGCCTGCGCGCACGTGGCCAGCCTGGATGTGCAAGGAGATGAGGCGGTGGTGGCATGCCCCGCCTGCGGCGCCACGGCATGCCCGACGTGCTGCCAACGGTCGCACAGAGGTGGGACAAGGGGCCTGTGCCAAGCTGTGTTTTGGTGGAGAGTCAACATTGTGGCTGCATTCACTGCCGTGCATGATGCTTAGCTGCACTGCCTGACGGCCGCAGCAGCCGCCGCCCATCTGCGCTGATTCCCAGCCATGTGTCCCATCCTCCCTTCATTGGCGCAGGCAGCTGCAGAGATGCAGCGGTTGCTGCCAACTGGCCGTTGATCGAGGGCCTGCGGGCGGCGGGCGGCCGTGCCATCCTCTGCCCCGGCTGCTTCATGGTGCTGCAAAAGGAGGGCGAGGCTTGCAACCACATGACGTAAGTGCTGTGTAGGTAGCGGTCGGCGTTGCATCGTGCATGCTCGTCCTGCTCATGTGTCTTGTGCATGTATTGATTCACTAATTATCCGGTTTGCCGCTGCCCACCCCTGCTGCAGCTGCAAATGCGGCACGCACGTGTGCTGGGTGTGCGCCGCGGAGCTGCCGCCGGGCGACCCCTACAGGCAAGCAGGGCCGCGGAGCTAGATGCACATGTTGCCTGCAAGCAACACCCATGCTTGCGGACTACCTGCACTGTGATCCTGTGCACCGGGGCTGTGCTGGCGCCTACAGGATTATGTAGGTTGCTTGCGGGGTTTGGCTGAAAACTGGTACCTGGCCCATTATGCAGGCACTTCGACGAGTGTCCGCAGGCTGGGCCGCTACCGGCCAACGAGCGGCTGCTCCGCCGCTGGCGCCAGGCCAATATTGTGCCGCACAGTGCAGAGGAGGCTGCATCTGCCGCGCTGGCAGCGGCCAAACTGGCGCAGCAGCGGCCGCCGCCCCGTCGCGCCGCTGTGGCAGCCATTGCTAAGCTGGCAGGCAGCAAACGCAAGGCGGCCTCAGCCCCAAACAGCATGAAGGGCCATGGCGGCCGTGCGCGCAGCACAAGCGCCGAGGCCGAGCAGCAGCAGCAGCAGGCACCGGCGCTCGCACTGCCCGAGCAGCAGCAGCAGGCACCGGCGCTCGCACTGCCCGAGCAGCAGCAGCAGGCACCGGCGCTTGCACTGCCCGAGCAGCAGCAGCAGGCACCGGCGCTTGCACTGCCCGAGCAGCAGCAGCANGCAGCAGCAGTGGCCGCCACCGCCCCAGCAACAGCGGCAGGCTGCCGAGGTGCATATCTTGCAGCAGCAAGTGCTGCTCCTGGAGCACCGGCTGCGGGAGCAGGAGCGGGAGTGTGCACAGCTGCGCAATCAGCTGCACGCTGTGCTGGCTCAGCAGCAGCGGCGGCGCCCGCCCTTGCAGCGGCAGTGCTGGTGCGCTTGCCTCGCAGGGCCGCCTTGCAGGCTGGTGCGCCCCTGCCGGCGCCCGTCAGGTGAGGTGCTGCTGTTGAGCAGGGAGGGATTTGTTGTGAGGGTGTCCAGACTGCCGCAGCAGCTGGGGCAGCATGTGTCTGGCCTTCTGGCGTGCCCCAGCGTTGGCAGCTTAGCCGTCAGCGGCAAAGCCCACTTGCTGGGCCTGCTGCACTTCTCTCCCTGTTGCAGGCACATGGAGGCGATGGCAGTGTCTTGCGTGGAAGCCCTGCGGGGGCTCTACAGCGCAGGCGCAGCCGACGCTCTGCGGAGCTGCGGCGATCCCTCAAACGTGCTGCTGGCTGCGCAAGGCCTGGGGCATGCCATCGAGTGCGGCCCAGCAGGGTTGGCAGCCAAGGCTGGCGTGCAGGAGCTCTTCACGTGCATAGTGCACTGCATGCCACAGGTGTGTCTGCTGGCCAGGGTGCGGCTCGAGTTTGGCTGCAGAACGCCGGCTTTTTTTGCCCACCACCACCACCAAAGGTGCCTCACGCCGAAGCCGACCGCTACTGAGCTGTCTGCTGCCATGCCCGCTCACCTGCCATTGTGCGCCCCCCTGGCCCTGCTCCTCGCCAGGACCCCAGCCTGCGAGGGGCCGTTTTCATGGCGCTGTCTGGAGCCGCAGCGGCCCGCTCCCCACAACTGGCCACGCTCCTCCTCAGCAGCGAGGTGTTGGAAGAATTTGGCATCCAGCGCGCCCTGCGGGCAGCCACCGAAAACGTGCGTTCGGTGCTGGTGGGAGTGCACGAGCGCCGATTGTGCTATTGGCTATTTGCCAGCTCATGGGACTGCATTGCAGTGGCTCGCATGAAGGCACATGCTGGGGCAGCGGGCGAGCATTCGCAGTGTGTTGCGGGTTTGCTGGGCTGCAGTAGCCAACCATGCTGCGCCCAAGTTCATGGCCCTCCTTTTGCAGGACGTGATGGTCGTCTGCAACGTGCCGCTGCTGCTGGACTCGGTCTTACAGGAGGCAGGCAAAGAGTTGGCAGCAGGCGAGCGTGCCGGCGCCGGCAGCAGCAGCGGCAGCGGCAGCGGCAGCGGCGGCAGTGAGGAGGAGCAGGGGCGGCGAGAGCAGCTGCAGGCATGTGTGGCAGCGCTGAGGCGAGCCATGCAGCCGATGTGGACCAGCAACGTGGGCGGCCGCACGCTGAGGAGGTTTAATGAAATACAGGGGCACCTGCCTGCTGCGCTGCGCTTGGGGACACCACTGGCGGCCGCGCTGCTGGACTGGTGGCGCCGCCCCGAGGCACAGCAAGCGGCAGCACTGGAGGTGGCACAGGCTGCTGCCCGCCGCTCCTGCGCCTACCTGCGCTGCGGCAACCTGGGCGGCGAGGGCGGTCCGGCGGCAGGCGAGGGCGTTGGCAGCCAGCGGTGCAGGTGGGTTACGAGGGCCGTGCAGCCGAGCTGGATAGACGATGCAGCAGGCTGCATCGCAACGCTGCTGTTCCTGCCACATTTCAGCAGCAGTCGCGGCACCCGCTTGCGCCTTGGCCTATCTTCATTCCCCGCATTTCACAAAGTGCAGTGCATGCCGCGCGGTGTGGTACTGCGGCACCGCCTGCTCGCACGCCGACTGGCGAGTGGGTCACCGCCGCGTGTGCAAGGCGCTGGGRGCGGCACGGGCGGCGGAGAAGGAGCGGCGGCGGCAGCAGGAAACGGAGCAGGGCGGCTGAGCTTGGGTACATGTTTTGCTAGCGCTTACCAGCCTTGCTCTTGTAAACATTCATGCACTGACACACACGCTTGATCACCACCACCAGAACAGCTCAACGCATGCTAGCGGGAGCAGCCATGTGTTTGCGTCCCAGCAGGCGGGTGCAGCGTCCCAGCAGGCGGGGCATGGGGGAGGTTGCACGGATCGGAGGGCAGCCTGCTAAGCGTCGGCGGCAGCCATGCAAAGGGAGGGAGCGGCGGTGATGCCCCGGCTGCTCCTGCCTGCGCCCGGCTGTGCCACTGTTAGACGGAGGCACTACACAAGGGGCGCTTGACCTCCAAGGCAGAGCAGGATGAAGCTTGAGGTTTTGGTATCTTGGCGGGAGGAGCACATATATGCAGAGGGAGGGAGCGTTAGGGGGTAGACAAGGCAAGGTTTGGTTGAAGGTTTGGGCAGCTGCATGCTGCTGCCTGGCAATTCGGTTGCATCAGCGCTGCCGCCGCCTCCGGCCAAATGTGGGCACCGCGCCTGCAATCACCTCTGCGGCCGCCACCCCCACACCCTCTGGTGCATCCGCAGTGGCTGGCATGTCCAGCAGGGTGCCTGCCGCTGAACCGCCGGTGGTGCTGGAGTCGATGCCGGGGATGGCTGGAGGAAATGATGTGTTGGTTGAAGCGCCTGCAAGGGGGCACCAGGCGGGGCGCTGAGTTTGCTCAGTGGCGGACTTTTGCAAAGAGGTGGAGATCAGTGCAGCCTTCGTTTGAGCGCTGCGGCCATGGCCTGCAGACTGCAGTTTCAGCATGCAATCGTGGCCAGGATAGTCCCACACCACACTCCTGGTGCTGCTACGCAGAGCACTCACTTGAGTCAGATCCGGCACCATCGGAGGTAGCCCCGCCAGAGAGAGAAGCGGCCGCCCCCTCGGGAGCGGGCGCCAGCAAGCCGCCGCTGTCGGCGCCCGCCACAGCGGCGCCCAGGCAAGTGTCAACGAAGTCCGACAGGGCGGCCTTCAAAGAGGGCTGGTAGGCCTGCAGAGATGGTCAAGTGCAGCGGGGAGGATGCTCACTGGGCGCACTTTACAAAACCGCAACGGCTGCAAGCACAACACAAGCTGGTCGATACTGTCGGCGAGGCAGTATGTTAATGTATCGATCCGCAGCGGCGATGTACCCATTGTCCGAGCTGTTCTTGTTGTGCGCTGCTCTGGCTGCAAGACGACAGCAGCCGGCGGTGGTAGTGAGGCCCAGAGGCACTGCTTTGCCTTGGCAAGGCAAGGCAGAGTGGATGAATCAAAGTGCACACCCAGCGCCTCCTGCTGCTGTTGTAAGGTTGCCGCCCCTGCCATTCTAATGTGCACACCCCCAATATGTACTCATGTCCCCGCCCACCTGCGCCAAGCATTGGTTTGGGTGCCGCCTTGATCGCAGCCGCAACGGGAGCGGCGGCGCCAGAGCTGCACAGCGCATCGCCTGCCTGAGCGGCCACCTCTGCCATGCGTGCAAACACGGCCGCCACGTACTTGACTGGACAGTCGACTTGGCCAGTAACCATCACTTCAAGCGTGCTGCTCAGCCAAATGGACAAGTCCTGCAGGGGAAGAGCCCGGCAGTGGTGGAAAGCTTGGAGGGACGTGCGGTGGCTGCAGCTTGGTGGGCAGGCTGGTAAGCAGGGACATGGCCGGCACGCAAAGCTACTGGAGGAACAGAGCTGCGGCGCAGGAACGAGCTGCATGCAGGCTGGATGAGCGGTGCAACAGGGCAGCAACCCGGCAAGCGAGCGGCAAGCCGGGGAGCGTGCCCGCTGGTCTTCCTGAGCCCAGCCGCTGGCCCCTCCTGCCCAGCAGCAGCATGCCCACCTCAGCAGCCGTGTCCGCATCTTTCAGAGCCGCTTGCATATATTGAGGGGTGCCTATGCCAGTCAGTGAGTCTTCATGCGTGGCCAGAGTCTCGCACGAGGCCGGCAGCGAGCTGTCGCCGCCGCTGCCGCCGCTCCCGCCCACCAGCAGGCGGCGGGCCAGGCCGCTGCGCTGCAAGCTCGAACCTTGGAAGGCCATGCTGGTGCCTGTCGCGGGTGAGATGCTTGCCGCAACGGCTGCGCAGACGGCCAGGAGCAGGAGCGCCGCAGGCCTCATGGCTGGGCAGCTGGCTTCGGAAGCAAGCAGAGATGATCTCTAGAAGCACCACCAAGTTTGCAGCGTGCCATCAAAGGTGCCTTGTGACCTTCTGCTGAAGGGTGCATCACAGCATGAGCATAGCAGGCAGATCTTACCGGCCACACAAGCTGCTTGGGGCAAGATCCATGTCTCTGCTGCTGGCATCGATAGATATCGCAGGGCTCGTATGGGCTGCCGTGGTGTCGAGCGGCCGGAGGGCCGGGGATCATTGTACCGAGGGCCGGGGATCATTGTACCACGGGATTCGCTGCGCAGCGCCAGCGCACAGTGGGGGTATGCCGGGAGCCTGGCAGGTTGCGTGATGGCAGCGGCACGGCGCAGCGTGCCGCCCGAGTTCGCAAGCAACCGAACGCCCACATCATTTCCGCACACAGCGCCTGCTGGCTGCCGAGTTGAGCCCTGAACCATGCCATCCGGCCTGCTCCACCTGTTGCAGGCACCCAGGTGCCATTGCAAAGGATATCCATCGAGGATGTCCATCGATGAGACCATGCGCTCATGTGAGCGGCCTCCAGCAGCCAGCCGGCCTCCACAACGCTCGTTGCCGCCACCCACCACGTCATGCTGTGCTTTCCGTCATCGATGCCAGTTTCAAAGGCAGGCACGCCTTCCTGCATGCATGACATCCGTTGTATTGTTCTTGCCCATTTTTCAGCAGACAGAGTGTCGTGCTATAAGACGCACATTTTATTGGGCAGCCGAGAGCCTGCCATCATGCCAGGCTTGGGACGTAGGCTCGCCAAGCCCACACGTGGGCCGCCGCTCTGCGCTGGGCGGCGGCATGACAAAAAGGCCTGATAGGCCTCCACCCTGATCAGCGCCGCTGTGTGTTTGCAACTCATCAACCGCGCAGCCATGTCCTGGGCGGCTCTCAACAAGCGGCTGCGCGGGCTCCTGCCCCGCTTTCGGCTCCCCGTCGACGATCCAGCGGCCCTTGATCTCGATGCGATGTTGCACGATTTCTCAGGCGCTGGCGGGGCGCTGTCTAGGCTGCAGGGCAGCGGGGTCGGGCCTTCCGCCGCCGAGGGGAAGGCCCTGCGCAAGTAAGCGCCATTGAAATGCAACTATCGCTGCAATCTGCCGCTCCCAGCATCCCGCACGGCCCGCCGGCTTTGCTGCCGCTGCCGCCGCCGCCCTGCCACAAACCCGCTGCCAATCGTCTGTGTTTCCACCCCTGCCACAGGATCCTGGCAATGGCTGCTGGGCTGCTGGCGGATCTGAACACCAGCATGCCGAGCACAGTGAACGATGCGGCCACAGAGCGGCGGATTTGGGCGGCCTGCCAGCTCACCAGCCTCTGTCTCAACCTGTGCAAACCGGGTGGAGTATCAGACATGCGGAAGTGCTTCTTGCCTTATGCCACGCTCCTGCTGCGTGCTGGTGCGGCAGCGCAGCATTTTGTGGCCCGCAAGGTGCAGCGCGAGCCGGAGCCTACAGTAGATCTGGACGTCACTCTAGCAGCCCAAGTGTGGACGCTGCACACATGGCAGCTGGCGGCCTGCAGCCGGGCCAGCGATGCTGCGGCGCGGGCGGCACAGGACTACGCGCCACCAGAGCTGCTGCAGGACTGGCTGCAGTGCACGCTGGCCAGCCTGCGGCTGTTGCAACCAAGGAAGCCAGGTGGGCAACTGGGGATTTGGCTGGGCCGATTGCAGTCGGACAGCACGGGCAAGATGCAATGGGCAGTCAAAGTGCAGTTGAAGGGGCATTGCGCATCTGGCACACGCAAGGCCTACGAATATGCGCACCCCACTTGAACATGCAGGCACTCGCTATGCTCAGCTGCTGCTCTGCCTGTCTAACGTGCTCGGCCAGTTGTGCTTCGTTCCAGCCTTTGCGGCGCACAGAGAACGAGTGCTGCAGGACACCCAGCTGTGCAGTGGGCTGCTTCAGCTGCTGCTGCCCGGCGTCTCGGCCATGGCCGTGAGCTTGCAGCTGCCAGCTGACCGCCGCCCGCCAGAGTGCACGTGGCGCACTGCCGTGCGCATGGCGGCCTTTGTCGCAGGCTGCCTCACGCACACGCAGCAGCAGCAGCAGGCGATTGATGCTGGGCCAGATGCAGGCCGCCGCCTGCTGGCCGCCGCAGCCCAGCTGCTGCAGGGCTGCCCCTTTCCAGCCCCTCCCCCAACTGAGTGTGGAGCCGAAGACGCGCTGGAAACCACGCTGTTCCTCACTCTGCAGCTGGAAGCTGCAACGCTGCTGCACCATCCCAGCCTTGGCTGGCAGCAGCAGCCTGGGCAGCAGCCTGGGCAGCAGCCTGGGCAGCAGCCTATGACGGCGCTCAACGCCAAGTGCAGCTGTTGCTCGCTGTTGTGCCAAAGATGAGCGAAGCGCTGGCCGCTGTGGCGCTGACCCCAGGCCCCAGCCTGCCCCAGCCGGCCCTTGTTTTGTCGGTGCGGGTGCTGCTGGCCGCGGCCACCTCCTCGGAGGCGAGTGGCGCCCATCCAGGACTTGCCAGCCTGGCTGTGCGCGGCAGCAGCTGTGCTGCGATGGCTGCCGGCTTTTGCCGCGAGTTGGGCGGAGGAGCAGCACAATCGGCCAGGCTCGCCGAGGCCATAGCAGCGGCTCTGCTCGCGCTGCAGGTCAGCCAGAATGCTCATGCACTTTTGAGGCTGCCAGATACCAGCTGGGCAGCACAGAACGCCGCAGTCAAGGCCGAGTGTGTGGCTGGGCTGTGGGAGCTGCACACAGCTGCATGCCGGGCAGTGCACTCGGTCCTGGCGGGTGGCATCCCGCGGTCCTTGACGCCTGCTAAACGTGACATAGTGGACCTCAGCCCGCTGATTGAGCTACCTTTCAGCCATGTGCCTTAAGGATCGTGCCCAGCCAGATGTGGGAAGGCGAGCCAGGCTGGGGGCGTGGCAGGAACGGCTTGCAGCTGCTTGACTTGCCTGCTGAGGCGGGAGCTTCTGGACTGCTGGCTGGCCTGACCATATGCCGACCTGAAAGGCGTTGCAAAGTCACCATTGGTAACGTAGCAGGCTGGTTTTGTGCTCCCTCCACTCACACGCAGGTGCATGAGTGCCATGGCGTTGGCATACAGTGAGGCGTTGCCACCAATCCTGGATGCCTCTGCGAGC
Source organism: Chlorella ohadii (assembly GCA_025026875.1). NCBI lineage: Eukaryota > Viridiplantae > Chlorophyta > Trebouxiophyceae > Chlorellales > Chlorellaceae > Chlorella > Chlorella ohadii. Next base: position 282,195 of record JADXDR010000012.1, read on the forward strand.
AGCAGTGCGGGCCGGCTGCCGGTTGAGAGCCTGGCCAGCCGGCTGCTGGCTGGCGTTGCTGGTGCACTGTTCTGGGGTCCGCCCGCCCTGGCAACCGATCAGCGGCTGCAAGCGGCGGCCGCCAAGTGCATTGGCCTGGTGCCTCAGGTGAGCAGTCTGTTAGCAGGGGCAGGGGTTCGGTGCCTGCGGGTGGGCAGGCATGCTGCATCATGCGGCATCGTGTTGCTAGGTCTTGTCTGATCGCTTGTCATTTCATGTATGGCAGGGCATGCTGCACGCGTGCTGACGTGAATCCTCGCTGCTGCTGCTGCTGCTAGTGCTGCTGCAGGCTGAGATGCTGATGTGCTGTGCCGACGCTCAGCTGTTTGAAGCGGCCTCAAACTCGCCCCACGCTGCTGCCGTCCTGGTGGCAGAAGGGCTGCTGGAGAAATTGATGCGGGCTGTGCATGCAGACCCTCGCGACTCCTCTGCTCGGGTGGCGCAGGCCATAAGGGACCCAATTGTGCGCCGGCTGCTGGATGCAGCAGACGGCGTGGTGCAGCAGCCTGCAGCAGCTGGAGGGCCTGAGGGCAGCGCAGCGGCAGCAGTGGCTAAGGCAGCAGCGGCGGTGAAAGACGCGATGGATGGCAGCATCCCAGCAAGTTTGGCGCAGCCTGGTTTTGCCGCTGCCCCCTGGCTGCAGCCCCTCCAAGGCCTGGCTGCCGTGCTGCTGGATTGGTGGCGCCGCAAGGAGGCACAGCAAGCGGCAGAGCTGGAGTTGGCGCAGGCTGCGGCTGCACGCTCGTGCGCCTACCTGCGCTGTGCCAATATGGGCGGCGAGGGCGGGCCGGCAGCTGGGCACGGCGCCGGCAGCCAGCGGTGCAGGTGGGCTGATGCAAGGGGAAAGGGGTTGCTGGGCTGGCGAGGATCGGGTTGTGGCAACATGGCTGTTCACTAGTGCCTGCCTGGCAGGTACCCACAAGTCCTCTGCTTCGCACGCCTGCACGCCCAGTCTGCCCGGCCTTATCGCTCCCTCCCTCTGATGTGCCTCCTCCCAAGCAGCGCCTGCCGCGCGGTGTGGTACTGCGGCACCACCTGCTCGCACGCCGACTGGCGAGCGGGTCATCGGCGCGTGTGCAAGGCGCTGGGCGCGGCACGGGCGGCGGAGAAGGAGCGGCGGCGGCGGCAGGCGGGGCGGCTGAGGCGGCAGCTGAGGAGGGGCAGGCAGAATGAGCGCAGCAGACTGAGTGTTGATTGCGCTTTCTAGCAGATGTGATTGATGCACAGACTGCGGCTGTCTAATGCATGTTGCATTGGTTTGTAACGGCTGGAAAGTGTGTGCCAAGTGCAGCCCGCCGTGCTGCCATTGCTGCCGACGCTCATGAGCAAGGCTTTAGCTTGATCTGCGGGTGGGCAACATGTGCTCGCTAACCCCACGCCAACCGCCACTGCGCTGCCGGGCTCCAGAGCGGATCCGTGCTGGGCGGCGGCAGAGCACAAATGCATGTGCGCAGTGCATGGCTGATCGCAAAGCTTCTGGATATCGAACATAAAGCAGCCATGCCCTGCTTGTAACCGTGAATTGTCTCCTTCAGCTATGTGCCAAGCGCTAGCGGAGGTAAATGAGGGGGCGGTGACGACACGACGCGAGCGACGCCGGCCAGTGGTTCCCGCCTCTTCCACGCCGCTGTCGCCCCACCCTTTGACTGTTAACATGCACATGTTCCACGGTTTCATCATCTAGCTCAAGCGCGCGTGCAACGCAGCCGCCAATAGGCCCCCAAAGTCCCGCCCGTGACTTAAGGTGCAGAGGGTGCGCGCGCCAGTCCTCCTCTTACATTGCGAGATTGAGTTGATTGACAGGAGGTCGCCGCAGCTCTATGCACGCCCCTGAGTGCCCCGCCGCCCTGCTGCCTTGCCGCCGCCGCCGCCGCCACACATCTCCCAGCCGCCACATGCAGATGAAGCCGGCCACCTTCGCCTGCCTGCTGGTCGTCTGGCTGGCCTTGTTCGGGTAAGGAAGGGATCCAGCCACAACAGTGACGCAGCGCTGCTCAGCACATTGCTTCCAGTTGATGATCCCTCCGCAATTTGTGCGCCCGTTGGTGCGCAGGAGTGCTGCCACACGCACGTTGAAGCAGCCGGGCCCTCCCCGTGACATGTTCATCCCCGGGTGCGTCTCCTCCACTTATCAACCACCCCAATTCTGAAAGCATCCGCTGCCCCGCTGCCTAGTCGGCACTCGAACACTCGTGCTGCTCCCCGGCTGCCCCAGGGTCGGCTTCTGCACCGAGATCTGCAAGAGCAAGCCGGAGGTGCTCCACTTCGAAACAGATGGCGAGGTGGACTGCCTGAAGAAGTGTAGGAAGAGCGGCGCTGTGGTCAACCCCGGCCAGTGCAGCTTTGCCTACTGCCCTCCCAAGGCCGAGGGAGAGCCTGGCAGGATGGCCGCTCATTGCGAGCAGACGGGGTGCACCGAGTCATGCCAGCTGCTCTTTCAGATCTTCGGCTATCCGTCTGTGTCAGCCTGCAGGGCCGATGCTGCAAAGTTCAGCAATGGCGCACAGGGCTGAACGCCCTGCCGTGGCTCCCTCGCATGTTCCCTGATCGTGCTGGCCCGGTTTTGCATGCATGCACACCTGCCTTCCCCCTGTGTGTCTCAGGTTCATCTGATTCTGGCCCGCTGCAGCCCTTGTGCAGACTTGATCGATCCTGCCCTGTTGCCCCTGCCACTATGATTTCACAGGAGCTGCAACAGCAATCAGCCTTTGAATGTCTGCAACTTTCGTCTGCCCTGATCTGAGCATGTTTGCACGTTCTGTAATGCAGCAGCGCATTGTGCTGCAGGTCATATGCATTGCAGTACAGCTTGACACAGGCAATTGGACGGTCAGCCGCTCTGCCAATGCCTGAGCGATCGAGTGTGCGGAGTGCGCAACGCTTGGCATAGAGTTGTACTGGAGGTCTCCTTCACTCACCAAATTCTGCAAGGAGGGTGACAGGGGCGAATGCATGCGCAGCTGTCACAATGAGCAGCAGTTGAAGATGCTTGCAGGAGGCTGCAGCCATGCAGCATTGGAAGAAGCAGCAGTCGAGCAGTATCGAGGCAGCAAGCAGTCGAGGAACACCTGAGACAGCGCCGAGCAGATGGAGCAGAAAACGGCAGTGGATGCATCACAGCTGTGCTGGCCGCACCAACCAGTAGCAGCACGCGCTGGCGGGGAGGCAGCAGCAGGAGTCCACAAGCCGGCATTAACAGCATAGGCTGGTGCAGCGCCCGCTCCGCACCTGCGCAAAACTCCACGTCTCCCTTGGCTGGCTCATGGCGCATACACCGCCACCGTTTGCTCGACTGGCAGGTGCAGTACGCGCAGACCTCCTGGCGCCGCCTCCCCTGCTCTATCTCCAACTCCTGCTGCTGCTGCCATCGCTGGCAGCACTCATTGCAGACGCAAAAGTGCAACCTGTGGTGGAAGCCGGGCAGGGAAGGCAGTACCGCTAAGCAGAGCATGCAGCAGGCGGCGGTCTCCATCAGGGTCTGCGCAACAGTGCAGCTGCAGTTGCTGGCATACCCCCGCTAACCGGGCCAAGCTGCCAAGTGTACGGCAGCCCAGGGCAGAGCTGGCATGCATGCGGCAGACACTCACGAGCCTTGGCAGCCCAGGGCAGAGCCGGCATGCATGCGGCAGACACTCACGAGCCTTGATGGAGGTAGCCGCAGGTGATGGGGCGATCTGAGCAGATGACACACGCAGTCAGCTGCGGCTCATCGGGCTCGGAAGCGGCGAGGCAGGCTGCGGTGGGCTGGCGGCTGCGGCATCGGCGTCCTCACTATCGCTGCCGGTGGAGGAAGTGGTGCAGGCTGACCTGGCTCGCAGATAAATGACAGGTCAAAAACTTTTACAAGCCAAGAGTTGGCGCAAAAAAACAATTTAAAATGCCACGTAATTCTGTCCATTATAGTCCATACAAGCTGCAGCACTGCTGTGTTGCAGCCTCAGCCCACCATCCTTGCTCCCGCAAGAGGCCACATCAGCGCCGCATGGCACGTTACATCCGCTTCGTGCCGGCCTGCCAGGGGGTGCTGCTGCCGGCCCGCCCGCTCCCGACGGGCACACGTCTGGCTGCCCCAGTGCTCTCCACAAACAGGAAGCAGCCGGTGGGGCCCACATGGAAGCGCCGGCACTGGGGCGCGTCGTGGCACTCTGCGGCAGGCAGGGTGGTGTGGCTATGGAGGATGGGGGCACCGACACCGCATGCTGATCGGTTCCACAGTGCAGTGGGAGGGGTGTGGCGAATTAGGGCATGCGGGCGTAATCCCGTGTGCACCAGCTGCTAACCATTTTTATGGGCACAGGGCTCAATCTATGCGCCCTTGGCGCAGCCCTGGCTTGCCCACCCTGGCATCGTTCTCACCCTGGCAGCATGCCTCGTACGTCTTCACTCCGCTCAGCGTTGCAACCGGGGTGCCGGGCCAGACATGCCCCGGCTTGGGCGCGGTGCAMGTGGGCTGGACTGCACATTAACAACCGGGGCNGATGCTCACGGCATGGCAGTGCATACCAGTTCTCACGCTTGTCGCAAGCGCAGGCATGCGCAGCCAGCGCGCACACACGTGTCGCCAGCGTGCACACGTGTGTGGCCAGCGCAGGCACATCACCTGGCGCTCCTCCCCGAGTCTGTCACTGCCTGCTCCGCATCTGCGGCCCAGCAGCAACAGAGCCAGCACCAGCATCAGCAACTGCAAGCTCACCCACAGGCTTGGCGCCCAGCCCGCTCCGCACGCTGCACTGGTGGCACCTGCGGTTGGCGCCACCGGGACAGGACAAACACGAGTGTGAGCTGCGCATGCACTGTAGCAGGGCCAGCGGCAAACCCTGACGAGTCCAAGAGCAGTAGCATCAATGCAAGCAGCACAAGTGGCAGCGGCATCAACACGGCAGTCGCATCATTGCATGCAGCTGAGGTAAATGGCCCCGCTTACCTCACTTTCCAGCCAGCGCGACTGTTGCACGGCTTGCCAAAGCCATCCGGGTCTGCGGCAAGGAAAATCGCAGTCAGCTTCAGCAAGCGATGACTGAACAGCGGCTGCACACAACTGTTGCACCTGGGGCCTGCCTCTCTGCCGGCCGGCCCGCCCCATACCCACCTTGGTCGCTGGGCACATCCTCCCTCTTCTGAGCGCGAGCCATCACGCGATCTCCCACATTGCACTCTCCAGCGCACAGCGGGGCCCGGCCAAACTGTGGGGGACCAGTGGCAGAGCAGATGGCGGTGCTGCAGGGACCAGCGGTGCTCAAAGCACAAAGCATGGTAGTGCTTGTTGCCGAGCAGGTGGCAGCCACCTCTCACTCTGCCAAGCAGGTGGCAGCCACATCTCGCTGCTGCCCAAGGCTGAGCCTTTCCGCAACTCACCCACATGGGCGACGTGCAGTATCTCAGGTCCAGAATCTCGTCCCGGCAGCGCTCGCACAGCTGCGGGCGGAGTAGCGGCGCTGGCAGGTGAGCCAGGAGAGCGTCCATGGCGGCATGTGAGAACAGCGTGCATGCAAGGGCACACACAGGCATTGCCATTCCACAGCACACAGGCATTCTACAGGCATTCCACAGCCACACCCACAGCACCCAGCCGCTAACCATCTTGTTGTATGTGCCGCTCAGGCACCGAGAGCCATCGCCATACCTACACAGTGGGCGTGTGGGATGAGCGCAGGAGAGGCGTGTTCATTGGTACAGGCTACTCATCACGGCCACAGCGCAAAGTGTGATTAGGCATGCAGGCAGGTAGTGTGCTGCCCACTGGGCAACAGCACTGAGGCTGGCAGCCTCACCAGTCCTTGGCCACCAGGGTCTCTCCGGGCTCGCACGCATCCCGGCAGTCTGCGCCGATGCGGCGTGGCAAGTTGGAACAAAGATGTCTGGCGTGCTGTGGCATTCTGCCGTGCTGCGCAACAAAAAGCTGCACCGTCACGCAAATGACTGCCGATCAGTCACACAGCCTCATCCTATTGCCGCTTAGCCCCACCACAGGGCGGCTTACCTGGGGCGGTGCCTCGCCAGGTGTAGGAGCACTGCGCGGAGGCAGGGCGGCCGCCAAGCGCGCACAGCACCTGGGATGGATGGTCAATCGGTAACAGTGCTTGAGAACTGGGCATCTACCGAAGTGCAGTGCGATGGGGTTATCAGATTGGTTGCGCCTTCCTGTGGCGTTCCCTGCAGGCCAGCCTTATGCTACCTTGCTGCCCTCACCTTTCCATCACCGCCCTTACAACTTCTGCCGAAGTCCTTGGAGTTGGCATAGCCGTACACCGTAGTAAAGCGGTCAGGCCGAGGCTCAATCAGAATGTCTTTGTTTTTGTTGACGTGAGGCAGGACAGATGGAGTGATTGGCTGCCATCCGCTTGGGCAGCTTGGACAGAGAAGCAGGGGCACAGCGGAGGGTTATGTCACACAGCTTGCTTCAGCAAGTTGACGGCACAGCAGGCTGTTGCTGCAGGGCATAACGTACGGTGGTGGCCCCAGGTTCAAGTCTTATGTGTAAATCCAGCTTGGTACTAGCGTCGCACAGCAGGTTGTTGCGCAACTCGTCAAAGTGACTGGGTGAACTTTTCTTGCGGTCTGTTGTGTGTACAGTCGCACCTCATGAGATCACCAGCTCACCTGGGATAACACACTGGAGCTGTGCCAAACCTGCGATGCTGGCGTGGTGGACGGAAGGGATCATGAGGACATGTTCAAGTGTATGTGCAAGCAAATGCACAGCTAAAGAGCGGACATGGCCTGCCACCCCTCACTCACCACATCAGCACCGCGTCCCTGGGCAGCCCACAGCGGCGGCAGGTGTGGACGTAGGTCTTATCCTTCTCCACTTCTTCGGTTCTGATGTACTGCCAGCCGTAATTGCTGCCCAGCTGGTCGGCACACACCTTGGAGCCATCTTTCACCTCGCTTAAAGCGTCCAGCAGATGCCGCCGGCGTGATTGATCCGGAAAATAGTGGGCCATGAGTCGCACCTCGTGGCACTGACCATCGGTGGGCCTAACTAGAATGGAGAGCAGGAGGGTGGGCTGGGTCGGACAAGGGGGTTGGACGCCCCTGCACTACCAAACTTCACGGTAGCATGCATCGCCGGCAAGGCAAGAGCATGACCGTGGACCGCAGCCGGCAGCGCCGCCGGTTCACTGAGGGCAGCGATCCAGCAGCCCACTGCCACGCCCGATGGGGTCGAAGCAGACACCGAGAGCCGCAATTAGGAGCTGTGGCGAGCTGCGGAGCTCCCGCGTGACAAGCCGCGGGGCGGCACCGATGTCGCGGCAAGCCGCGGGGCGGCACCAGTGCCGGGGAGTCCCAGCACTACTGGCCACAGGCGCACCTGAAGGGCTTCCAGGCGCCCTTGTCATCACCATCGTCGCACCGGGCCAGCGCCGCCAGCAGCAGCAGGCTCGCTGCGAAAAGGCCGCGGCCCAGGGGAGCCGGTCGGCGGCTGTTTGAGTGCATCGCGGTGTTGCAACGCAGGAACGGAGCTGTCAGGGAGCGCTGAACGCCAGGGGAAAGAGAGTCATGGACCGGTTCCTCCAGAGGATCTGCCCGTCCGCTGTGGCCGCCCTTGGCCGCCACCTAGTCTAGCCTTGTTTAACAGCTTAGCGCCATCCCACTATAGTCTCAGTCTTCATGAGACTGAGAATATAATCAAAGCTCGTGAATGGTAAAAGCATGCGCCCGCCTCCCCCAAAATGTGGGAAAGAACAGGGTTTGAGGGTCATGACACTGGCAGTGCCATTGAACAGTTCAAGGGAAGTGCAAGTTGCTCAGCAGACTGTCGGAGTTGTTGGCTGCGGCTACCATGAAGTCGGGGTTCTTGTATTTGCGCAGTTCATGGCGGGGGTAGGCAGCGGGCGCTGGAACGGGGCAGGGGAGAGCATTGCACCGAAAACAGCTGCCATGCCAGGCAGGAACTTGGCATCCTCAGCACACGCCCAACCCAGCGGGCATGCAGCCGCTGCAGCCGCTGTTCGATGGTGGGCTGTTCACATACCGCCAACAAGTCTTCATTGCTGATCTGGCTGTAGCTGCTCCCAGCACGTGGCCGCCAGCGGCTGCGGCCCAGGATTGCCGCAGCTGCTTGCGTTGCACCAGCTCTAGCGTAGATCTAGCTGAGCTGGCCACCTGGCCAACCAGCCACCAGCAGCGTGTGGCCGATGACGTGTCAGCCACGGCGTGCTTGATTTAAAGACTGTCTTAAATGTATGTAAACTGTGCACCCCATGTCCATTACCGCCTGGCCTGCTTGACGCTGAGCCTTGCCAACCATATGGCCATCCGATTTGCGACACAATGGGCACAGCCGTTTGATAGCAACATAGTAATTCAAAAAAAAGAGCGGCGGGAGAGATGTTCAGGTTCTCTGGCACATGCATTAGGTGACAAGCAACATTGTGCATGCTGCGCGTCCATGTCATGCCTCGATGCTTGCTAAGACGGCAGCAGCCTCCTTGCTGTTGTTAATGCAGTACATGATCTGCGGGGCCAGATGTAGCAGGTTAACATATGTCTGTCAAACATGAACCGAGCAAGCCACGGCTGCCTCGTTGCAAGTGGATGCCCAGCATGCCAATCTGCTGACCAGCATCGCACGCGTCCATGACCAGGTCAGCAGCCCCACACAAAATGTGCCCCTCCCTGACTGCACTTCAACAGGAACGTTCCTGTTGAAGTTAGGTTACCCAGTCGCAAGCACAGCCCTGGGCCTTGCAGAATCCGCACCTGTTCTGCAGCATCACCGCTGCTCACACAGGCGTCTGCGTAGCGCAAATAGTTGGGTGCGGCGTGCTGCAAGGCCACTTGCATCAGCATGTCCTCCAGCACTCCCCCNACCAGCTGGTAGGCTGCGGGTCGGAGAGACAGGGGGGGCAACCGGAAATAAGACAGCTGGTTGGTGCGCGGCTGCATGAACAGCACAAACAGGGCCTGTCCAGCTCCACCCTCAAGCTGGTGCATGCAGGCTGGACATGGGGGCCGAGTCGGGCAATGGATTGCCTGGATGCAACTAAATAACCAAAGGCCGCCTCTCAATGTGGTGCGCATGTTCATCAGTGCTGGCCAGCGCCACCTGGTGCAGCGCCTCACCGTACTCAAACAGGCAGCACCAGGAGGGGTCGTTGTTGAGGGCAAACAGCGTAGCCTCGCGGTTGCCGGCGCACAGCAGCTGCCCTGCGGGAAAGCACCAGGGCGCAGGGGCGCAACACGGGGTGACAGGCAGGCTGAATGGCGCGACTTATCGAGCCCAGTGCCGCGGCCCGCACACCCCAAGCACTGCTTGGAGTTGCTCAAGTTGAACACGCGCCACTGGCGAACCGACCCACAACTGTTGCCCCGCTGGGGTGGGTGGTGTGAAGCAAGCTTCCAAGCAGACTCACATGCGAAGATGTTCAGGGAAACCTGCAGCTCGCTCTTGCCGCCCAGCTGGTCAAAGGGCGTGTCACAGAAGCGCTCCACGTACGGCAGGACGATGTCGCGGCACAGGCCCGGCTCGGCGGCGGGGCCACGGGTGAGGCCGGGCAGGGAGCACTGGTCGACCTGCTCGGTCTCCGCGTCAGGCTGTCGCAGCAGGAAGGTGGGAAGAATGGGCAAGAAGGTCAGGCTTGGCAGGGTGCAGTCGTCTGCCTGCTGGGGGCGGGGGCTCAGCGCTGGCAGGAGAAGCAAGCCGTGTCACTTGTGGACACTGCGGAATGACACACTTCATAGATCCGACCCTGCAGTGCCTACAAGGCTGTCGCACAACCGACCGTGCTACGCACAGGGCTGCAGGTTCCATTCACGACGTGCACTAGCTGTCCAACGTGGCGGTACCCCACGAGGGCGGGAGGCAGGAGTAGCGGCACCACGTCGCCTTGAGCCGAGAAGCTGCGGCTCACGTTTGGGGCGGAGAGGCAGGCTGTCTACAACGCTGCAGAGCGGTAGTGCTGTAGCGCGACGAACCCATTTGGGTAGCTTTACTGGGGCATGCCGCACACCCAAATGCAGCGGGCATGGCTGACCTCAGCAGCCCAGCATAGCCGATCACAACAGCCAGCTACTCGTGTGCAACCTGAACAGCGCCACCCACCGCAGGGTCTTGTCGTGCAGCCCGAGTCGGCGATAAACTTGAGCAAAGCGCTCGTCGCCTGGGCGGTTAGACGCCCAGGTGAACCACAGCTGCGCGGCAGGGGTGGCTTGGTGGGAGTGGGGCATGTGAGGCGGCGCATTTAGGCCAGGACTTAGGGCATCCGCTTCATGGCAGGCGCATGCTCTCAGCGTGACAACATGCGCTTCGAACTGTGAAGGGTGCGGGCGCACCCGACACGTTAAATCCGTCCGCTGCCAGGCGTGCAGCTGAGAGGCCGGACAGGGTAGCGCCCAGGGAGTGGCCGGTGATGAGCAGGTTGCGCTCGGTGCCAGCTCCGAAAGCTTCCAGCTGCGCCTCCAGCTCAGGAACAACCTCGTCCAGGTCATCCAACATGCCTGCATGAAAACAGCCGGATTGGTGTGTCACTCCCGGCTGCGGTCGAGTACTACTCGTAGTACGTAGTACGAAAAAATAGGAGACGCGGCACATGCTAGCTGGTGCTCAAACCCTCGCCACTCCCACACACCCACATACCGGAGTGCACGCCTACGGTCGTGCCAGCAAAGGTCGCCTCCGTGAGGTTCATCTGTACACACCAACAAGGACAGATGCATATGATGTTGAGCACAGCAAGGCACGCCCAGNCANTGGCAGGAGCCTAAGCCTGCCGGCATGCTGCAGCATGGCGCCACCCATGCAGCAACTGTGCCGGCCAGAACGCTGCGCCTGCGAGCGTCTCCCCAGGGCTGAATCCCTACCCAAGCGGCATGTCTACTGCCAACTGAGCAACGACAACCTACGCACTTCCTTACCTTTGCATCCTGAATATTGTCCACTAAGTCGTCTGGCTCGGTGCCGAACACCAGCAAGACAGAAGTGTTGGTTTGGATTATGCAGGGTCAAGCCGCTGCTGGGCTCCGACTTGACAGCAATCATTGGGTGGCACCAGTGGTTCCGATCGCCATTTACAAACGCCACTTGCTCAGCGCCAAAGGATTTGGCCAGCTCTGTGAATGGCGCCTGGAAGGCAGCGCATTGGCGTCTATGCAGTCCGCCGGCAGACTGGGAAACTCCCTCATCAGCAGAGGAGAATGACCTCACCTGCGCAACAAGTGATGGCCGCAGGCACCGGCACTTGCACTGCTTGCATCGTCCCGGGCCGTGGCAGCACTGGGTAGGCAAAGTGGGAAAGCACACCGGAGATGTAGGCTGGCCAGCGGGCGGCTGGTCGGATGCAGCAACGGCGGGAGTGAGGCGGTTTGCTGCCATGTGGCCTGCCAATGGTGTGTGGGAAGGGAGGAGGGGTTGATGATGTGTGTGTGGGAAGGGAGAAGGGTTCTCGCCAGGGGAAATAGTGCAATTCCCAAGTCAAGATGGCAACCCTGCCCAGCAAGCTGGACGTATGGGAAGCCCCCAGGAAAGATAGATCTAATCGATAGTGGTTCAATGAACCACGTATCAGCGATTAGACTGATAAGAACAGATACTACACTTGATCTTAGCCAAAAGGCCGAGAAAGGTATGCTTGACCGAGGTGGGCAGGATGGGTGTGTTGCAGGGTGGGGCCCCACATGCATGCTCCAGATTACGGGCATGCCCCTGGTGCATGTAGGGGGATATGTTCTTTTCTGAGCCCCTTGCAACCCCGTGGGGCCTGGTATATTGTTCCCTGACATCTAGCATGGCTGTGCAAGGCAGCAGAGAGGCGGGAAAGCCGTGCAAGGCCCTTCCCGCCATCACCCCTTGCCCGGCGGCGGGCGCTGGCAGGCCCTCAAACGACTTGCAGAGGCCTCTGGAGCTGGTAGAGAGCGGCGATGGGGGCGGCAGCGTCGGAGAGGGCCGCCGGCCGGAGGTCCGGGTGGGCAGGCGGCAGCGGCCTCCCTGGGGGGTGTTTATGTGCAAGTATCACGCGCCACATCTCGATGCGACGGGCGTTGGGCGCCCCGCCGCCGCTGTTTCCCAGTCTGCCTCGCCGCCGCCGCCGCTGGTGCCGGCTGCAGTGCCAACATTCAACATGATGCCGCACCGCTGCTGGTGCATGTGCACGCTCCTGCGCATGTGCTGACTGGCGCATGCATTGTCGCACGTCTGCCCTGGTTGGGGCAGGGTTGCTTGCCCATAATGCGGCGTTGCAGCTGTTTCGGCAGCCACAGCGGGGCCGAGCACAGCCGCAACACGGCAGCCGATGCACAGAGCGCTCTTCAGCCCTTCAGCACGCATAGCCAGCCACTTGGCTGCAGTGCACTGGCCCGGTCGCGGGCACAGGTTGCAGGCAAATACATGCGGCTGGAGGTTATATTGACACAGGCACAGGCGCAGGCGTGCTGTGTCACTGCTTGTAGCGTCAGCCACGGGTGCAACAATGGTGGTGCGTTCACTCTTGCCTCTATCGCTGCAGCTCTGTTGCCGTGTAGCGAGCATGGTGTTATTGGCTATTTGTAACTAAGAGGTACAGAACGACTGGTAGGGGCAAGTTATTTGCAGGCTTCAAGCTCTTGTGCCGCTCAGCTCACTCTCAGCTGCCGGCCGGCAGGGTCACGGCTGGCTGGCGCCCGCTTGCGAGGGCTGCTGGCTGAGGCTCAGCCGTGCTCCGGCGGGCAGCGGCCGCTGGTCAGTCATCACATAGTCAGCTGGGTCCAGGCACCTGCAACAACAGGAGGGGCAGGGAGATGGGGCCGGATGTGAGGGGCAGGCAGAGGCATGGTCAGGGCAGCTAGGGAGGTGGCCAGGCAGCAGCAGTGTTTCTGAGGGGATGCGCAAGGCATGCATGCTTGGAGCATGTGCGGCAGCTGGTGCAGGCAGCCATGTGTGGTGCACCCCTCACCTGCCGCAGCAGAGGCTGTCAAAGATCCAGCTCTGGTGGTACATCGGCCGCCCTGGGTATCGCTTCTGAGCAGGGTGTGGCAGCAGTGGGAGGCAGGAGTGGGAGGCTTGCTGAGTCTGAGGGCAAGGCTGAAGCATACAGCTACAAGGCAACAATCTCAGCACATCCTGTGCGCCGCAGAATGTGTAGCACCAATCCAGCAGAAGCACAGCCACACGTGCATGCCAGCAGCAACTCTCTACCCATTCCAGCCCACACACCCACCTGCGCCATTTTGAGCGCCGCCCGCGCCTCCTGGAGGCCTTGCGCCAGGCACACCATCAGGGTGGCCCCTTCTGGGGAAGGGGAGGGGGAGGCCGCGCCCCTGCTGCCGCCGCCCTCACCCTGCCCTAGCGCTCGCGCCAGACTGCCTCCCTCTGCAGCCACCATCTGAGACACCAGGGCCGCCTTGCTGGCGCCGCCTGTGCTGCTGGGGCGGACGCTGAGCGAGCCAGCGGGAGGCATGGTCAGGAAGATGCGGCGGCCGGTGAAGAGGCCGGGGCCGCCGCCGCCGCCCGGTGCGTGTCGCTGGCGTGCAGCTGCCGGCACAAAAATGCTGCCGTTCAGGTCTGCCAGGCCCTGCGCAGAAACATACAGACTTTGATGTTTTGTGAGCAGCACCTAGTGTATGTGCAGGCACGGCACATGGCTGGCTCCAGACCAAGGCGGCAGCTTACTGGGCACAATCTGCCAATGCCTCTTATGCACAACACGCTCCAGCCTCCTGCCTGCACAGCGCAGCAACGCACACAAACGTGCCCAGCACCGTAGATAAAGCTAGAGTCCCTCACTCACCCGCGCCTCATACTGGCGCTCCGCCAGCCACTGCCCCGCCTCCAGGCAGGCGTCCACCCAGCCGTGGCTGACCACCCAGCAGCCGTGTGCCAGGGCAAGCAGGTACTGTATGCTGCGTCAGGGAAGAAAAGTGGCACAAGAATGGCGTCAAGCTGTGATTGTGCAAGCACGGCTGCTCTGCACGCATTCACAAACCAGCTGATCGGGCACACAGGCCCACCTGCGCTGTTTGACGCAGCCGCGGTCGTCCACAGGGACCAGCACATGGGTGGTGCGCCTGAGTGCCAGGAAGACAGTTGGATGCCAGCTCAGTCACAGAGTGGTATGCGCCAGGCCATTACAGCACACATGGCAGGTGACAACGCAGCGGCAACAGCAAGCCTGGAAACATAGAGCATCTCTGGCCCGCATCCCTGGTGGCTCGCAGCTCGCACCTACACCACCCCACATACGCCTGTGCCCCCTCCACTCACTCTGTGACCTGCTCCTCCAAGGTGAGGCCGCCCAGCCTCGCCCGCAGCGTCAGCAGCTTCTGCTGGATGTCGCCGGTCAGCCCGCTGACCGCAATGCAGCGGCGGCAGCTGCCCCCAGGAGTGCCCGCTGCCGCCATTGCCGCCTCTGCCTGGGCCTCGCTGCCCTCCAGCTGCTCCTCTGGTTCTGGAGAGGAGGGCCACGCTGCCTGTGAGGGCGTGGCGCCTGCAAACAGGTTGGCAAAGCCCACTGCCCCAGGCTCGCTGGCTGCTGGCACCGCCACCGCTGCGCCTGCTATGCCGGGAAGTGGGCCAGCGCCTTCGCTGCTCTGCGAGAACAGCCCAGGGTCCTGCAGCGCGCTCTTGCCGCGGCCCGAGCCACGTGCCGTGGGCGGCAGCCCAAACAAGCCAGGATCCTGCAGCACCTTGCCGCTGGCGCGTCGCTGGCCTGGCACTGCTGGCTGCTGCTGCTGCATCTGGGGCTGTTCCGCTGCCGCCTCAGCCTCCCAGCCACCTGCCAGCGGCAGCTGGCTGGCCGGCACAAAACCGCTCTCAGCGGCGGCGGCGTTGTGCCTGCTGGTGGGCTGCAGCGGCAGGGCAGCCACGCCGCTGCCACCCTGCTGCGCTGCTGCTGTTGCTGGCTTGTCCTGCAGCATCGAGAACAGAGCGCCTGCCGCATCCTGTGTGGATGGCACAATGTCCATCGCCCACTCCCGTCCTCCGTCCGCTGCTACATGTGGCTCCGCAACTGCTGCTGTGCCTGCTGCTGTTGCGACCACGGCCGCATGCGGCTGGGCTGCCTCCTCTTCCTCTTCCGACCTTGCACGCCGCCGCCGCCGCTGCTGCATCGACGGGCGGTCGTGCAGCCGCGGCCGGCGCACCAGTGGCTGCTGCTGCTGCTGCTGCTGCTGGGGTGCGGGCTGGTGCTCTAGCTGGACCGCCTGTCCATCTGCGCCAGCTGTCCTCCCTGCATCATCTCCTGCCTCAGTGTCGCTGGTCGGCAGGCCGCCCAGGCTGCTGGCTGCCTCCTTGCGCTTCCGCGCAAACTGCTGCTGTGCTGCCGCCTCCGCTGCCTGCTGCTGCCCACGGTGCTGATCAGGCTCCCTTGCCGCACCAGCCTGGTGCAGCCAGTCAGGCATCTGCTGCTCCGAGCCCTCAGGCAGCCGCGCCAGCTGTGGCTGCTTCGCAGGCTCTTGATGAAACCTGGGTGGCGGTACCAGCGGCCGCTTGCGGGCGGTCGATGGCTTGGCCTGCTGCTTTGGCTGCTGCGGCTGCTGGGGTGCCTGCGGGCGGGCTGCCGGCCGTGGGCGCTGTGGAGCGGCATGGGGCAGTTTGCCATCATCTGCGGTTGCCTCTGTGTTGGACACAAACATGTATGGGTCGGCCGCAGATGGGCTGGGAGCCAGCTTGGGCTGAGGTGCTGCCGCTGCCTCAGGCGCTGCGGCCGCGGCTACTGGGGGCTGTGGAGACACCGCCGGTGCTGGTGCCGCTGCCGCCGGTGCTGCTGCGGAGGATGGCGCTGCTGCCGCCGCCGTCTGTGCTGCTCCCGCTGCCTCACGTGCATTGGCCACTTGAGCGCCAGGCTGCCGGACATTGCTGGCCACACCCGGCGGAGCCGCAGGAGCAGGCGAGGCTGCTGCTGGGCTGCTGACGTCGTCCTGGCCACCGCTGTGCTGGCTCTCACTCTGCGCGCCTTCGCTGCCGCTGCTGAGCTGGTACTCATCGCCGCTGCTGCTAGTGCCGCTGCTGTGTTGGCTGGGGCTGCCGTTGGCCTGCTGCTGCCGCTCGTACTCGGCTTCAGCTGCATCGTACTCCTCCTGAAAAGCAGATGAGAGAACAGAATACGCCAAAGTGATTACATGCCTTGCAGCATGCCCCCTGCTTGCCAGCAAGCTGACGCACTGGCACCTCTTTTGGCACCAAGCGGCAGCTAATTTCACCCCACACAGCAGCCCTCCACCCTTTGGCTGCAGGCGACGGTACCCACCTGCAGCAACAGGCTCCACTGCTCCTCATCCAGGTCTTGCGTGGCCACCTCCCCATCCAGGTACTCGATGCGGTGCTTGCCCTGCAAAAACCAAGTCAGACGCAGGTGAAAGCTTCAGCAAACGAAACTGGGCGGCAGGAAGAGCCTCCCAGGCTGGGAGGCAACACTGGCGCCGGACATCGCAACCACACCGCAGAAAACTCGGGAAAAAACGGCCCATCTAGGTGCCACCAAAACAATACAGCATGCCTACCTCGGGTAGCACCTCCACCACGATGCCCACGTACGGCACCAGCTGCCCGTCTACCTGCCACATGACCTCCACTGCATCGCCCTCCCCCGCTGCGGTCTTTTTGGGCCGCCCCGCCTCCTGCTGCGCCTGCTGCTGCACCTGCTGCGCTGCAGGCCGCTGCTGCGCTGGCGTGACAATGCACTTTGCAGCTGTGTCAGCGGGCTGCCCCAGCCGGCTGCTGCCAGGCACAGCGCGGCCTGAGCCGCCGTTGCGCCGCTTACGCCCTGCCAGTTGGGACGGACAGAAGCAGCACAAGCGGCCTCAGCCTGTGCACATCAAATGAGAAGCAAACTTTGCTGCGCAAAAATCGGATGGGGCACAAGCTGGCTGTGCTGCTCAACAACAGACCAAGGCCAAAGCTCCAGCACTACCGTAACGGCAGGGCAAGCCTTACCTGACATGCGGCGGCCGCCCTCCTCCTCCAGCTCTTCAGCATGCACCTCCTGCAGGGCCCGCTGCTGCCGCTGCGCAGTCTGCANGCTCGCCCAGCTGGCGCTTGCGGTCCGCCTGCTGCTGTGCCTGCTGCCGCTCACCACGCTGCTGTTGCCCATCCTGCTGCTGCGCCTGCTGGGGTGGCGGCTGTGCCTCCGCCACCCTAACCTGCTGCTGCGGGGCGGCCCGGCAAATCTCAGCTGCGCCCGCTGCTGGCACTCCAGGGGAAGCTGCCGCTGCTGCACTTGCAGGTTTTGGCGGGGAAGGCAGCCAGCCACACTCTTCGGTGTCTGGCACAATGATCACGTCCTGCTCCTCAACGCCGGCTGCCTGGTGCTGCTGCACCTGCTGCTGCGGTTGCTGATCCTGGGCCGCTGCACCAGCCAGCCCAGCCGCATCAATTTGCACTGCGTCCTCGGCTGCCGCCACCGCTCCTGCCTGCTGCTGCGGCTGCCGCCCAGAGCCGCCCAGGCAAGGCAACTCGTCGCACAGCCGGATGGCCTCCTGCAGCAGCGCCACCTCAGCCTCCAGGGCGGCAACGGTCTCAGCAGTGACCTCCCCCAGGGGCGCTGCCAGCATCTGCGGCAAGAGCGGGAGGGCAGGCCTTGCTTGCCTTGCACAGCCAGTTGGATGGCGGACTGTCGTACTGTCGCACCACCTGCCAACCAAACAGCGCAGCTAGCAGTGCTGGATGCACTGGGAGCATAGGCATTGGGAGAAGCTGCAGCAGCCAACGAAAGCGGCAGCACCCACCTGCTCCTCCCAGTCAGAGTCGTAGAGGACAGGCACAGGGCTCGGTGGCACCTCCGCAGCTGGCACCCCACTATCTGCTGCCGCCGCCGCTTGCTGTGGAGCACCCTGGCCTGCTGCCCCCTGGCCTGCTACTGCTGCTGTGGTGGCTGCTGCTGCGTCGTGAGCCGCCGCTGCTGCTCCAGCGTCTGCTGCTGCTGGTAAAGCAGCGGGCAGCGCTGCGGGCAGCTGCTGCTGCTTCTGATGCGCTTCTGCAGCTGCCGCTGGCGGCGCCGCCTTCTTGCGGCCCCACAGGCTCTGAGGCTGCCGCTCGTGCCAGCCCTCCCCCTGCTGCTGCTGCTGCTGCTGCTGCTGCTGCTGCTGCTGCTGCTGCTGCTCAGCAGGAGGCTGTTGCACCGCCTGCTGCTCTGGGTCCTGGCCTGCATGAGCCCGGCCGCCTTCCTCCTGCTCAGGCACAGAGCGCCCGCGGCGCTTGCGCTTGCCAGCGCTGCCGCCAGCCTCGCCATGGCTGGCTGGCCGCCCAGCCGCCGCCGCAGGGCCCGCACTGCCAGGCCTTGAGAGCCCACCTGCCACCGCCACCGATGGCTGCGCGCTGGCACGCCGCTGGCGCAGGCGCGCCTCTGCCTCCCGCCCACGTTGCACCTCAGCTGTGAGCCCGGCTGCGTGCACCAGCGCATTGTTCACTGTATAGCTGGTTTTCAGGTCGTTCTTCCAGCCGGGCTTGTGGCACACCGGGCACTCGCTCTTGGAGATGCCGGGGCCCTCGAGCGTGGCGATCACGCACTCCCTACATTGACGGGGCGGCAGGTGCAGAGGCGAGGTGGTTTGAATGCAACAGCGCGGCGCGCCACGGCTGGCCTGCCCGCCGCTGGGCCCCTCGCAGAGCCAACGCTCACCGGCAGAAGTAGTGGCCGCAGGTGGTGGGGAAGCACACCGCGTCGCAGAACGTGTGGGAGCTGCAGGGCAGGGAGGCACAGGCGGTGAGTGCAAGGGGCAGCACCCAGCTGCCGCCGCCTGCCGCTGGCTGCCGCCCGCGCCCGGCGGCGCCACTGGAGAGACTACCGCCCGCCCGGCGCCCTTCTCACCACAGGCTGCATTGAAAGGCCTGCAAGAGCCGCTCCAGCGGGTCGCTGGAGGCCTCCATCGCGCCGGGCCCTCTCTCCCCGCCGCCCAGCGCTGCTTCAGGAGGCTCGGGGCATTGCAAACGACATCTCTAGGTCCCGCAGAACATCCCAAATCGGAGCACAAGCCGCAGGCGGCCCGCAGGAGGCGGCATTTGACTCCGCAAATGAGGTGGCGTCGACTGGGCTCTAGCAGACGCCGATCACATGCGCTGCAGTGCCTTGCGCTCGTTGGGATCATCTCACCAGGCTTTCAAGCCCTCTGGGTCCCTGCGCTTGCGCTGGAACGAGCGTCTGTCGGCTGCAGCGCCTCCCTCGCACCGCACACATCTTACAAGAAGTCAGCAGCATATGCGATCGATGGGGGAGAGCGCGGGCGCGCAGGCGGCGGTGGCCTGCAGCCTGACGCTGGCGGCAGGCGCCTGCCGCCCCGGTGATACGGTGACCGCGCTCCTGCAGGTCTCCTGCTCGCAGCCCGAGAGCGTGGAGCTGCAGGTGTGTATGTGAAGCAGCTGCTGTGCAACATAAATCGGCTGCGCAGTTTGGCGCCCTGGCCGAGGCAGCGTTCGCTGGCCAGATCCAGTGCACACCGCCAACCGAACCGCAGTGCGCAACTGAACCCGCACCTGCCGGCCCTCACGTCCACCCTGCTTGTCCAGGAGGTAGAGATTGAGTTTGCAGGCATTGAGCGGGTGGATGCCTCATGGGTGATGCCCACGTACCGCCGCAGCACGCCGCCCATCAACAGCGACAAGCGCAAGGTGGGGACACCTGCTCAAGCTCAACTGGCCCTTCTTTTGGGCGTGCTGCTGCTTGCCCAGCGTGCTTGTGCAGCAAGGTTGCAGCCAAGTGGGACTTAGACGCACCTTTCTGCTGCGGTTTGGCCGCTCCTGTTCCATCTGCCGCAGGTGCAGCGGTACGTGGTGCAGTCGCGGCTGCAGGCGGCGACGCAGGGCACGTTCAGTGACCTCAGCCTGCGGCGGTTTGTGGTCAGGTGAGGCAAAGCCCTTCAGGCTGTGTGTTGGTGCCTACAGCTACTCATTGACTGAATTCATTTGCAAGTACAAACACCCACTTTCTGACCCTTTGCTGTTGCAGGTTCACGCTGCCCGCCTGGCTGCCGCCGACCTTCCGAGGCACAGCAGCGCGCTACGTGTACTACCTGCAGGCGACCATCAAATACACGGCAGCAGCAGACAGCGCAGTGGGCTCAGCAGCAGCAGCAGAAGCAGCAGCAGGCGTCCTGAGCGTGTCCAGCCGTGCGCCGCTGCACATCTGGCCGGCCCGGCCGCAGCAACTCGAGTCGGCGGCATTGGAGCGCTCGCTGTCACTGATGGCCACGCCCGGCGGCGGGACTGCGGCAGCCACGGCGGCAGCGCTGCCGGCGGCGGATGGCAGCCTGCTGTCGCCTCCGGTGCAGTCGGAAGACATGCCCATCAAATGCTGGGAGGTTGGGCCTGGCACGGCAGTTCAGGATGCAGTGGCTCACATCATCAAGCTTGCCTCGCAACCGCCGCAGCAGCACCGGCCGCACAGCCCGGCGCGGCTGTCGCGCGGCGCGCCCAACGGCCGGCTACCCAGCGGCAGCGACACCGGCAGGGCAGGCAGCGTGGCTGGGACGGTGGATGACAGCCGCAGCGAGATCAGCCATGAGCCTGAGGAGGTAGAAGTGGAGCCTGGGGCCGGCAGCTTTGGGCCAGCCGCCTCAGCAGCCGCAGCAGGCATGCCGCCGCTGGCACCGCAGCAGCACGACCAGCAGCTGGCGCCCGAGCAGCAGCAGCAGCAGCAGCAGGGGATGAGCAGCGGGGCCAGCTCGCCTCGCAGCCTGCTCGCGGCACGGCGGCCGTCGCTGCAGCGGCCAGGGCAGGAGGCGGCGGCGACTGGTGGCGCAGCCCGCTCGCCCTCGCTTGCTCCGCTGGACAGCGGCTCGACGCTGCGTAGCTATGCACTGCGGTGAGCATGTGAAGGGCAGGCGTATTGTTTAACTGCATAGCTGCGTTGCATGTTGAACCAGTCCGTACCTGCGGTTGGAGTGACCTGCAGCTAGAACAACAATGCAGCCTCACCCCTCTGGCGTCCACCTGCCCCTCGGCGCCTGCAGGATAGGGGACCAGCCGCTGGTGCGGGTCAGCCTGCACCCCCCGCTGGAAGGCAGCCTGCAGCCCGGCTCCACCCTGGCTGGCACGCTGGACTTCTCTCAGGCTGTGCCAGCTGATGGCGGCCAGGCGGGGNCGGGGCCCACGCCACGCTGCATGCAGGTGCGCTGTGGTTTGGGGTTGGGGTGGGGTGGTTCATTCCCAGCTTCTGGCTGGAGTGACGTTGGCAAGGTCCTTGCAATTCAGCCTCAGTTTGTGCGCCAATGCTCCTTGCTGGCCTCCCACAGGTGCTCATTCTGTTGMAGACTGAGGAGAGTGTGGAGCAGCRGTGGCGGCGGCAGGTGAGGCATGGCAGCTGCACAAAGGGTGCTGGGCGGGCGCACGCCTTTGACCCCGCATGAGAGGACCGCGTGTGTACATAGCCCATGGCCCTGCCCTGCACCTGTCATGTGCGCCATCTGTACGTAGCCATGGCCCTGCCCTGCACCTGTCATGCGCGCCATCTGCACGTAGCCATGACCCTGCCSTGCACCTATCATCTGCTTTCCTCCCCTCACTCCACGGCCAGGTGGCGGGCGGCGGCGGCGTGATCCGGCGGGTGCACGACGAGCACCTGGAACTGACTGGCGACACCGGCTGCACCCATTTCCTGTTCACAATACCGCCGGATGCGCCGCCCAGCTTCCAGACGCCGCTGCTGCACCTGCGCTGGCTGCTGCGCTTCCAGTTCACGGCGGCGCTGCCGCCGCAGGGCGGCAAGGCGGCGGCCGACTGGAGCCCGCTGCAGGGCAAGCTGGAGCAGCTCACCTGGGCACTGCCCGTCACTGTGCTGCCGCCCTCAGCATGAAATGCTCTGCTGTTGGCTGTGGTGCAGTGTAATGTCGGCACAGATGGCGTCCAGCAGACGGTCGGCATGGATGTGGCACTGGGAGCGCAGCGGCAGGCAACATTGACGCGTGTTTCGGCCTTGGAGCTCCTTTATTTGCTCCAACGCGGCCATGTCCGCTCCAGCAGCCCGCTGTGTCGAGGAGAGGGTGCTGGAGGTGGTGGCTGCGGTGACGGCCGGCGCGCCCGCTCCACCAGTCAGCGCCCCTACCAGCCCAACGGCCGCCATCGCCTTCTGGGCCGCCCTTGAAGAGACGACGGGCGAGGCTCCCCGCCCCGCCTCGCGCCTGCCGTCCCTTGCCCGCTCGAAGTGAGCGCTCCAGCTGAATAGAACGTGTCTCGATGGAGGGCGCCGATCTGCCTCACTCCACACCAGACCGCTGCCACCGCCAGCGCCGCCGCCGCCGCCGACTGCGCCCGTGCCTCGCCGCACCCCGCTCGCAGGTCGGTGTGCGTGGCCGCCGTGGCGTTGCAAGATGCGCTGCCGCATTCCAAGCCAAGCAGCAGGCCGGGAGTCCTGGAGAGGCAGGCCAGCAAGAGCTCCTGCACGCTGCCATCCCTCACACGGCAGACTAGCAGGGTGACTGCTGTGCATGGGGTAAGCGGCAGGCCGTGGCAGTATGCCCGCACGGCCAGCATGTTTGTGCTGCCAGACCGCGGCGCAGGTGGGGCCCTGCAGTGCACCGGCAGTTCCACGCTGCAGGGCGTGGACAGCAGGTGCAGCAGCAGCCCACGAGAGCAGCACCCAGAGCCTGCGGCGGCATGCGGCGCACAGGCGCTGGCCCTGGGAGACGAAGAGCCTTTGGTGTCACCAGCCAATGTCTGCGGTGACAGCGGTGCCAGCAGCCCTGCAGCAGCCACTACCACACTTGAGACCCGGAAAGAGGAAGAGACTGAGCCGGCGGGTGCTGGGTTGACGGCGCGCTGCCGCGCCGCGGCTGGCACATGGGGCAGCCTCCAGGACTTTAGCGCGCTTCGTGTGGTGGCCCAGGGCGGACGCAGCACGGTGTGGGAGGCGCTGCCCAAGGCCCCGGGCCAGCGCGAACTGCCGGGTGGGTGCTGGCATGGCCTGTGTTCAGGGCGGGTGGTGGCCAAATGGGAGGATGGCATCATCGCCCTGCCTGCGCCACCACGTGCCCTGAGCTTCCAAAGTAACCATGCGCTCCGTGCCTCACCCATCCCACACTCCCCCACCCCGGGCAGTGGCGCTCAAGGCCTACCACAAGGCGGCACTGGGACGCACTGCACTGCGCCGCTTGGAGCTGGAGCAGCGCATCCTGCAGACCGTGCGGCACCCCCACATCATTAGAGGTGAGCGGGGTTCAACGTGCAACCTGCGCAGCATGTGGCTGGCGGCATCAAGCTGCCCAGCAGACATGAGCACTGCTCATTTCTGCTGCTGCTAGCCATGCCCATCACACCATCCTGCACCCCGCAGGCTTCGGCGCGTTTGAGGAGGACGGCCACGTGTTCCTGGCCATGGAGTTTGCGGGCGGCCGCTCCGTGGCGCAGTTCATCGCCTACTGGCAGCGGCGCAACAGGCAGGACTTTGAGGGCGGCAGCACGACCACGGTGGTGCCTGAAGAGGAGTCGGTTTGCCTGGTGCTGGCCCCCCTGCTGGACGCCCTCTGCTTCCTCCACGCCCGCGGCATCGTGCACCGGGTGAGTGGGTGGCGGTGGTGTTGCATTATGCGTTGCAGCGCTGGGTTGGCAATTCAGCATTGATGCTGCCTTGGTGGCCAGGCCATCAACACTGAAACAGAGTTGCTGTGGCATGCGTTGCAGCGGGTGATCTCAGATCTTGGCCCTCAGCATGTCCCCATCGCAGGACGTCAAGCCAGCCAATGCGGTGTTCACCCGCGACGGCTCCATCCGCCTCATCGACTTCAGCCTGTCGCTGGACAAGCCCTCGGACACGGATGGGCCCTGCTGCCAGGTGGGGCGTGGGCAGCGCTTTTTCTTGGCAAGTTGCGGCTGCTACAGCGGCTGCCATCCGTCAGTGAGCTGTGCTGCCCTGCTTACGCCGTGCCTATCTGCCTTTTCGCGCCCTTGTACAGATCGGCACGCGGCACTACATGGCTCCGGAGCTGTTTGCAGGCGGCGAGGTCCCCTCCCTTGACCTGGTGGATCGCACCGACTGCTGGTGGGTGCCGCGCACCGACCGAAATCGAGGGCCTGGCCTTGCACATTATGATTGACAGCTCAGCTGTGGCCCCACACCATGCTACACCGACCATTGAGCCGCAGCAGTTTCGACATGCTCGCAACCCCACTGCCTTGCTCCGCAGGGCGCTGGGCGTGATGGCCTTCCAGCTGCTGACCGCCGAGCCGCCCTACAGCCACGATGTGCCCGCCTGCCTGGCCAGCATGGTCCTGGAGGAACCGGTGCCGCTGCGCCCGCTGAGCCTGATGGGCACATCTGCGCCGGCAGTCGACTTCGTTTTTGCTGCTCTTCAGAAGCACCCGGCGCAGCGGCCCACGGCGGCGGCCCTGAGGGAGCACCCCTGTATCGTGCAGCATGCTGGGGCGGCAAGTGCTTGACGACGCCGCACAGCCCACTTGCACAACTGCAACTGATGCTACCTACTACTGTCTTTTCGAGCCCTTCGTACCACACCGCGTCACCTTGATAACCGCACCAACCTCGCTTGATTGTAACCTTGCGCATGCCTCTGTGATTGTCTACCACTGCCAAGCTCTGTGCTGTCCTTCCCTGCTCCCCGTGATGTTGTTTGCTAAGATGCTGCAGTGCTGATTTGGTCCAAGTGTTATAACTCTTTGATGCAAGTCTTGTAATGTAAACGAATGTGATGGTAAAGAGTGCCAAAGCAAGCTCCTGGTTGCTGCTTTCATGCATTCATCCAGTGTTGGCTCCTGCGGCTGCCCCCGCTCTACTCTGCGGCTGCCCCTGCTGCTGCACCACATTCCCGCCGAGGTGCTGCGCTGCATCGCCCTCTGGCACCGATGGTAGTTGCTGCTGCGCTGCGGCAGCACCCTCTGGCGCCAGCGGCAGCTGCAAGGGTGCCTCATGCGGGCTGCTGCTGCTGGGGCCCAGCTCAAGCGAGGCTGAGGACGAGGCATCTCTGTGCAGCGCCCGCACCTCCTCTACCGCACGCCTGCGCAAGGCCGAGAAAAGTACAGGAGTGAGAGGGAGATGGTTTGCAGGGTGATTGTTGCTCCTCGGTCTGGCTTCCAGAGCTTGCACTAACAGCCCCGCAAGCCTCCACACCAGCCGCCAGCAGGACACACACGACACATGACACCATATTAACACAAAGGCCCTCCACCCAAGAAGCCAAAGTCACCCACCGCTGCTCTTCAGTCATGCTGGGCGTGGCGAGCAGCAGCTGGCCGGCGTGGGTGGCTGTGGGGAAGGCTGTGCGCTTCATCATGATGTGCTGCAGCCGGCTGGCTAGCTGGCCGTACACGCGCATGAAGTCCAGGCTGCTGCCTGCACAGTTAGAGAATGCAACACAAAGGAAGCGTAGAGTTGGGAGAGCAAAAGCTGGGCTTGATGTGCGGTGAGGGTATGAGGTTGCAGGACTCTACGGCTGCACGGTACATGGCAACAAAGCGATAGCATGGCCGCCGACCCACCTGCGTCCTTCTCAATCTGGCACACGTGCACCCCGGGCAGCACTTCGAAGAGGTGGGCCTGTGGGCAGCGGAAGTCTGGAAATGCTGTTCAACTGTGCACGGCGAATGAAAGATTGGCAGTGCCCACACAAGCAGCTTGCACCTGGCTGCATAAGAGTAGTGACATGCACATGCGGGCATGCTCCACAGGCTCACCAAAAGCCGCATGCTGCGGCTTGCACCAACAGGCACGGACAGGACGGTCCTGCGTGTGGAAAACAGCAGCTTGAAACCAGGGTGAACGCTTCGCCTCATTTCATTGATCCCAAACACTTGTGCAAACCAGGCAAATGACACAGCGCTTCCATGCACCCTCTGTCCTCACCGCTTGTTTCCGCGCCGCTGCACGCTGCCGCCCAGTGCCGCCACCGTGCTCTCTAGTGCATCAAGAATCTCTCCCGGCGGCAGCCGGCTGCTGAACTGCACGTGCCTTGAAGTGGATTGCTCCTCCTCGAAAATGGCTCCCACCTGGGCAGGAGTGGGTGGAGAGTGTTTGTGAACTCTTGTGGGCTGCTAGGCATCATGACACGGGGTGGCCCCATCCCTCCACAAGTCCCTGGGTACACTACAACAGGGCAGCGCCTCCCCTCCCTTGCAGCCCCCTTTCCGAAGCAGCCCTCACATTGAACGAGCCGGCAATGAGCTCAAAGGCGTTGACCCGCAGCCGGCCGCCGGCTTCCCGCTCCTCTCGCCGCCGCGCTGCTGCCGCCTGCGCGCCCACATCGCCTGCTCGCCCGGGAGCCTGCGGGGACACAGTGCCCGGGGTGCTTGTTTTGTGCGAGGGCAGCGCGTGGACACAGGGGCTGGCAATGCATGGTTCCGGGATGACGTGGCATGGCGGGGCGGCTGCTGATGGGACCATGTACATCGGCACCCCACCAGCCAACAAGCAAGCGAGCGTTCAGCCGCACCTTTTTGGAGATGATGGCTGCTAGGATGTGTGTAAGGTCGGCGTACCAAGCGTGGAACTGGGCTGCAGGCGGAGGCCGAGGGTGTGGGCAGCATGACGCAACAGGGCTGAGCATTGCGCCACGTCTTTAGCGAGCCTTCAGAACTTGCACGCAGCAAGCAACGTGCCGATGTGCAATCAACGAAGGTGAACGACGGTGCGGGAGGAGGCAAAAGAAGCACACAGAATGGATGTCACCCTATACCTGTGTTGCCCCGCACTTTCTGCAGGTCTGCCACGTGCGTGCCCGGCAGCACCTCCCACAGCTCAACCAGCACCTGCAATGGGTTGTGCAGGAGCTAGAGAAGCTGTTTGTGCCCCTGATACTTCGGCCAGCAAGTTGCAGCAAAACAAGCGGATCACAGTGAGGCAGGCTGCTCTTGAAGCTGCAAAGTGAGAAAGCAAGCGAAGCTAGCAAGCATGCCGCACCTGCATGGTGCCGGACCGCGGCTGCGGGATGTACAGCCGCATCCTGCACGCAGCAAGAGCAGATGGTAGCAGCACAGCTCTGCAAGTGGGCAGAACAGCGCCGCAGGGCAGCAGCAGGCTGCCCTGCTCCCGCCAAGCTCCCAAGCCAAGCTGTGCAAGCCGGGCGCACGTGCGCACTCCCCAGGCTAGCACCCTTCCCACTTCACACTGAGTACAAAGCCCTGCCCACCTGCCCTCCTCTTGTCGCTCTACACGCCCGCCCGACCCCACTGCCGCACTTTCAATGCTGGCCAGCACTGTGTCCAGCGGCGCTTTGGTGGAGAAGCGGGTGTGGCGGGTCACCACGTCGTCACGAGCCTGGGGGTTAGGGTGCGCAGCAGGGTGGAAATATGAGACGGAGCAACCCACATAAAGTCGCCCTTGCCACGTGACTGATGGCATGCACACGTTGGTGAGCAGGTGCCTCCCCTGAGCAGCAATAAGACCGGTAGGCTTGCCACATCGCAGCAGTCACACGACTCGCAAGGGCAGCAGCCCCACCTCGAACAGCGCTGAAATGTCGAGACCGCTTTTGATGAGCTCAAAGGCGTTGATGCGGCGGTCCGAGCGGGGCGAGGCAGGTGTGCCCGGGCGCCGCTGCTGGTGGCAGGGCAGGGTGGGAGGACAGAAAATNGGCAACGCTGGGCGTGGGGGAGCTAACTGCTTGCAAGAATGCAGCAGCAGCAGCAGCAGCTGCTGCAGCAGCTGCACATCCCAGATGCGCAGTGCCAGCGAAGCAACACCTACAGCACATCAACCGCCACAGCAGGATCCTTGACACATCTTTCACAACCCCTCCCTCACCTGGCTGGCGCTGCCAGCCGAGCTGCTGCGCTGAATCTCCTCGGGCTGAACGTCCTCGGCTGCCAGGATGTCATCCGCCTGCAGGAGGGGTGAAGCACGAACCGTCGGGCGCGCCGTTGCACACCCAAGACAAGGTAGCATCGCACGCTGCGTAGGCTCTGGCCGCCTCATGCCAGGAGAGGGTGCATGGCAAGTGGGCCCTTGCAACGAGATCCCTCATGGCGGATACGCAACCCCCACCATCCCGCACTCACCGCCGCTGTGTCTGCTGCTAATGGAGGTAGCGACATGCCGCTGTGACGCGCCAAGCCCGTGCGCATCCAGGGGTGGTGCCACAGCTGCTCTGCCGTGGGCCTGCGGGGGCGCACAGCGCAGGCCAGGGCCGCTGCCAACACTCCTCAAAAACTGAAGATGCAACTGTTGCCGGGGACGATCAAAATGTAGCAGCAAGACGGCGGTTCCTGCTCACTCTCCAATGGCACGGTGCAATCACCTGCCAGTTGGGTCGGGGTTGAGCATCGCCCCCAGCAGCGCCACCGCATCTGGTGACAGCCAGGGGGGCACCTCGTACTGAGCAGCCATCACCTGAGGGGCAGGGGAGCCGGGGACAATACAAACCAGGGCAGGTGAGCGGTCATGCTGGTGCTGGTCGTTCGGGCGGCAGTTGGCCCGCCCATGCGTCCCATTGCCATGCGACATGTGCGAAAGGCGCCCACATGCAAGCCAAAGCATGTGTATCACTTGCCGCACGGCACAGCACAGCCTCACCTTTGCAAACAGGGTGGGCAGGTCGTCCTCGTCAAAGGGCAGGCAGCCTGCCAGCATGACGTACAACACCACGCCTGCGGCAGCGGCGAACAAAGAAGAAGACTCGCTTAGAGCGTTGGCCAGGGTGCAGGCATTGCCATGCCTTGCTGCAACTCAACCAGCTGGTGCGCAGCAGGTGGCTGGATGGAAAACAGGCAGCCATAACGAATGCTGTTGGGAGCGCACCCAGGGACCACACGTCTGCCGGCCCTCCCCGGTAGCCTTTCTTAGCCAGCACCTCCGGGGCCTGCAGTTGCGGTGGATGGATACATCTTTTGGGTCAGAGGGTACCTACAGAATGCTTTCAACCAAGCGCATGCACAGCCGTTCAATGGGCACACTTCAATGCATAGCAACGAGGCGCCACTTGCCACGTAGTTGGGCGTGCCACATGTCGTGTGCAGCAGGTCGCTCTGGGTGTCTGCCCGCGGCAGCGCACCCAGCCCAAAGTCGGACAGCTTGACGTGGCCGTCTGCAACAAGAGGGGAGGAGAGGCTTGACGTATGAGATGGAAACGGAGAGGAAGCATTGGCTGCCCTGACGCGTGACCTGGCAAGCCTTCAATTGTCCAGTCCTTTGGCTCAGGCCGGCGGCGACACACCTGAGTCAAGCAGCACGTTCTCCGGCTTCAAGTCACGGTGGTAAATGCCCTGCACCAGCGGGATTGATGCCGTGTCGAGTAGCGCTCTCTGCCTGCATGCTGCTGCACTGGGTCGCCCTTGCTGAGCCACCTGCCACCCTTCTTTCCGCTCGCCTGCTGGTGGCAGTAGCCCACAGCGTCCAGCAGCTGGCTGAACACGCGGCGGGCCGCCGGCTCCTGTGGCAGCAGGTCGGAGCAGCAGCAGGTGTTGTGGCGGAGGAGCAGCAGGCAACTGCAGCCCATGCGCTGCTGGGTTCTTGCTTGGCAATGCGAAGCCTGCCACATGTGCCTCGAGCTGATGCCTGCTGAGCTGCTCTGCATTCTGATTTTTGGGTTCAGCGGCTTTTGCCGCATGCCTTCCCAAGCCCCCCACCTTCATGGGTCCGTGTGCCACCACACGATCAAACAGGTCGCCGCCGGTGACGAGCTCCATCACCATGAAAATCGTGTCCCTGTTGTGCAGGGATTGATGAGTCAAGCATTGGATCGATCCAGCTGGGCAGGCAAGCCAGCATGAAGAGCGGAAGCGACACTGGAGCAATGAGGCTGCCTGGTCATAGACATAAAGATCATGCCGCTGTGCACGGAGCAGACATCAGTGCAGAAGCATGCATGGCAGGGCCAGGCCACCCGCCTCACCGGCTGGACATCACTTCCAGCAGGTTGACGATGTGGGGGTGCCGGATCTGCAGCAGGCGCTTGGCTGGAGCATGTGACGCAGCGGCAGCGGAGGGCAAGTCTGGCTCAGGCTGCCCGCCTTTCAGCACGCGTATGCTCTGTAGGTCCGACTGCGGATGCAGCCAATACACTGAGGATGTCGAAACAGCCCCCATCCCACCCCACTCCACACACCTGCTTCAGAATGGTGATCTCCCGCTTGATCTGCTCCGTCATGCCGCTGCGGATGAGCTGCTTCTTGTCCAGAACCTGTGGAGGGGGAGTATCAAGCGTTGCAGCACAAAGCACTCGATCAAGATGCCCATTTGCCTGGCTTTGTGAAGTGAGCCAATGTTGGGGGCAGGGGAAATTGCACCAGCAGAGAACACAGATGAACAGAGCAGCCCAAGACACTCCACCTCGCTTGCCTTGATGGCCACCGCCTCTCCGGTCTCTGCATGCTGCCCATACTTGACTTTGGCGTAGGTGCCCTGCACAGCAGGGCGGCAGGGCCCCCCTCATGCCCAGCCTTCAGTCTTTGAACAGCAAAAACGCGCCCCCGCCCAAACGCACGGATGCCCCTTTCTTCCTGTGCCGCTGCCACTGCAGCTGCGACTCGCCTCGCCGATGGTGCGCCCCACATAGTACCTGCCCACTCGCTTGCTGAGGTTCAGCGAGCGAGCCCGCTTCAAGACCTCCGGGCTGCTCATCGCCGGGCCCGCCACTCAGGCGAGAGCGGCGGCAGCGGCGGCGCGGCGCCCCCGCTGCACTGCCGCGACCAGGGGCGCTACTTCGACACTACTGGTCCAGTTTGGATGGTTTTCACAGTGTAGCTGAAGCGCTGGGACGCCTTGTCAGGAAGCCCGTGACGGGCCTGTCTGCTGGGGAGCCGCTCGCGTAGCGCGATGAAATTGATTGAATCCCGCTATGTCTCGTATGCTTGCAATGGACCCAGATGGGGCAAAGGCCGCAAGCCGCAGTCGGTCTGTCGCGACCTGCCCACTCGGCAGCCGATGCACGTGTGCAAGCCCCTGAATTGCTCTCAGAGGAATACGGTCTACGCATCGGAGTTTGCGATCGCGCTGCAGCTCTGCGTTTCCAGCCGCCAGCAGTGGCCCTTGCACCCAGAAGCGGCTGCCGCCTCTCTGTCGTCTCAGTATATACAAAGTCACAAAAGCAGGTGCGATGGCAGTGTCGAACGTGCATGAACTGCAGAACTCCGCTCGCTGGGTGCGGGCCCGAGTGCTGGGGGGCACGGCTGCGCCTGGCTATGCGCTCAACAGAAGCAGGGACGAGTGCGGTGGTCTGAAGCGCGCGCCCTGGCCTACGCACGCACGGCCAAGCTGCCGCCGCCACCGCGTGCCGCCGTTCGCCTGCAATCACCGAGACTTTCCACTCCCTGCCTTGCTCCCAAGCAGCAATTGAACCGCTCGAGGAGTGCTCGCCCCACTGATTCATCGACAGCAGCTGCGCAGCGTGCCGTGCCGGCCTTGCAATGGCCGCGCCGCCCAGCCCGGCGGGGGCGGCGCCGCTGCCCTCTTCGACCAGCCCTGCCCTCAAGTTTGAGGTGCTGGCACAGGTGGGTGCACTCATTTTGGGCAGGAAACGCCTGCTTCGCTACGTAATTGTGTACAAACTGGTGTCCGATGCTTATCCAGTGGACTGGTAGATCTGTAGCAGCTTCAGCGAGCCCACAGCAGCCGTTTGCTCACCGCTGCTCGCCCTCCTGCCCCCTGCAACCATGCAGTGCGGGCGGGCGCGGGCGGCGCGCATGACGCTGCCGCACTACGTGTGTGAGACGCCCATGTTCATGCCGGTGGGCACGCAAGGTGCGCTGGCCTGGTGGTGCCTCATGCTGTGGTCTTGCGCTAAGCGGCTATCGGATGTCTCTACCCAGCTGTGCGGCTCCCTGCCGGCCTTTGCCTCACACAGCTGTGTGGGGCTTACCTGCGCGACTGCGAACACCCTGCCCTACCCACCCACCTGCCTCCGGCCCCCTTGCAGGCTCCGTCAAGGGCCTGACCAGCCGGCAGCTGGAGGAGCTGGGCTGCCAGGTGGTGCTGGGCAACACATACCACCTGGAGAACAGGCCAGGTGCGGGGGCTGCTGTGTTCTACCGCTGCTGCTGCCTCTGATGCTGCTGCCGCCGCCGCCGCCACCGCTGCTGCCGCCGCCTTGCCGCCGCCGGCGCTGCTGTTGCCATGCGCGCCTTCCTCACCTGGCGCTGCTGTCCCCTGCTGTCCCCTCCTGTCCTCTTAACCCTGCTCCCAGCCCCTCCTTCCCACCCCGCCCCAGGCAGCGAGCTTGTGGCCGAGATGGGCGGCCTGCACTCCTTCATCAACTGGCCGCGCGGCATGCTCACCGATTCGGGCGGCTTCCAGGTGGGCGGCTGGGGGGCAGCAAGGATGCACCCACAAGCCTGCCATGGCTGCGTGTTCCACCAATCCCCCCACCGCTGTGTTGTGCCTCCATATCAGGTGTGCTCAGCCCAGCTGTGGTGCGCAGACAAGCCCGCACTGCCTCCCCCCCTCCCCCGCCTCAGATGGTGTCGCTGCTGCATCTGGCAGACATCACAGAAGAGGGGGTGACGTTCCAGTCGCCCACCGACGGCCGCCGCATGCTGCTCACGCCCGAGCACTCGATACAGGTGGGCGGGGGTGCAACCAGTGTGAGCGGGTGGGTGGGAAGAGGGGTGGGCACAACTGGGCAGCACAGACCGAGCTTCATTTCCAGTGAAGAGTGGTACGTATCGTCTTGCCGCTCGTTCTGATGGTGCACTCCATTGACACTGCTTACGCATGCCGCTGCTGCTTCCGTGCACCGTTTTCCGTGTGCAGGTCCAAAACCGGCTGGGTGCCGACATCATCATGGCATTAAATGATGTGGCAGTCTGCTGACAACACACATGCCGCTGCTACTCTTGTGCACCCTTCCTCTTCTCAGGTTCAGAACCGGCTGGGTGCTGACATCATCATGGCTTTGGACGATGTAGTGCCCTCCACTGCTGCCGACGATGCTCGATTTGAGGAGGCCACCCACCGAACCACCCGCTGGATCGATCGCTGCATCGCCGCGCACGGCCGGCCCACGGAGCAGAACCTGTTTGCAATCGTGCAGGTGCGGCCTGAGAGTCTAATAGCGGGCGGGTTTCTGTGGCGTGGAGATGGGTTTGTTCTGCCGGAGTGGCATGGTTCCACCGGGCCGAGTGCCTACCGGCACAGCGTTGCCTCCTGCATTGCAGGCTCCGCACCTGCCTGACCTCGCTCCAATCACGTGGTGCACCTCAACCTCTCCAAAATTTCCTGCAGGGCGGCCTGGACGAGCGGCTACGTGACATCAGCTTGAAGGGGTTGGTGGCGCGCGGCACGCCGGGATACGCCATTGGCGGCCTGGCCGGCGGCGAGGACAAGCGCTCGTTTGTCAAGTGAGGCAGGCAGAACAGCTTACGACCGATCCCACAGCAGGGTATTGGGGCAGGGGCGATGCACTCTAGTGCGGCAAGCTGCCTTGGCAGGGTGCTGCGCTTGCACCTCTCTGATAACCCTTTCGCCCGTCCTCGACTGCCTGCAGGGTGGTGTCGCAGTGCACAGCGGGGTTGCCGGATGGGAAGCCGCGGTACGTCATGGGGATTGGCTACCCTCTGGACATTGTAATCTGCTCAGGTAAGGCAGCTGGCATTGTCTCTGAAGCTTGGCACTTGCCGGAGCCAGTACACGTGCGGCGAGCTGGGGCGTTGCAGTCGTTACATGTCCCGAGGGACTGTCTGCCTGTCTGCACAGTGCATGTGTGTGCATGCCTGCATCACATACACACACACATGCACAGTTTGCGGCTGATAGGTCGAGTGCCGGGGCTCTAGCCACTGACCCCGGAGCAAGGTTTGACGCCGCTAGATCGAGTGGGCTCGCCCCACACCTGTCCATCAGCACCGGCCGGCCCAAGTAGTGGCCGCCCGGTTTATCGGCACAGGGACATGCCAATCGCTCTGCACACTGCATGCACGCAGTGTGTGCAGCGTCACCACTCATCTGCTTCCATTTCCTGCGCCAAGCAAACACCGCCATGTACCCCACCTGCTGTCCGCCCCACTTGCCTGCGCCCCCCGATGCTGTACGACCTTGCCTCCCTTGCCCGCCCACCCACCACTAACATCTGCACAGCCCTGGGAGCGGACATGTACGATAGCGTGTACCCCACTCGTACCGCGCGCTTTGGCGTGGCGCTGGTGCCGGAGGGCGTGCTCAAGCTGAAGAACGCGCAGTTTGCGGCGGATTACAGGTGAGGGATTTGTGATACAGGAACAGGTTGAGCGTGGCCAGCGAGCTTTAGGCTTATTGAGGCCCTCACAAGCAACCGTGGCAAGATTATGGTGGGGGTACTGAATGCTTCGCACAGACGCCTGCATGGCTTCTGCATCGTCTGTCCCTGCTCTGCACATCATACTACGCATTCTCATCCACCCACCCACTGCAGGCCGCTGGACGAGGAGTGCGGGTGCATGGTGTGCCGGCGCTACAGCCGCGCCTTCCTGCACCCTCTGGCCGCCAAGGGCCTGCCCTTTGCCACCAACCTCATCACCTACCACAACATTGCTTACATGATGGTGCGCGGGGCGGGGGGCTGGCTGATGTTTGTGCCGGGGGATGGCCGTGTTTGCCAGGGGATGGCCATGTTTGAGAGGGGCTGGGGCTGTGTTTGCCAGGGGCTGGGCCGTGTTTGCCAGGGGCTAGGGCCGTGTTTGTGAGGAGCTGGCGCTGTGTTTGCGCACTGGGTGCAGTGCTGGTGCACCCCACATGGCAGCAGCAATGCTGTTGTGAGAACTGCATGGGTTGCACACCTGTCCCGACAGGTGCTGCACCCTGTGCCACAACCCAGCGCTCACGTCCCCGCCTGCCCTCAGCCGCGTTGCCTCCCCGCCTGCCCTCGCCCTGCAGCGCCTGTCGCAGCAGATCCGGGACGCAATCAAGGAGCAGCGGTATCCCGCTTTTGTGCGAGACTATGTGGCCCGCCAGTTCCCTGCCGGCGACTATCCGGAGTGGGTGGTGGAGAGCTGCCGCCTCGCTGGCATCGAGCTGGGCAGCAGCGGCGGCGGCGCAGGCGACGGCAAGGCAGCAGCAGCAGACGGCAGCGCGGCAGCCGCAGATGGAAGTGCGGCAGGAGCAGCAGCAGCAGCAGGTGGCAGCAGACAGGGCGGTGCAGCAGCTGATGGTGCGGGGTAGCCTGCTGACTGCCCTGTTGGACTGAACTGCCCAGCCCCTGGACGTGTCTGTTCCTCGCCAGGCATGCTGCCACTCGTGGGGTGTATGTTACAGGTGGGAGAGCGGCAGCAAGAGCAAGACCAGGAAAGAACAGCAAGGCAAACACTGTGCAGCACAGGAAACCTCTGAGAGAAAATTGCATGTGGGCTGGGGCGCTGGCGCCATGCGTGGGGGCGCCAAGCGGCGGCAGGGGGGCGAGCCGCCGGAAAACAAGCCACAGCCGGGGGTGCCGGAAGGAAGGGAGTGGGGCAGGGGCCAGTGACGAGGCATTAAATGGAGAAGAGAGCGTGTGTATGCGTGGCCTCAATGGCAAGGCGACACTCAGGGTGTGTTGTGTGGGTTGCTGTTGACGTGCGGCAGGCGCGTGCAAGCATTGTGGCGCAGCGGCTGCCTGAGAGGGGGGCAAGGGCCTGAAGGGCAGCAGCCGCAGGGAGGGAGGCACACAGGACACGTGCAGCCGCGGAAGCGGGTAGGGTTGGAACTGTACAGACTATGCAGGGACATACATGCATACAGAGGGCGACATTGGTCAGACAATGGGGTCTGGTTGCCAGCCGGCAATGCACAGGGTCACGACGGGCTGCTAGGCGCACCAAAGCGGCGCGGTGCAGCGCTCGGGATGCTATCGCTAGGCTATCGCTAGGTGAAGGACTAAATCATGAATGGCGATGATATCGCACAACGAACTGGTCAAAGCTACAGCAAAGGGCTGTGCACACTGTGCATGCACAAACTTTTCTGGAGGAGCTAGGAGATGGCTGGTCAGGCAAGCGCATGACACAGCTTGCACTGCCCATGGGGCCCGCCTAAGCCGCAGACGCAGGAGTGTCCGCTGCGGTGGCGCCTGCAGACTGCACAGCCGAAGCCACAATCTCCGGCTGGCGGTCCCCGCTGCAAGGGCAGAGGAAGGAAAGGAGTGTGTGCGCATGAGCAGCTCAGGAAGGTGACCATCGCTGAGCCACAGCTGCATGGCCACCTGCTGGCCTGGGCAGCCTTGGGCCGTGCGCGGCAGCTCAGCCTGGGTTGCAAGCTGCTTCAAAACGCAACTTGTTCGTGAGCACGCACCTGAGCAGGGCGGTGGTCGAGATGGAGGCAGCGGGTGCCGCAGCCGCGCCTGCAGCAGCGGCGGCGGCCGCCGCCTCCTGCTGCAGCGCGTGCGGCGGGATGAGCGAGGGCTGCTTGTATGGCTGGCGCCGCACCTGGGGAGGCGCGGGGGGAGGAGGGCAGGATGTTGCTATTGGACAGAGGCAGGGGGCGTGCATGCAGACAATTGATGCCAGGCGCCCAGGGCAGGCTGACAGCTTGGCCTTCCCCGCCGGCGCCCAACAGCTTGCAAGCAGAAACAGGCAGGCCTGCTTGTGGAGCGCACCTGTGCTAGCATCTTTTCGGCGTCCATGCGCGTGTGCCACGCGTTGATGTCCTCGACCTCGCACTGCAGCGCCGCCTGCGGGCAAAAGTGCAGGTCGGGCGTGGCGTGGCGAGGGATCAGACATGAGTAGGGAACACAACGCAAGCAGCCGCGTCCTGCCAGGCAAGCCAGTTGCCCACTGGTGTGTCCATGCCAATTGCAACCCAGTACTGTTTGCAAAACAGAGCTGCTTCTTGCAAGCACATAACTTTGCGGCAGCCTCACCTCGAGCACCTCCACGGCCTCGGGCACCTGCCCCAGCTCCAGGTGCACCCGCCCCACCTCCACCCTGCAAAGCGGTCGGGCAAGCACAGGGTGAGCAGAGCAGCGAGGGTGGGGCAGCGCAGCGCGTCAACCGCCAGGGTCCGGCCACGCCTGAGCACAGCCGAGTGCTTGCCCAACCCTTGCCCATTTGGCCAGCCAGCCAGCCCACGCAGCCGTCCCACCCACCCAACCCACACCCTCACAATCCCACCCCCATAAACGCACTTGTGGATGAGGCGCTGGGGTGCCAGCTCCGCTGCGCGCTGGAACGAGGCCAGCGCCTGCTGCCGCGTGCCCGGCAGCAGCGCGGTGCCGTACATGACGCGCACCAGCGTGCGCAGCACAAAGTTGATCTGCGCCATCTCGTAGTGCCACCTGCTTCTTGGGGGGCAGGCAGGCGAGTTGTGGGCGTTGGTGGTGGCGGAGCAGCTGAGCTGAGAGAACGGCGGGAAGCATGGGGGGCTGTGCTCCTGACTAACCTACCTGCCCACAGACGAACGCCTGGCAGCCTGCACACACACACCCCGCTGCAACATGGCCACCCCCTGGCAGGCTATTTTTCTCCAACTTGCCTNGCCCATGAGGTGGTGTGCCACATCGCTGCCGGGGTCACACTCTATCGCCTTGTACGCGCTCAGCTGCGCCTCCTTGGCCAGCCGNCACCTGAGGGGCAAGGAGAAGGACAATTGGTTTAGTGTCAAACGGAAGTATCGCATGCCCGGGAGCAAGAATTGTCTCTCTTGGCCCACACTGAGCCGCAACCTGAGCCATTGCACAGAGGCAGGCGCGGAGCAGGTGCAGGCACGCCGGCGCCCACAGCCCGACCTGCCCCGCCCACCTTGGTCTTGTTGTCGGTGAAGAGCGCGAGGCGGCCCTTGGACACGCACAGCGCGACGTGGCCGTACACGTCCTCGGGCGCGGCCTCGATGCACTGCATGAGGAAGGACAGCAGCGCAGGAGTCATGCTAAGCGCAAGCGTGGGTGCATGGGCCAGCAGCAGCGCAGGGGCACGCGTTGGTGCATGCGCCGGCCGCCTTTCGGGCCGCATTGGGAAACGCTGGTAGGCGGACGATAGGGGCACTGTTTGCGCCTGGCACGGCGCTGCTTGCACCAACCTCCAACAAGGCCTAGCCCTAGCTTAGTTCACCCAACACCCGCTTAGTTTACTCCACCCAGCAACCGCACCTTCTCCGCATACTCGATTGCCTTCAGGTTGACCAGCTGGCGCTCCCGGTCCGTGCGCACGTCGTAGTAAAAGGTGAGGTCGCTCCAGCACTTGGCGGCCATGGAGAGGTAGGGCACGGAGCCGGGCACCAGGCGGCACGCCTCCTCAAAGCACTGAACCGCTGCGCCAGGGCAACGGGTGGTGGGGCACGGCGGGGTGGCAGTGGTGAGGAGGATGGTTGGCGGTGGTGAGAGGGCGGCCAGGTGGCCAGGGTGCGTTGGAGGGTGCAGGCGCGGCGCGGCCACACGATTCAAAAGTCAAATCTCAAACGCAAACCTCGCACGGCCGAGGCTGCTCGCCTCCCGCCCCGCCACTTTCAGACCCATGCCCAGCACAGCTAGCTGCAGCAGCAGCCTAACGCAGGGCAGGACACAAGAAAAACGCACCGGCTCGAACATCCAGACCCCGCTCATACTCGTGGCCCCGGGCTGCTAGGGCCTTGGCCAGCGAGACCGCCTCTCGGGTCGCCCTGCAGCAGCCAGGTGGGGCGGGGAGCACAGTTTGGGCGGCGACAGTTGGGCTGGTGTGCTGGCCTAGTCAACAGGGTGGATCTGCGGCGCAACCGCCGGCCTGACGCAGCGCCAGCCGGTGCCTGCCGCCAGCGCTGAGCGGGCAACCGCCCGTCAACCGCGGCTCGTAGGCGCGCACCTGGCAGAGCCGCTGGCGGGCCCCCTGCGGTCCCACGGCAGCCGGAAGCTTTGGTGGAATGGCAGGTTGGGGGCGCGGCCGCCGCGGAGGCGTGGGCGCGCTGCCGCCACGCGCTGGGCCGCCTGCGATATGGCGGCCACCACGCCGCCGGCCACCGCCGCCGCCGCCGCGAACTGCGGGGTCAGGTCTGGGGCCCGCAGGTGCTGCTTGCGATGGGGGCGGCGCTCGCTGGGGCTGGCGGGGGCCTTGACCCGCCCTGCAAGCCGCTSCAGCGGCTCCTGCAGGCTGGCCTGCAGCGCGGCTGGGTCGGGCAGGCGCGGCAGCAGGCCCACGTGCTTGCCGCCCCCTGCTGCATCGCTGATGGATGCCAGCAGCAGCGGGCGCGGCGCTGCCTGGAGGCTGAACCGCTGCTCGGGCTGCATGGCGGCACTACCAGCGGCCTGGCCGCGCCGAGGCTGTCGGGGTGGGTGTCGGGGCTGCTCGGCGGGGGCACCAGCAGGCAATGCCGGACGGGGAGGTCAACCCGAGGCGGCCTCGACTGCCACGGGTCACAAGCTGGCGAGCGCGCACCACCAAACAGCCGAGGGAGGAAGCACGAAAGCGCAGGGGTGCATGGCTCGTCGCGATGGTGAGGGGTAGGCAATGCTGCATGTCCCGTGCTCCGACATGCCCACACCCTCCTGCCCCGTGGGCCAGTCCGCCTCCACAGATCTCCTCGTGATAGGGTATAAATTCCAGAAACCCCGAGAGCCGACACTTCGGGCCGCTGCATCTGTGGCGGTCGGGGCAGCGGCGGCGGCGGTGGTGGCAGCAGCGGCACAGGTCGGTCGCACAGCCTCCTTGATGCCATGCTCAGTCGTTGCGGTGTGCAGCACATGCGGGGGCTGTACCAGGCCAGGACAAGCCTTGGCAGCTGGCGCGCATGTCTTGCCAACCAGCAGGTGAGCGAGCAAATGTACAGGCAAGGTTGTCTCCCTGCCACTGCACCGCCATGCCCTCACCCGGCCCGCCTCTGCAGAGGCCATGCCTGGACCGGCGGGCAAATCTTCCCCGTTCCCAAGCCGCATCAGGCAGCGACCCCATTAGAAGCACGCTGGTGCCTCACATGTGTCACATGGCACACGCATAGAGTGGTTCAGTCCCAGCTCCTTTCATCTCCCCACCCGGTCAGCGCTGCACTCTTGCCGCCCGCAGTTTGACAAGCTGGGAGGCGGTGGCATGCCCCTGAATGATGGCATGGCCTGAATTACGCAAAGCACGCATTTCGTTGTTGTTGGCAGCTTCTCAAAGGCAGGTAGTGCCCAAGGACCTTGGGCCAGGGCGCCGTTTGCCGCCACGACGCCTGCTGACCGCCGCAGCGCTGGCGCAGCTCGTCCAGCGCCGCAGCTGGGCGCGATCCAAGCGTTCCCTGCCCTTCCACACGAGTTGACCAGCGTGCTGCGCCCCTCCACAGGCCGCCCGAGAGCTTGCAAACCTGCCCTAGCCGCGCGACCGCCCTTCTTGTCGTCTCAGCGCGCCCATGGCGGCGATCCAGGCGGCCACCATGCTGCCCCGACAGCGGTGGAGCGGTCTGCCCGGCCGCCAGCAGCACACGGCTGGGTTTGCCGCCGCCGCCGCCGCCGCACGACGGCGCCCGGCACGCCTTCGGCCAGCCGTGGCATCGCTGCGCACGGCGGAGCCCTCGCTCATCACGCTGCCAGTCTTCCCGCTGTCCAACGTGCTGCACCCTGCACAGCAGGGCATGCTCAAAGGTGCGGGCCTGCCCGCACGTGGCTGCCGCTCTGCGCTGTTTCGTCAGCTACCACAGGTTCATCCAGTTGCGCTCAGCCGTTTGCTTGTGCTGCCAACATCATCCACCCGCAGTGTATGAGCCGCGCTACCTGGCTCTGTTCCGGGACCTGCTTGCGGAGAACCCGGCTCGAGGCAGGGGCGGCCGCTTTGTGCATGTGCTCTCACCCAGCGCCGCCCCGCCCGCGCTGCTGGAAAACGCGGTGGGCGGCCTGCCGCGCATCGGCTGCTGCGCCGAGGTGGAGCAGATTCAGGTGGGTGCTGTGCGGCCCGTGCTGTACAAGCGGAGCACTTGGGAGCCTAAAGCATACCCAGCAGGGGCAAGCAGCCTGCTGGGGGGTGATGCGTTCGAAACCACCTTGGTGTGCCACCCCTCCACCCTCCATGCCTTTGGCGTGCGCGCACACCAGGGGATTCCACTGCCGCAGCCACTTGGCACAGCCGCCATGGTGCACCGTTTACCTTGTCCCCGCCCACCTGCTCACAGGCGCTGGATGACGGCACGCTTGTTGTGCGGTACAGCGGGGAGCGGCGCGTGCAGCTGCTGATGGTGGCTGGGGAGGAGGAGCCGTACACGCGTGTGGCAGGTGGGGGGCATGGGCATAATAGTTGACAGGCGGGTAGCAGGTGGGGCGCATGGAATGGGGATTGTGATTTCAAGTCGTGCATGGAATGGATGGCACAGCATTGATGGGCATGCTGCCGATGCTGCCGCTGGTCATACTGCTGGTTGGGAGCCTTCACCGGTAGCACACAAGGTGCAGAGTGCATGCGGACATCGCACGGACCCTGCCTGCACCGTGTTCCTCCTCCATGGTGCGTTCACGTACCTTGTCTGCCCAACTTTGCTGGTGCAGCGGAGTACTACGATGATGAGCCACTTGCTGACCTGGACCCAACCGTTGACATTCTGGAGCGGGAGGCCGCCAAGCTGCTGCAGCAGGTGGGGCAGGCAGTTGGCCGGCTTGGCGGGCAGGGCAAAGCCCTCACCGCCCATGAAACTAGATTCTATGGCATTCAGCTGCCAACGCACGCGCTGGAGACATGTGCAAGCCGTCCCTCATTTGCTGCTCCGCTGTGCAGATTGAGACGCTGTCGCGGCGGCTGGACCCCAGCAACCCCGCACTTCCAGAGGCGGTGATGAAGTACCGCCCGCCGGCCTCCGCAGTCAAAAAGGTGCGGCACCTGGTTCTGCGTTGCAACACCGAGTTGTGATGTAAGTGACAGTGGCTGGAGGCAGTTGTCGTTTCGTGCAAGCTGGGCTGCCGGCAGACCATCCAGGCGGCATTATTTGGCCACCTGCTGTGGCTGTGCTGTCTTCTGATGCCTAACGTTCCTTGGTCACCTGCCACAGACAAGCTACGACACTTTGAAGGAAGCTGGGCACCAGGCTGCCGGGCACATTGATATGTGGCGCAGGTGCGTGGCTGCAACTTGGGCCAACAAGCCAACTGTCCGCAGCGCAGCACAGCATGAGCGGTAGTTGCTGAGCCTGCTGCCTCTTGCTGCCTCATGCTGTGGCAGGCAGCAGAACACGTGCCTACTCAGCAGCCGGCATGTTCACTTGAGAAGATCTGCCACTTGCCAGGCGATCCAAATGGTCCTTGTGCTCCCCTGCCCTACCACACAGGCACGGCAGCGTGTACAAGAAGCAGAGCCGGGCAGCCGCTGCGGCCGCCGACCCATATGAGGCGATTCGGGAGTCGATTGGCAAGGGGCGGCGCCAGGAGCTCTTCTCCTTTGCCGTGGCGCAGCTGCTGGTGATGGGCACGCCTGAGCGGGCGGCGCTGCTGCTCAGGTGCGCTACGAGGGCTACTGCTGCTGCTGTGGTCGCCGCTGCTGCTGCTTGCATCTTGCGCAGGGTGCCGCAAGCTGCATTATATACGCGTGCAGCTGCAGCTATTGCTGCATCAGCCCGAGCGCCTAGTTCCGCTCACCTGCCTCCGCCATCTGCTCTACACCCGCCTGCCCTGATCCCCACATGCCCATCTGCCCCGCCCATCCAGCAGCCAGGACACGGGCGCCCGGCTCAACTTTGTGCTGGCGGCGCTGCGCCCATACCTGCTCGAGCTGCAGGCCAAGGCGAGCTTGAAACGCAGCCTGGAGTGAGTGCCAAATGGGCTGCCCACAGAAATAATCCCTCGTTTTTGCATTGCGGCGGACCCCGCTAGCGGCGCTGCCGCCGCCTCAAGCAAATGTGTGCCCGGCTCTGCTCCCCGGGCAGCACATGAACATGCATTTCCCCGTTCCAACTGTACTTTGCACCCACTAGTAGCTCTCACTGCCAATGCCCTCAACCGGGCACACCCTGTACCTCTGCTCTTCTGTTTACGCCTGTACCCTCACGGCTGCCGGCCGCTCCGTAGCGCATCTGCTTTCATCGCGCACGCCTTGTTGCGATTCATTTCTTCGAGCGAGCGAGCTTGAGTCGAGTGCACAAGTTTGAGCGATCTTGCCGACCTGATTGCATGTGCTGCCTGCACGTGCATTGTTTCATTTCTCAACCGCCTGCCGCTTTGTGCTGGATAGGCGGCAGCCTCCGAAACTGCACTGTAAATGCATAGCCTGCCACTCTCTGCCAGAGCTCTTGCATGCAGACTAGCCTTGACGATGGGTGAGGCACTCTGGGATGCAGCATAGAATCCTGATGCGGCAGCCAGCGGCTGACTGTGCCCATAGGGTGCGCTGTCGCAGGGTGCGCTGTCGCAGCTGCCCGGCAGACGGGCAGATGGCCGGATTGGCGGAATCCTAGCGGCTCCCTGCGCCCAAAGCTCCTCCCTGCGCTGGATAACAGCGTTAACACGCCTGTTCAGCGGCCAGGCAGGTGCCTGGAGCAAGCAATGCATGCAGGCGGCGGTGGGGTTGGTAAGGGTCACATGCCCCGCGGAAATCCAATCTTGCCACGCTGGACAGGGCTGCCCGGAGTACCTAGCCCCGCCGTGCATGCATCTGCAGCCATTCCACATTCAACACAAAGGCCTGACAGGCTAGCCTCCAGGCTTGCAAGCCCCAGCTAACTGCCACCCACCCAGCCATCTGTCCCTTCCGCGCTGAGCCTCCCCGTCCACCCCCGGCCGCTTTCTGGCACACTTGTAGGTGCGTTTCAGCACTTGCAAGGGGCGCGCGAGGCAGCGTTGCCTGCAGCCCGCGCTTGCCCCCGTTAGTCACAAGCCCTGTGCCAGCTAGCCCGCCCTTGCCGCGCATTCGGCTTTGAGGCTCTCCACAAGCCGTTTGCAGCGCTGCGGAGGGCCGCAACCTCAACGCGTTTGAGTTGCGCCCCCCGCCGCCGCGCGCGCGCCGCCCCCCTCACCCCCACCCCTTCAACTCTCCCTCCTCCCTCCCTGCCGCAGCCATGGTGCGCTCCGGCCGCCTGCTGTGCCTGGCGCTGGCGCTGGCCGCCGTTGGCGCCCGCACCGCCGCCGCTGACTGCACACCCGGCAGCGTGGTGCTGGCCCTCACCGCCGCCACGAGCCCTGCCGCCGCCTACCCCACCTGCTTCGCGCGCTTTGACGTCGCTGTCAACGATGCCTGCGCCGTGACTGTCACTCCCGCCGCCGCTGCGAACACCTGGACCTACTCCGCCCTCTGGACCCCGGTGGAGGTGCAGGACACCAACCAGCAGGTGGGCGGGCGGTTAGGGCGGTTGAGGGAGGTGGTCACTCACCGCTGGTTGGTTGGTTGGTTGGCGTGGGGCGGGTGCAGCACAGCGCTGGAGGCAGGCTGTGGCTTACCATGCTCCTGCCACATGACCGCACCTCACCTCTGCTCATTCCCTTCCTGTCCTGCCCTTCCTCTACAGGGCTGCCCCACCGGCGCCCTGGCCGGCGGTACCATCACCGACCTGAGCGCCGAGCAGCTGAGCGGAGCCATCAAGGCCGCCCTGGGCAAGGCCCTGTTCGCCGGCTTTGACGCTGTGCAGGGCGTGAACGTGGCAGCCGACAGCGTGACGATTACCGTCCGCACCGGCACCGACAATCAGCTGACCTACTCTGCTGTGGAGGTGAGTGGCACACTTGGTTGTGGAATTTGGCTCTCAGCACCGCCTGCACATGCGCTGTTCGGGTGCAGTCCAAATGACCATCCCTTTTGGCGGTCTTTCCAAACATTATTGCCCCTCCCTCCTCCTCCCTGCAGGGCTCCCTTGGCTCGGCACTCGCCGCCGGCGTCAGCGCCTGCTCCAACGGCGCCTGCGCCTACAACAACGGCTGCCCCGCCGGCCGCTACGCTGAGACCGTTGGCTCTGACACGATCTGCGCTCTGTGTGAGTAGCTTGGGCTGGGCATGAATGCTGAAATATGCCGCCTGATGTGGCTCGCTATGTCGACTTGTGAAACTGCCACTGCATGTGACCCGGAGTGCCCCACCCTGCTCTCCTCCCTG
Source organism: Chlorella ohadii (assembly GCA_025026875.1). Lineage (NCBI taxonomy): Eukaryota > Viridiplantae > Chlorophyta > Trebouxiophyceae > Chlorellales > Chlorellaceae > Chlorella > Chlorella ohadii. The sequence goes on from JADXDR010000012.1 coordinate 326,902, forward strand.
CAGGCCTGCCTGGCTCGTCCTGCGCTGGCGCCAACGCCGCCCCCAAGGCCTGCGCGGCCGGCACTGCCGCCACCGCTGGCTCCTCCGCCTGCTCCAACTGGTGAGTGGTGTAGTGTTACAAAAGGTTGCTGCCTTGGGTAGTAAGCGATGCTTGCATGCTGGGTAGCTGGCCAGGAGACCAGCGGGCAAGCTGTTTCACAAACGCTGCCCTTTACAATCTGCCAACACAATCCTGCCATCACCTTCCCTGCTCTGCAGCCCCGCCGGCACCTTCTCCGGTGTGGATGGCCGCTCCAACTGCCTGGCCTGCCCCGCCGGCTCCTACCAGGACGCCGCCGGCCAGCAGGAGTGCCAGGCAAGCCGCCGCTGTGGCTGCCCTGCCGTGCCGTGAGATCCGGGCCGTCTATGGTGCATGCATTCACCCCAAGCACTGCACCTCCCTGCCAGCCGCTCACGCAATTGCTTCTTGCTGCCCACCCACCCGCCCACGCAGGACTGCCCCAGCGGCTCGTATGCCCCCATTGCCGGCAGCCGCGCCTGCATGGCCTGCTACTTTGGCAAGCCCGTGGTGGTGGCTGGTACCGGCGGCCTGGACCAGGACAACATGCCCGACGAGCTGCCCTCCACTGGTGAGTGAGCCGGCTGGTAGTGAGGGGCCAGAGAGGGCTGCTGAGAGCGGTGCACTATGACAGCAGCGGTCTGCCTCTCCCATGCGTGTGAGACACAAGATGTGTCGCCATCTGCTTGAGAATGGTCGCACATGCATCACTGCCCACCGACCCGCCCCATGCAGGCTACATGGTTGCCACCACCTCTGCCAACAGCCCGCTGTCGAACAAGGCCCAGTGTGGCTTCTCCCCCTTCACCTCCGCCTGCTCAACCATGAACAGCCGCGTGGTGCGAATTGGGCAGGGTGCCAATGGCGTCAGGGGCAGGGCAACTGCCGATAGCGGCAGGGGCTGGGCAGACAATATGCTTTTGGGCTTGCAGCCTTGACATCTTGAAGGCTCAGTGCTGACACAGGCCCTCTCCTGTATCGACGTCTCCCCACCCATTCTACCATCCTGCCCACCCCTGTGCCGCCCGCAGGTGGCCTTTGAGACTGACGGCACGTGCGCCGTGACGCTCATGGTGCTGGGCGACAAGGATTGCTCCGGCTCTGACGACATCACCACCTTCTCTGGGTGCGTAGCCAGCGCGCATTTGGGATTGGCGCGGCCGGGATGCTCGCTCTGGCTGCATAGAGCAAGCGGCTGGCCTGGAGCACCTGCGCCCCTCATGCCAGCCCTTGTCGCTCAGCAGCTGCTTCCCACACATCCCTCACAGCTGCCTCCACATCCCCATATCCTATGTCCTGCCTGCAGCTACTGGGTGGACGCCAACACAATCCTGGCGGCCCTGCCCGACAGCGCCTCCACCGCCGTCAGCCTCAAGGCCGTGCGCTCTGGCTCCTCCATG